>LNAC01000059.1:2127897-2541776 GCA_002007465.1 Ailurus styani
AAAAAAAAAAAAAATAAAAAAATAAAACACCTATATCTTAAAAAAAAAAAAAATAAAAAAAAATAAAAAAATAAAAATAAAAGTAAAGTTATGGCTATCAGAAGACTGCAAGAAGGGAGAGATACTGAAAGATGTGTTTAACAGATTTTTGCATTGGGGGGATGGATATAGACCCACAGACCCGAAAAAAAAAAAAAAGAGAGAGAAAGAGAGAGGGAGAGAGAGACCAGGAAGTATCCTAACTTCCCTACCCTGTATGTTAAAAGTTAACTCTTATGACTGATAACTAACCAAAATATGAGACGGGAGAGGAGATGTGGAGAGGAGATAATAAGAGGACACTGGCACATGGTTTGCAAAGCTTCGAGGCCTGCATGTTTTCATGTAAGGGCTCACATCCTGAGACTTTCTTCTACCACAGAGGAGGACTCCTCTCAGTTCCCCTCCTTCCCTTCCTTCTGAGAATTCTGTTTATGCTGTTGAAGTGTCAGGACTTTGGTAACATAGAACCAGGGGAATGGAAAACAACTGGGAAAGTGGCCTTGGCTGGAGGAGGAGTCAGATAGCTTGTCCAAAAGTGGCAGGATTTTACTAGAGTAAGAGGAAAAGAACAGAGGTGGGAAGAAGAATGAACAGGCGTGGGGGCTGCTTGTGAAGGAAAGACAGGATGGAGAGAGGTCTGGGCTGGGAGGTGAAAGTGAGTAGAGAGAGATTCTGAGGCACTATTGGTGACCATATTCAATGTGTCCAAGACAGAGGGGAAGGATTCTTCTCTACCTCTTTTTTATGCTTTTTTGAGAAACTAAACAAAATGGATTATTTTGTTTTGTTTTGTTTTTTAGTATGTTTCTAGCCTTGGCAGCTATTATTTTGGATCAAATTAGGTTAAACCTGGGCCACAATTTTATTCTCACATTCCTATCTCCATTCCCAACACAACGCAGTGAAGAAGTGAGGCTCAGAATTATCCCAGTGTTCAGGACTCTGTAGACTTCTGTGATTTATGCTGTGTTTATCAGTTGTTCTTGATGTTAAGCTTAATTCCAGAAAAATATAGGAGTAAAGATGATGGCCAACCAGTATGTGATTCATTTCAAATGGTAGTTCCCTTGAGATGGCCTAATTTCGAGTGCATTTCACCTACTTGTTGATCTTAATTCATGTTTTTTACTTGTTAGTGAAAGATCTGCAAAAAATTCCATATTAACCACAACAAATTTGTGCTTAGGTTCAGAGGAAAACACTCTACATCTCAGACACTACTATGTTTTGGAATAATCTTTTGAAAATTAGAGAGGCAATTAATCAAGATTCCCATAAGAAATGTTAGCAAGTAAACATTATCCAATAAAACACTATTAGTCATCATTGTTATTTAGGAATTAGATATGGTTCAACCAGGGTAAGTGTTGTGTCATGAAATCATCCTCTGTAAGATTGACTACTGACATATGTGGACATGCTTCAGTTGATGCGTCTGGAAACTTGGTGCCACCCCAGGGCTGGGATTTCCAGAACTGTGTGAAGACTTGCTGACATAAATAACATTTTTTATAAGGTGAATTGTATACATTGTCTAATGTTCGTTTTGGAAACTTTCTTTTGTTTTTACTTTTGGCATGAAAAAAGGAACACAATTTAAAAAACCCACATTCATTTTATTGTTTTTAAAAAAGGGATTCCCACTGGATTATATGACATTAAACATAGGATTAGAAAAGCTGTGGCCATCAGGAATAAATATTGGTAATAACACTGATGGAATTTCATACATGTAGTTTAATGTGAGAAAAGTAGAAAGACTTTCATAGAACTTAGATAAGAGAGTAGGCTTCTTTAACAAAAATATAAATGAAGGCATTTGTTATTAAAATGGTAGCCTTTGAAATTGGCTTCCTGCTTTCACATAAGAGGAAACACTTTAAGTCACATGATTTTTTTTTCTCTGATGAGAATGAAAAATAAACCAATCTATACACATTTTATTACGAAAAAAATACTTGGAAGAATTCTATTGGTATAAGCTAATGCGAGATGACAATTTGTTTATTAAAAAGTGTTTTGCATGTCCACTTCTATCAACCATGTGCAACTGGCATAAACAAAGATCCTGTGTATGGTAGAGGGCTTATATTTGCATTCCTTTGCATGTTTAGGCATTCTTTAGCAAGACTTATTTTTCTTTTTGTTGATAGTACTCCTCAGATCTTTGTACAATTATGTGTACATCATCAGTGGCAACATTTGAGTGTGCAGTAAGGGTAGGTTCTTTAGTCAAAGTAGCAAGAATAATAGAAATATTCATTGTATTGGTTTTGGTGCTTTGGGTAAAATAGATTTGCTCCATGCACTTCCCATTGCACAGAACAAAATTCTATGTTCAGAAGACATGAAGGCAGCTGAAGAGTCCAAGAAAAGCTGCATTGGTTTTGTTTGGGGAGTGCCTGGCTTTTCATCTGCCTGGGAAAGGAACAGGCCTTATTGCCAGTTGCCAAGTGCTCTAATGCTGAGAAGTATGTCAGCTGTGGTTACTCTGGGGATTTGGGTGACAATAAGCACTTTTCCTTGAGAAAATCAGCATAGATGCCACACACTGGAATTGGACAAATTGCTTTTATTTTCCATTTTCTTTAAAAATTAAATTTGCTTTTCCTTCTTTCCCCAGCTGTTGCAGCTTCCTTGGTTTTTAGCTCAGATGATAGGAGAAACACATGTTCTCTTAAGAGAAAAACCCACTTATTTTCTTCATATGTGAACTCCTTGAAGTCACATTACTGGCTAACCCTAGCTGAAGAATGATATTTAGAAGGAGGTGTTCAGGGAGGGATGTTCTTGAGTGATGGCCACAGTGGATAGGAGTAATTAAATCGGTATTTCAAGGGTATCATTGTAAATCACATGTATTAAGAAACTTGAATTTGCCATTTCTAGGATGCTTTTAGCTGAGAAATGTGGGGGCCTAACCTGCTCTATAAAGAAGTCTTTTTAATCCCCATAGTTTATAGCTGGGAACAAAGTACATATGTAGGAGTTGGATTGGTTGGATTAGTGCACTGTAAATCAGATATTAAACCTGACCTTTTCTGTCAATTCTTTCACTTTCCCTCTAACCTAAGAGAAGTCCACATCTATATTCCCACTGAGCTTTCCATAATGGTGAAGAACCAAAATTCCCTTCCAGGTTACTTAGGGAAAGATTCAAGGTGCTTTTATTCTTGATGTCTAGATCAAAGTTTCTCTACCATCTCTTATTTTACACAAAGGAGCTAACCATCTGACCTGCTGCAGATGTGTTTTAAAATCTCCCCACTCCATTCTTAAGAGTCTGGGGCCCACAGACTATTTATCCTTCTCCTCTGGACCTATCTTTGCTCTCCTTATTGAAGGAGGCTTTGTTATCTTATAATTCCTTTTATGTGGGCCTTTCTTGGGGAAGAAATTTAAGAAACATTTATTGACTATTTCTGTATGTCAGACACTAGGCACTTTACATGCCACATTGGTCAGGGTTCTGCAGAGAAACAAAACCAATAGGCGATATGTGTGCATGTGTGTGTGTATAGGCAACTTCATATGTATATAGTGATTTTAAGGCATTAGTTCACATGATTATGAAGGTTGATAAGTTCCAAGCTCTGAAGTTGGCAAGCTGGAGACCCAGGAAATCAATGGTGTGATTTTAGTCCAAAGGCTAGTAGACTCAGTACTCAGGAAGGACCAGTGTTTTAGCTGAAATCCAAAGGAAGGAAAACACTGATGTCCCAGCTCAAAGATGGTCAGTCAGGGGGATTTCCCTGTTACCCTAAAGAGAATCGCCTTTTTGTTCTATTCAGTCCTTTAACTTATTGGATGTGGCCCACCCACATTAGGGAGGGCAATCTGCTTTATTCAGTCTACCAATTCAAATGTTAATCTCCTCCAGAAACACTCTCATAGATACATATAGATTAATGTTAGCCTAAATATCTGGTATCCTGGGGCCCCATGAGGCTGACATATAAATATAACCATCACACACTTGGTTTACCTAATTTAATCCTGACCCAAATACAGCCCCAAACTCCATGAGGTAAATACTATTGGTTATCTCTAAATTTAATGATTAAATGTGTGGTTTCTATAGTGAGATTTCCCATCAGTTAAATTCTGTCTCCACCACTTAGTGTATGACAATGTGCAAGTTACTTAACCTTAGTTTCTTCATCTCTAAATTGGGGATAATAGTACTATATACCTTGTCGAGTTATTGTGAGAATTAAATGAAATAATACATATAAAAGTTAGCTTCGAAGACTGGAACATAGCTTAGTACTCAGCGAAGGCTAGCTACTTTTTATATACACAAGGAAATAAAGGTTCAGAGAGGTTAAGAGTGTTGCCAAAGGTCACACAGCTAGTAAGTGGTGAAACTGGGATTTGAACTTATGTTCTCTGTCCCCAAAATGAGGCATTTGGTCATTCCTTTCTGCTCATCTCTACTTAACAGGGAAGCAATATAACGTAGATAGTTAAGGCTCTAGCATTAGACTTCATGAAAGATTCCAAAAGACTTGAGGCAAGTTACATAGCTTCTCTATGTCTTTGTTTTCTCATCTCTAAGATAGGCATAAAATAGTACCCTTCCCAGAGTAACAAAGAATCAAAAGATTTCTAGGGATATTGTCTTCATCTATAAATTTTAAGTGATAGAATTTCAGGTACAGGAAGACTGACTATAGAGGAGAGATTTCTTCAAGTGCCCTTGAATTATCCCAGCTGTTTCTAAGATGGGTAAGGCTTATGAAATCTAGAAAAGTATCAAAAGTACATTAACATATTACAGATAGAATTGTTTTGAAACTAATTTCTTACAAAACTTTTTTTGAAAGAGAGAGGAAATAAAAATAATGTTTTTCATTTAGAATAATTGTATATATCCTCAAAATGAAGTTGAAATCCATGGATAGGAGGTGAAAGGAAACCAAGGAGGAGTCTATTGTGGGATAAAAATCCCAGGACCTCTTTTTGTGACTCTCTTGCCTATCTAATAGAAAGCATGAAAGATCCACTACCTGGAACCAAGTATTTCTCTCACCAGTATATAAGACAAGAAGACTCAGAATTTCAGAATGTTGTATCTGACTTCTCATCTGTCAACCAAAAGCAGCTGAAAGGCAAGAGCCCTGGAGAACTGTTTTCCTACATATGTATTTGTTTTTAGACAAATGTGTTTGTTTGAAGGTCTAAACACCATGGAAATGGGCACCATGGAAATGCATAGTTGGGGGGTAGAAGCCCTAGAAGTATTGACTCAATCCTTGATCCTTCTGTGTGATGGATTAAATGCCACATGCTTCAGTTTGCTGTGTGTGGGGTCCTTCAGCACAGTTTATAATAAACAGCAATCCAGTATGAAGGACATAAGAAACTTACTGATTTTTTTTTCCAAGAGATTAATGAGAGGTTGGTTGTCATCTGGATGTTGCTTATGGAAAGAGAACTCTGAAGAAAATCATTGTGTGTCTTATTTTCCCCCTCACTCTAAAATTTTTATTTACATGAAATCAGGTTAAAATTAATATTAAAGGCAGTCTTGAAATGGAATCATAAAACACATTGTGCAGGTTGAAGGAAATACGGAAACAAAGGTGAGAAGTGTGGGGTACCCTCTTGCCTGAAAGAGGGGGGAGAAACTGGAAGCCAATTGCATATCATCCTCATCACTTTTGTATTCTCTTTAATTTGTTTTTATTTGTTTTCTATTTTTTAATTTTTTTCTTTCTGTATTTTTGTTTTTTTATTGTGTTATGTTAGTCACCATAAAGTACATCATTAATTTTTGTTGTAATGTTCCAAGATTCATTGTTTATGTCTAACGCTCAGTGCTCCATGCAATAGGTGCCCTCCTTAATACCCACCAAATTTAATTCCCGAAGCCAGAGCTGGAACCCTTTCTTAACAAGTTTCTCCCTGAGTTACCTACCACCCATGTGCCTCCTTCGATTTGGAATCTTCTGAAAGGAGGCAGTAGTTGTGGATACTGTTATGTGAAAACTAATGGAATCAGATAAAAAATTTATGGTAAACATCAGATGGAAATGTCTTCTATGAGGCAGGGGTTACTTTATCATACCCTTTTTCTTTTCATAGAGTTATAAGGATTATTTATTTATTTTTGGCAATTGACATGAACTACATCACTCAAAGGAAAAAAAAATACTTCAGAAATACGAGACCAGGAAGGAAAATGTAATTGTGTCTGGAAAGCTTTTTGCCTCAGCTAAATAAATAAGAAATGATAAGAAGTACAATACAATAAGAGATGAGAAAAACTGAGGTTCAAGCAGACAGCTTTATTTAATTCCATTTAATTTTATTGGGTTGAATTTGATAGCGACAATGTCAATGGACATGTACAGGGAGATTGGTAGTAGAATGCCTGGGGCTGTTGTATCACTGACATAAATGTGTATAAACAGAGAGGGAATGTTGAGTAATTCTGAATAAAAGAGTGATTTTTAGATAATCATATTTCAGTTTTATAAATGCATAGAGCAGCCGGTTGAAGCAGATCTGTTACCTGTATTTAGTTCTTGATTTTAATACACTGATAATCAAATATATCAATACATTTTTTTTCTTTTCTTCCTTTGCCAACTGCTGAATTCCCAGCTAAATATGTATAGTTTGGCTTTTTTTTTAGAGGAGGAATTAGCTTTACGTAGGCTGCTAGCAATGCTTAAACATCGAATCTAGGTTGCCTTGGACTCCTTGGTTTTCTTACCAAACTCAGAGCTTCCGTCCTTTTACAAACAGCAATCTTTGCAAAAGCTTGATTTCCTGTAAAAGCCAGAAGAACTGAGATTGTTTTAGAGAAACCAGACATTTCAAGTGAATTATCAGAGTGAAATAAATTGAAGTATGCACACTCCTCCACAAGCTATACTCTTGTCAGGTAGGCTTTGAGAGAATTTGTGTAGTGGACAGAAGGAGCACATGTTAACGGTCCTAGAGGGTGAGCATAGGTGAGACTGCCAGCCTTTGTAGCAGTAACTTTTCTAATTCGTCCATGCATGATAGGGCATTGGTAAGACCTTATTTATCTTCTGTTATTTTGTATACTTCTTTATTTCTTTTCATCGAAATGGTATTATTCTTGAGCTTATCCATTAATAGCTGCATCTGGATTCCAACTTGGGGCAGCCCAAATGAAGCTAAAGACTTATGTAGATAAAGTTGAGAACTGACAACTTAGAGAGTTCAAATAGGTAACTCATACCTTCCAGAACTCAAGAACTCACCCTGATGCCATACTTTTCGTACAGTGATTGGTTTGTTTAGGTAATCGTCAAATTACTCCTCTTTCTGGATATATGTTTTAATTAATCAGTTCACCTACAGTTTCCTCATGGGCTGAATTATCAAAGCATTAGCAAGTTAGGATGGTAAAATTATAAAAACAAACAAGTAAGAATCACTGGTTTATAGAAAGTTCTTGCCTCATAATTACATTATATACAAAGACATCCTCCTCTCAGATACATAAACAATAATTTAAGCTCTGCAACAACAAGCACCTTGTCTTTATTTCTAGAACCTCTTACAATGCCTGGTATATAGTGTGTGTTCAACAAATGTTTGTTAAATAAATGAACTCTATTGTAAAAAGGTTCATTGTTACCCTTGATTTAGTTACACACTGGGTCAAGTCAAACCTCTTCCTTGTTCCTTCACTTCCAAGAGCAAGTGTTTATATAGGCTGTTCCCAACTTACAAACAGGTTGTGTTAAAAAATGTAGACAGTTTAGTCATTTGGAACCGAGGACGCATCTCTCATTCATACATTTATTACAAGTATGGATTCAGCATGAATTCTGGCCTGGGCACTGTTCTAGCTTTCGGGAAACAGCAGTGAACAAGAAGCAAAGTCCCTGTTTCCACTAGCTCTTAGAATAGTGCCCAACACATGGTGAATGCTCAATTATTGCTGACTGCTATTTTTAAAGACTGACTCTACTCTTTTCAGAGGTATTTATTCAGACTCTTAACCTCTGTATTGAGTTGTCAGCTTATGCTAGTTTAGGTATATTCTGACGTTATTTCATTAATCTTCCCTGGGTACCCACTTTCAAAAGGGAAGGATCTTGCTATTTATTTATTTATTTATTTATTTACTTACTTACTTACTTACTTACTTATTTAATTTTTTATCTGTTTGGTCTTGGCAAGTTATGGGTCCTTTCATGTGATTCTCACCTGAAAATAATGAAGATGTGATAATATTCTAATTCACATGGAGAACAAAGCAGAACTTAGTAAATTAATGTTTGCATAGTGCTTAGAAATCTGAGGTTAAATTTGCTAAGAGAAATGTACAGAAAATTATTGCCACTAAAATTATGATAGACATTTTTTCCTCTGCCAAAAAAATACCTCAGTTAATTGCTGTTTGTATTTTAAAAGTTGAATGCCACAGTAAAGAAAAAAGTTCAATGTGTATCTAAAGGAAAACAAATATAGATCATGTCATTTCATTATTATGTGATATAAAAAATTTCTAAGGAATCACTAGCTTGGGGTGAGTGAACGGTACTTAGGACTTTATGATTCTCCAGTCCAGACAGATGGATGATTGCTTCTTTTAACATAAATGACAGGTGGCAACTCTGGTGAAATGGTTTCCAAAGGTCTTCTGATTTTTGCTTCTCTTCTTTAGCTGTTGTTGGCTTGGAGTAAGTAGCAATCCACTACACTTCCCTCAGTAAGGAGGGCTTGGGTTTTTTTTTTGGTGTGTGTGTGTGTGTGTGTGTCTTATCAGCTCTTTGGTTAACTCCATCCATTCAGTGGTCTAGCTAAAATGGCAGACTGTAAATGTCACATAGCAACAGGCTGTGATTTTAAACCAGGTCTGAACACACTCTTCCCAGAAAGTGATTCTTGCATGTTGACTTCATATATTATCTAGAGTGTGAAAGGTCATTGTATTGGATACTCTCTTATCAGAAGATGAAATGAGTTTAAACTGTAAAATTTAAAGCTAAGTATTTTAGCTAGTAAGTTTTATTTATTTGACAAATATATAGTGACTACCTACCATATATATCAAGCACAGTTCTCAACACCAGTGATACCACAGGGAATAAAGCAGAGTCTGGCTCATTAAGCTTATATTTTAGTAGGGAAGATAGATAATAAGCAGATAAATAGGTAATTTCAGGAAAGAATAAATGCTGTTTAGAAAACAAAGCAGGGTAGGATAGGGTGGGGTGACAAGCTCTTGTAGATATTATGTTCAGTACAGGTCTCCTGAAAAGGTAATATTTTAATAGAGACCAAAATAAAGAAAGAGTGAACATGCGAAACTCTGGAGAAAGAACATTCCAGGCATAAGTAAGATGAAGTTCTCAGGACCTGGGATGGGACTTAGTTTGGTGCGACCTAGGAAAGAAGAAACACTTTACAAACTTTGACAGTCTTTAAAATCCTAAAGAACATGTAGAAACTGACCCATATGATGCACACTTACCTTTCCTTATACAGCTTATAGGGCTGGAGGTCATTAAAGCATCCTTGCAATGTGAGTTTCAGTCTTAGATTTTAAGGTGTCTTCATGCTACTTTTGATTTTAGAAAAACCATAGAAGGACTGAATGGCTTCAGTCAAGTGGCACAGGACTAAATCAATTCTGGTAAGACCTGAAGTTTATTCCTCTGAAAGTGCTTTGGAAAGGAATGCCACGAGACGACTAATGCATCTCTCACACTGGTGAGATGAACCCTGCGTCACCGGTGTGAGAGATGCAGGGAGACCGCAGGGCGAAACAGATGAATGCACAGCACTATAGGGTTCTTCTTTATTTTTTAGCCTTTCTCCACGTAGAGGACATCTACCTGCATAGTCACCTATAATCACCTCCTGCCCCTTGGTTTAACTGATAGATGTGTATGAGGAACGTCTGTTGTAATGTTTACTCTGTAATGTTGTTCTGCCTCAGGAAACCTCTGAGTCTTCTGAAAAATACTGACATCTTTTATATTATGGCAACCTTTCTTAAAAAGTTTTATGAAAATAGAAGAAAACGAGATTTTGACATACTTGGAGTTGCTGTCTCCTCAGTGGAGGCCTATGGCAAATCATGTTGTGAAACACATAGATCCTCACTTTGTCATAATTTCAAAATTTTGTGTATTAGGTAGGTATTCACATGACAGACATCCATGGAAACAGATTTTTCTCCAGTACCTTCTATGGTGTTAGAACATGAAAGGCAGGCTAATCTCTTGTCCTGATTTGTTTGTTAAAGATTGTTTAAAGCAACAGACTTGAATCTTGGTATGTAGACCAGCAAGCGGCTGACGTCATTAGTGGCCCTGTAGTTGTGAAGTGCAGTTTGAACCTTGCTTTCTCAAACTCCACTGTTGTTTACTCTGTGCCTTTACAAAAGTAATTGAAAAAAAAAAAAAGTTCTTCACTGGCTGTTGCCGTCTTTCCTAGAAGACTACCTTGCTAGGGTATATCACAGACTGCTGTGTGGAATATTGGAGACCATTACAGGAATGTTTGGTAATACCTTGACACCTGAAGGATAGCTATAGACTCCAAGGGGAAGAAAAACGAATGCCCTAAGAATTCACCCAAAATTCCCCTCTAAAACACTGCTTTGAGTAGTAAAAGCACGTGGATTCTGAAACAAAAATATCATTTCCTTACTCAAAGTTTAATACCACCTCTCTTAAATTAGAGAAGCGGGGAGGATGGGAGGAAGGAAAGAAGGAAGGAAGGGGAGGAGAGAAACAGAGGGAAGAAAAGAGAAGAAGGTAAAAAGGGGGAAAGAAGAAGAATGTAAAATGTTTTTCTTGGCATGTAAAACGTTTCTATCAAATTTTTAAGACCTGTTCTGTGCTTCTTTTAAATATTGTTTTGTCTCATTATAAAACCTCAGAAGTTTAAAGTTGACTGATAGACTGTAAGAAGCATTAAGTAAATGCAATTTCTATTTTTAATAATGATAGCTCAAATTTCATGTGAGCTCACACCAGCGCTCCAATGTAATTAAGTTTATGGCTTTCTCAGGCACTTTCAAATATCCACAATGTGTAGTTAACAGTATTTTTTTTTCAGTTAAGTATTAGGACACCATAACAGTGATGCCACAGTGGCTGGTGTCTATTGTAAGGTAGATGCAACCGGGTAATGGAAATTACAACGCCTTCTGTTGTAATTTGTCTAAAAAGGTTCATGACAGAGAAGTCTGTTTTAGCTGAATTTCCAACGTGAGGAAGGGCTGGTGTGTTTGAATGAAGCAAAGGGGTGTGAGGCAAAGACTATACTTTGAGGCTGCAGACTGTCTGCACAGCACAGGTACCCAGAGGGCTCAAACATAACTTTATGGTAGGGAGTGTGTATTAGACAGACGTTAGACTAGTAGCTCCTAAAACAAATATGATGTCCCATGATTTCTTTTACATCAGAAGAAGAAAAAAACCCACACAAGTAGAAACTGCAGGTGCTCCCTTTTTATTGCACTATGTAAAGAGAAAATGTAAAATGGACAAGCTTTCGACAATCATGTTCTCTTCATCAAGCTGTTATTGTTATTTTAGTGAGTCCACTAAAAAGAATTATCTAGAGCTTCTTGTTTTTACTTCTTTGTGTACTTGATGAATATGATTACCATTTTTACCTCGTGTATTTAAACCCCTCTGCCATAATCCCATATTCTGCCTAAAAGCCATGTCTGTGGGAGCTTTTCCTCCTTCCCTGCAATAGTTTTTAGGGATATGACTGCATTTAAGCAGGTGCAGTAAATGCATTTTTGGCGATTTTCACTGTTGTATGCAAGTGCAAAACGTCTGACATAATTAAGCTGAGATTAATAGAGACTATTAGTAAAATAAGCTTGTTTTATGAATGAAGACCTCACACTCATTCAACATAGCCTTTCTTTGACAAATGCACTGCATTCACTTATGTAGCACTGAATTGTATGCCTGGAAAGTGAATAAACATTTGTCAGGCTACCTTCCAGAGTTTTCCATTAACTGTCTTCTAATTCCCTTCTTGTGGTCTGCAAAGGGAATCCGATTTTGTTTTTAAATGGAACAAAGGGATTGGCCTAACATCACAAAGGCCAGTGATTGTCAGAATCATAAGAAATCTTTAGTTAATTTTGGTCCTGGATTGTTCTTAGTCCTGTGTTTCTCTCACTTTAGAATTTAAAGCATCCTATTCAAAATGGCCACCATACAGAGGAGGAGGGAGCAAAGAAAATAATAAAGAACAGTGGCAACTGAGTTGATGCTGTATAAATAAGCACATTTGCTGTGTCTCTGTTCTGCAGTCTTTATGTCCCACTGATGAGAGAACTGGTTTGAGATGTAAATTGCTTCCCTTTGATTGAACCAGGGAGGAGATGTCATGTAACTCATCTCATCAGCATAGAGCATTGTGCGCCTTTGGTGAATTATAGGATAACAGAGCTAGGAAGAATTCCTTAACCTCTCTCTGCAGCCCTGTTCCAGTATTTAATAACCACCAAAGGGAAGTTACTTCCCTTTAGTCTACCTGACTACCTTATGTGATTTGAGCTCATTTCTTCTGATCCTGTCCTTAAATATTTTGTAAAGGATCACTAGAAAGTACCACTGTTTTAACTTGTCATGTATATCCTGTAAATTAAAATATAAAGTTGTGGCCAGGTTTCTTTTGTTTTGTTTGTTTTGTCTGCTTATTTGTTTTAAGTAGAGAGCATTTAAAAGATCCTTTTGGAAAATGAGAAAGGGGATGAAGAAATGACCCGAAGGCAATATTTTCCACAGTGTGTCTCACTCAACGAGCTTAGGAAAAATCTGGAGGGGCAGCTCTCCATGAAACTGAGAAGGGAGGAGGGGGTAGGAGTAGGCATGGAAACAGGCGTTAGGAGCTCCCCGTGATATCCATGAGATTGTGTGCTCGATGAGCAAATAATTACTAAATTAATTTAAAACAAAAGAATTGGAAATAGGCCTGCAATCGATCTAGCCTGATATCTTAACAAACCAGGGACTATATATATAGAAAAAAAAATATATATATATATATGAATGAAATTCAGGGCAGATATCACAGCCCTATCATGACAGCACAGCCTTTTCTTCCTCCCCTTCTATTAAATCTACATTTTGAAGGTGGATGGTGCTGACTCATAAATTAAATTGGAGTAATACATACAGTGTATATATATTTCTGTCACTTTGTCTCAAATTAAACACGAACCTTCTCCCCTGACAAGATGATAGAAAAGTTAATTGCTCGCCCTGGCTTTAAATTGGAATTTGAATTTGCAAAATGCTAAAGGTTTATGAGATCTAAATCATGAGGAGCTTAAATTACATTCCTGTGATAAAATATTAATAAATCAATTAAAACATAAGCCGAGTATAATATTACTTTTTTTTTGTAGGAACCTTGAACACAATAATTCATTAGGGTGTAGTGCAGTAACAATTATTGTATCTTTTTTTAATTTTCTTTTTATTAGTTTTTTTTGATAAATACATCATCAGATAACATTCCACATGGTGGATTATCATTAGCCCAATGCGGCATCCAGAAATTCTGTTGCACCCCTAAACAAGAGCTCACAGCCTAAATTATCTGCTGTTGCTTATCCTTGTTAGCATCAGCTGCTTCTTTTACTGAAGGGGTATTTTCCTCTTGGGAACATCTGTTCAATGCCAACTCTGCCATTTTGTGGTTTCTGAGTCTCTCTTCTAAAAATGGGCATAATCATAATAATACTACCTCAGAACTGGCATGAGGATCAAATTAGCTAATGTATGTGGAAACCATTTGTAGGTGGTAAAGCACCATCAAATGTTAATTTTTACTATTATAAATTGGAGAATTTTTACCTCTAGAAGGGCTCTTAGACATCACTTAATAACCACCTCCCTCATTTTAAATATGAAGGATCAGAGGTCCAGAGAAGTTAATCCACTTGTCTGAGGTCACACAGTCAGAGAGTGAAACTGCTAAAACTAAAATCAGGACTTTTAAATCCCAATTCTGGATGTTTTCCACTTTCCATCCTAAGCCACACTACAAAAATGCTAGGTCACATTAAATTTGGTACGTTATTACTCTCCCCATTGTTTTCCTTTTGAAGCTGGGTTTTTTTAATTAATGAAACATTAATAATTTTAGGAGTAATTTTCAAAAAGACTTGGTGGCACAAACACATTTCCCCACAGCTGTCAGGAAGGGGTTCATTTGGCTAAGGAGAAACTGCCTTGTCCTGCTGCTCCCCAAATGAAGACTCAGCAGTATGTCTTCCTCTCCTACAGGTTCTGGAGGAAGCCTCAGATGAGAGAAGATAGTGGCCTTCCTTTTTAAATATTTCTCCCATGTAATGATGGATGAGGATACACCCACAGCCAATTTTATCTCCCTTACCTTCTTCCTGCTCTCTGGCCCTGGTCTGTGGTTTTCCTGCCCTCTTCCCAACCCTGAGTCCCAAGAATCACTGGGATTTGCTTTTTACTTATTTTGAAAATAAAGAGAACCACCTCGTTAATACTGAACAGACCTTTTCCGAATAATGATACTTAGAAATGAATCAATCTGTTTCTTCCTCTGATGCTGAGGGAACCCTAGCTCGAAAAGGTATCAACAGATCAGAGAATAAGAGACTGAATGCTACTCCTGTTTTTCCTGATGGCATGGGATGTGGTATCTGACCCATTTTCATCCTTTCATCTCTGTTTCCTCTTCTTGCCAATAGTAATAACAAGATCAGTCTATACTAGTGTGTTGAGGACCTCCATTAAATGATTATGAAATGCTTGTAAAGTGACAAAGGATTATATAATTGTCATATAATAATATTCTATGATCTTCTAGGAATGAAAGGGAATGAGCTCAGACAGAGTGGATAAGTTCTGTGGAATCAAGAACATCCACATGTGTAATCTTTACTTAATAATGGTATAGTTTTTATAGACTATCCAGTGCATTATGAACAGAGACAACATGGTCTTTGCCCTGAGGTTAAAATTAGGATATATTATTTTATAAGAGAAAGAAAAGTTAATTAAGACAAAAAGATGTTAATTGAGACAGAAATTTTGGGAACTATGAAATTAGCAAGGACATCAACAGAAAGTAGATCTTAAGGAAAAGTAGATTCTATGGTGCCATTTAGAAAAAAGTGAAATGGTTCATGGAATAAAAAGCTATAGATCAAAGTATGGCAATAGATCAGTTGTCAAGTGTCATAAAATCTCAAGAACATAGAAATAAGCAAAATAGGCTTTAAGAAAGCAGATGAGATTTGATAAAGTCCAAGAACTTTATATATTAGATAGCCCTTCAGGGAATAGTGGATTTTAAAATCTGTTTATGGAAACCAAACTATGTAGCAGACCATATGTAGATACGATCTAATTTTTTCTCATAACAATACTCATAACATTCATTTTATGGATGAGGAAACGGATTCGGGGATGTTAACTGATGAGCACAGGGAACAAAACACCAGGATTCAAACCATGTCTGTCTGACTCCAAAGCTTCATTCTCTTGTTACTGTCTTTCAGGGCAGATTTAAGGCAATGAAAAACAAAGAAATAAACAAACAAGAACTATATAACCGTACTGAGGAAAAGGAAGCAGGAAGAGAGAAAGTGTTGTTCCTGGAGGTAGGTTCATAGAAAGTGGTGAGAAATGAAATGGTAGTTTATAGTAGAGTTTAGCTGAACAATTAGAAAAAGCACACAAAAGGATCACAAAATCATATCAAGTTGTGTAGGGTAAACTGCCCTGGATATCTGTATTATCTTTGACAGTATTGTCGGTCCTTATTTCTACTTGGATCATCTTTTATTATTAAGTCCCTTATACTTTTCTGATTGTTTATTAGTTTACAAAGCATTTTGATTTTTGCTATTTCATTTGCCACTCACAGAACCTATATGGTAGGGAAAGAAGGACTGTTATACCCATTTTACAGATGGGAAAACTGAGGCATGGTAGCTTAATTAATCAAAAATTTTATTTTCCGCAGTGCTTACAGTGTACTTACTCCAGTTTACTTTCACACTCTCTCAGATCATTTCTTGTTTTAAAAAATAGGAAAAAATTATAAAGATTTACACCTAATGTTTAAAAGGAAGCTGTTCAGTCAACTAGAAAACTTTCTCCTGTTATTCTTCTGTTATAGGAAGAAAATGAGGCAGTGCAGTAGCTAAGTCAAGAGATTAAAGTAACTCAAACAACTTTGTCACTTGCCCACATGAAATAATGTTACAGCTACTAATTGAGGTCCTCTACTTCTTTCCACATCTACCATATTTCTTATCATTCCTTCATTCTGTAACCTCATCTGGAAGCCCAAAGTTTAGCATAGGGTTTTAAATGTCCTATTTAAATGCAAATATGCCTATGAAGGAAGACATGCAATGGTCAACTAATTGAATACTATAGTTGACACCTTAAAATGGATTAGTCCAGTTTTGGGGACAGGAATGGCCAAGTACTTAATTGAGGAAAGGGTTAGAGAGGAGCTAATAAGTGAAGTCCTGCTTTTGTCAACTAAAAGGACATACAAAAAAAAATGCAATCCCATTTTATCTTCTTAGGCAAAATGCAAACAAAGAAGAATGACACACATAAAAAGTCTCTTCCTTTAGAAGCAGGCACAATTCCAAATCACAAACCATGGAATACTATGAAATTTAGACCAAGTCAAGAGTGGGGGGGGAGTGTTGAGAGTAAATTAAATACACTCAGAGGGCAGAACCTCCAAAAATAGATGGAATTACGGCAAGGGACACATGCTACAATTACTTACGTGGAAGAGGAAAGTCTGAGACCACAGGTGGTCTGTGGAAGCATCCGTGAGTCTTATTTTACAGCAGAGGTTAACAGAGAAGGTGCCAGTAAATGAGAAATGGCATCAGCTTGCCACATGTACCAGAATTGGCATGTGAGGGTGGCAAGGTGGAGATAAGAAACCATGTCACCTTTGCCATGTTGATCACATTCAGGAAAAGAAAAAGAAATACTAAATCACGACCTATGAGATATGTAACCTACAGGGGTTCATGACAATCCTTTTTGGGCTACTGGGGAAATCAATGAGCAGTTGTACCCCTTGAGCAACAGACACAGTGGAGTTAGTGAGAAGGCTATAATATGCTAAGAAATACATCATCAAAATGAAACTCCCTAGTGCTGCAATTCACCCCCCCAACCTCTCTTATTCAGCAAACAGCTGATCATATTGACTGAAAATTGAGAAATAATCAAAAGAAACCATCATTGGACCCATGCTTACCTAATTATAAGACAAAAGTAACATTAGGAAAAGCAGATTAAGATACGTACTAGAAGAATTATACCAGAAAATAGTATATATTTTCTATAGTAGCAAAGGAATAGAAGAAATTGTAGCATCTTTAAAGTAAGAAGTCAAAGAGGGGCACCTGGGTGTCTCAGTTGGTTAAGCGTCTGACTCTTGATTTCGGCTCAGGTCATGATCTCAGGGTTGTGAGATCAAACCCTGAGATTCTCTTCCTCTGCCTCTTTCCCACCTTCCCCCTCCCTATACCCTCCCCCCAAAAAAGAAGTCAAAGATTAGATATACAGGATTAAAGAGATAAGACAACATAAAGAGAAATAAAATGAGCTGTGAGAGAACAAGAAAGAAATGGAAGAGAAAAATAAAACTGTTTTAGGACAAAAAGTCCCATCAGAGGCAGAAAGTAGAATGAAAGAACTAACAATACTACCCAAATTATGGGGAGGAAAAATCTTAAAAAATAATGAAGATTTTAAAAATAGTTTAAAAATGATAAGAGAAAGTGATAATTATGATTGGCAACTCATATCTGAGATAGAAACATTATCTCCCTAATTAATCAGAGTTCCTGCAAATAGATAAGAAAAAGATCAACAATTTAAGAGGAAAACTGACACAAGATATCTGAATAACTTTTAAACATATTAATAGATATTTAATTCATATATAATGAGAGAAATAAAGAATAAAATATGCATGATAAGAAATGCAAATTAGAAATACATCAAGATGCATTTTCATCTATCAAAATGCCAAAAATAACAACTTCAAATTGAGGTAAATGTTATAATATCTACTAAAATAAAAAGTACATATACTATTTGACCTATCAGTTCTGACTTTAAGAACTTATTATACATGTGTAAAATAATACAGACACAAGATTATTCACTACAGCATCATTTGTTGTTGGAAATATTGGAAACAATGTGAATGTTTGTCAGTAGGTGGCTAGATTAATTAACTATTGGATATCCATCCAATCGATATACCTTAAGTGAAAATTCAAGATGTGGAGCAGAGTATACAATGTAAAAATCTACACATAAAGAATATATTTTTATTTTCATGGCACATCTGTTTTATTAAATTTTTATTTTTTATATCTGTTTTTTAAAAAGCAAACAAACTAATAGCAGTGGTTATCTGTCAGAAAATGGTTTAAGAACTGGGTTGACAGAAAACAGGGTAAAAGAGAGACTTCTTACCATATGTCATTTCATGCATTTGTATTTTGGAATCACGTGAATGTGTTATCTATTAAAATTGAATAAATGAAAATTTTATGTTATACCTTTGGAAGGCAAAGGAAATACAGGGACAACTGACATTTATGAAGGAAAGAAAGAACAGAGCAAATGGAAAATAATTTCAATGTGTAAAAAAATACAATTTTTCTGGAATTAAGATAGCCCAGAGTCTTTATATTGAAAGGGTACACTGTATTCCAGCAAAATCATGGCGCTGAGCAATAAGCACTGAGACCTATCTTGATAAAGTTACAGCACATCAAGGCTTAAGAAATGAAACCTGGAAAGAAGGCATACAGGAAAAAAATACCAAAAAGGGAGAGACTGGATTTGCCTCACAATTTTAAAGTGCAATCGCTCAGAGACTGTAACACCATGAACTATTTTGGTAAACAAATAAAACAAAGCAAAATGTTGAATGGTAAATTTAGGCTACTAAAAGATTGAGAGAAGCCATGATAAATAAAGGGATTCAGGCAACTCGAAACTAGACTTCTGAATAAATGGTGGGAGTGGATGGGGGCTATGTCATAGAAAGGAAGGTAAATGGTATAAATCTTGATGATACAGAAATAATAACATGGCAGAACCTGAGACGTTTGAAAGGTAAAGAGGAGGTAGGAGGAAGAAAGTGTGCACTGATTGCCTGGGTTTCATGGCAGGGAATGAAGGATCACTACTGTCTAGAGCTGGCAAACTACAGAACAGAGAGAGGTTGATGTGTTATCGAAAGCTATGAGGATGGCCACACAAAGAATTGAAAGTAAAAATTCAACCCAGGTCTGGTGGTGAAGAAGGAGAAGAGAGTGGAGAGCAAAAGGAAGCGTAGTGGAATATTTTCGTAATTTTCTAGAGAATCCGAAGTTGTATTCTAAAGTCATCAAAGCAAAAATAGGACTTCACCTCCCTTATTAAAAATGTATAAAGTTGGGCGCCTGGGTGGCTCGGTGGGTTAAAGCCTCTGCTTTCGGCTCAGGTCATGATCTCAGGGTCCTGGGATCGAGGCCCGCATCGGGCTCCCTGCTCAGCGGGGAGCCTGCTTCCCCCTCTCTCTCTCTGCCTGCCTCTCTGCCTCCTTGTGATCTCTCTCCCTCTGTGAAATAAATAAAATCTTTAAAAAAAATAAAAATAAAATGTATAAAGTTAACCATTAGAACAGTATACTTGAGTTGGGTCATCAGACCATTGAAATAAGTATTAACAAAGGTATCTCAAGTCAGACCTAAGCATCTTAGGGTGGAGAGAAATGAGGCTTAGAATCTGTGTTTTCAGTAAATCCTCTAGGTCTGAGAAACTCTGCAATAGAAGAATTAATCTAGGAAACAATTGCCAAACTATTAGGAAGAAAACTTACAGTAACAAAGCAAATCATTAGGAAAGAAATGAACCAATTTTTAAAATGCTGTAAAATAAAATGACAGAATTAAGATCAAGCATATATTTTATAGTGATAAGCATAAGGTTAAAACCATCTTTTAAAAATATACAGTTTATTATTAGGAAGTCTACTAGTATAATTAACCATATACATAGATCATAAAAGAAAAAAAAATGTGCCTAAACGACATTTAAAAAAATTCAGGCCATATTCTATCATAATGCAATGAGTTAGAGATAGATATTGGGAAGAAAAAGTTAAAATAATATCACTGTAAAATTAAAATTTAAACTTTCAAAATCCGTTTTTGAATTAAAGAGAGATTACAGAATTTACAGAAAATAAGTACATATGGAGATAGAGCAGTGTTCAGAGGAAAATCCATAGCTGTAATTACTAGTATGATGTGGAAAAAATAATTATTAATATATTAGCATTTATCTCAGAAAGTCGGTTAAAAGGAAAAAAATCTGCAAAGCAGAAATAAAGAATTGATAAAAATAAAATCAGAAATTAATGAATTAGGAAACAGAAAAGAGACACTAATAAATCAAAGATTTGGGTTTTTCAAAGACAGTAACAAAACAATAAATAAAGCGGTATCACATGATTTAATTACTAAAGGACAAAGCCCACAAATGCACAAAATTAGAAATACGAAAGGGGAAGTAACCATAGAAATAGAGGAAATTAAAATAATTATAATGAGTACTTTAGGATAAATTGGAAATTTTAGATACAATGGATGATTTCTAGGTAAATATAAATTGATCTAAGAGAAATAGAAATTTAGAAAGTTTCAGGGCTGCACTAAATAAAGTGTGTGTGTGTGTGTGTGTGTATTTGCTAAGCACATCAATTTGTTAACTTTGTTAGATATTTTTTCTTCTTATCTCTTAAATGTGTCCTCAACTTTTTTCTATTAGCACCGAGTAATCAAGAACAGACTCCTCTGGCATTTCTGTTCTTTTCTTTCTCATAAGGGGACATTTTTTCTAATTGTTTGCTTAACTGAGTTGTGAGGAGCTGAGTAGAGGCACTCATAGTCTCTGTGTCCTTCACTCAGGTTTCTTCTGCTCAGAGGCCCTCCAGCTGACAGAGTTAGGACTGAGAGGATAATGAGAGAAGCCTTGGTTTCTAGGTTTGGTTCTGCTACTCGTTGCTTATAATATGTAATGTTTGCACTCATTGCTCTATTTTTTTAATCTTTTAGCTAAGGGATTTGAACTAGATTCCCGGTTCATATTCTTTTCCTAGAAAGCTGTATCTAATCACAGAATTTGGGGGCTTCACAATCTTACTAGATCTCTCCACACCAGGAGTTGTTGTTTTTTTTTTATACCTAGGTGAGAGATGTGGTTGTTAAAGGATCCCATTCTCCTTTTAAACAAACCTTCTCTCACCCATAGGTGCTTCCTCCTTCTACCAAAACAAACTATTACACCAAAAAGAAAAAAAAACCCAAAAAACCTTCACTTATGTCTAGTCAGATATAAAGACATCTCTTTTGACTCCCGTTCATATATTTCCTCAACTCAAGATTACGGCATAAGTCAGGCTGGTATGCCAGACATGTTCTGCCCATGGCAGGGCCAAGGAAAGGATTCTAAAGCCATGCACTAGACAATTTTAAATTGCTTTATAAGCCTCAGGGACTGCATAGCTTTAAAGTGAAAAGACAAACCTCAGATGGAATGATTATCATTGTGAAAAGCAGAGCAAACGTGGTGATTGCAGTTCGACTCTGGAGCTAGACCACTGTAGTTTACATTTCAGCCCCTTTGTTTACTTACTGCAAGACCTCAGGCAGGTTAGTTAACTTCTCTGTGCGTCAGCTTCCTCATCTGTAAAATGGAGAAAAGAATGATCCCCACTTCATAAGGTTGTTGTGGGGGTTTGGGGAGAGGTGTTAAGTATATACGTGTGAAGCTCTTAGAAGAGCGCCCTATCACAGAGGATGCTCTCCACAAGTGTGAACTATTTTATGGTCTGCCTACCAGTCATGAAGTGTGTTAGCACAGGGGTAAACAAACATCACTTTTCTGTAATCTACTCCTTGTGAACCATCTCTCTTTACATTTTGGCCATGGCCAATATAGCACCATTCCCTGTGTGAACCTGATCGGATCCATGGCTCTGCTATTAACTAGTAGTTATGAGCATTGTCATATGCAGGATGTTTTGGAAGACAACTTTTAATTCTACAACTACCTCCCTTAGTTTGGGGTTGTTTGTTAAGCATCTCTGATCAGTAGAGGAAGCGATTAAAGTAAACTAGGGATTAACTTCATCTTAAAAACAATTATTTTTTCATACTTTCTCCATTTTTGTAAAGTTTTATTTATTATGTATGTGTATACAATCTATGAGCTAAGGATAACCACTTTCTTAGAAAAACACAACAGAGTGAAAATGTAAAATTGTGATTTTATTTAACTATATTCAGCATGTATTGTTTTTTTGAGCGGCATTTAAAGTTGAGAGCTTATTATATAAGCATATAAATATTTACTGTCAATTAGAAAACAAAAACAAAGAAATTAATATATATAGTTTCAAGTAAGACATACAGTTTGCTATGTCTTTATCCTCTTTGGTAGAAAGCATTTGGTGCTTTACTCATGGTCATAGAGAAAGTGTATCCAAGGAACAATTAAGTTTCAAAATATTGAACTACCTTATATGGAGCCAATTTTATCTCAAATTTATAAACAGTTGTATAGAAAAGAGTCACATAAAGTATCAAAGGCTGCCTTGGTTGTATATCGAAGATAAAAGCCAAGGTTCTTACATGAAAAGAAATGTTGATTTATGTTGAATTTCAAAGGAAATGATTAGATTATCTGTGTTGCCTAGTTATCACAATTGTCTCATCTGCTCTGACCTTAGTTTATTTAAAAAAAAAGAACACTGCTTTTCTGGGGAGTCAGAGACTATCTCAATACTACCTCATGTTTATTTTTTTTACATCAAATTTAATATTTTGAAAATGTATAAACCCACCATGACTCCTTTCTCTACAGGTTTTATGTTGGGCTGGTGCCATCTGTGGTTGCGAAGCCAAGTGTTCTGTTGGGGCAGAATAATCAAATCAAAGTTAATGGGGTGACCATCTAAGCAGGGCTCTTTGTCATTAAGGTCCAGTCTTGTGATAGTAGCACATTATCCTGCTGATTGGATTTGTAGGAAGGCATCCACCTGTGGCCACATTGGCAGAGAAGAGACTTGCTGTGAGGCAGTCCTGGCCAAGTAGGAGGTAGCTGTCCTGGGTAGCAGATTCTTTTGCTGGAAAGCCAAAGCATGCAGGACAGCATGAGCAACATTAGTAGATGGGTGATTCACACACTATTTGGTTGATTTAGGTCCCAAGCAAAGTAACTAAAAGCAGAGGAGCAGAAACTCTGTCACTAAAGAGGAATGACTGGTCTTGAGCCGAGGAAAAGCAGGTATATGCTGAGACACTGAGCGGATGATCAGACAAGCTTTCAGTACGTGGAGCCCTTTACTTCCATCTCAGGAACACTTTGCTCTGTTTGGACAAGAGCTATTGTAAGAATTTCCATGTCTGTTGGGGGCACTGAGGCTCTCGCAGACTATGGTAAACACGATTTGGCTCGTACGCTCTCATAATCAGGCTGACTTGCACTGAAACAGAGAGTGCTCTATAGCAGTGCCAGGCCTCTAGCGGTACCAACTGTTAAATAATAAACAGGCCCTGTTTGTTGGCAGCCTCTTCCCCTCCCGCCCATGTGGAGTGCCCATTCTCTAGGTTTACCTGCCTGCGTGTGTCCAGACACTCGGAACAGTGCGCGTGGTGTGTGAGGTGGTGGTGGCGTGGAGGCATCAGTCTCCATCTCATCTGCTTACTTTGTTCTCCTCCCAGGGCCTCGGGTGAGCTAGCAAGCACGCAGGGCTCTGGCAGCCGGAACAGTGGCTATGCTGTCATTCTCGATAATGCTACAGGCTTTGCAGAGTGCACTGGCTAATTGTTTTTCTTATGTTCATTTTCCCTTCATATTCTTTCTCTTCCTTTGAACTGGTTTGGAGGGAGTGGGGATCAGGAAGGGTGAGAGGGGTTCTGCCAATTTGCTACTTTACTTACGGGAAGTCGGAGAGCATTGGTGTTCCTTGTTTTATTTTAAAAGCAAGATGTGTGTGTCTTTTATCAGACAGTCAATCAACAAATATGTACTGAAGACCCACAGGGTATGCAGAACCCCACTCTAGGTGCTTAAACTTAATTCACTGTGTTTTATTTACTATGGTACCATACAACTGCCTGGTTGAGGCTGGAGTTTTCTCTCGGACTCCAGATACCAAATGACTGAATGGACCCTGGTAGAGCAGTTCAATAAAGAGACAAGCCAGAAACACACACACGCACCCAGAAGAGAAATGGTACCTAAAAGTCCTCTATTTGGTCACGGAGAATTTTTCCCATTCACTAGTCCCGAGGATAACAACCTCTGGAGAGTCTTAGTTTTCTTTTTTTTCTTAGTTTGCTTTTTCGGCCAAAGGAGTTTGGTATGTCATGCAAATGCAATGCTCAAAAATAGACTTTCTTAATTCCCAGAAACCCTCTCCAACTCCCAGCAAAGCCCAGTAGAAATAGTCTCTGATACCAGTCCCTAAGAGGAGGGTTTTCATTGATCAGTGTAAACGAGGCATATTCAAAAGTCGGGAGGCCAGGGCCATGTAGTGGTAGAGAAAACGTAACTACGAAGCAAAAAGGACTGGTTTTTCTCATGAACCAACTCTAAAGACAGTGCCCCATCTTTCAAATAATGACAGCATCCCTGGAGGAAGTTTCCCCCTGGATGACCACTATAAAAAATAGCCTTTATTAGAGGTCTGTGTTATAATACATTTAAAAAATCCAGACCCATTCCTTTATAATGATGGCTCCCACGTGAGCAAGCTGTCCTTTGGCTGGAATACCAAAACTATTTGCTTGCGTGAAATGAAACTTCTTCTACCTCACTAAATCACTAAATATGCTTTCAGCTGTGGGATAATCATTTGGTTTCTTGGACTAGCATAATTTTTAGATCAAGAATACATATTTGAATTAAGAACTCTGGTGATAGCTCAGAGGGTGTTGCAGAAAGTTAGGATAGTAATCCCATATTCAACCTAATTTCTCCTGAGTTCATGCCTCAGTGGTATGTAATGGGTACATTTGTGGTGTTCTTTTCCTTTTATGAGAAATGCAAAACCCAATCTTCTCATTATCTTTTAAGAAAGATTTAGCTAATTTGTAGTGTCAAAAGTGGTTTTAAAAATTCAGACAATAAAGAACTCACTCAGAATGGTTCACAAATACCTGGTGGTAAAATTGATGGGGAGAGACTCATTTAAAAAGCAACCAGCACTGGGGCAGCTGGGTGGCTCAGTTGGTTAAGTGTCTGCCTTTGGTTCAGGTCATAATCTCAGGGTCCTAGGATCAAGCTGCTCAGCAGGGAGCCTGCTTCTCCCTGTCACTCTGCCCACTGCTCCCCCTGCCTATGTTCTCTCTCTCTCTCTCTCTATCAAATAAATAAAATCTTTTGAAAAAGAAAGAAAAAAAAAACAACCGGCACTATATAACAGGATAATTAATTTGTATTTGTTATTAGTCTCCTGTTGGATCCATATCCCCTTGCCACTGAGTTCTCAAATATTTCATCCAAAGGGACTCACTGATTAATCATTCTTCATGCAAGAAATTTTGCCCATGTCCACTAGACCTTCTCCTGACCAGCAACCCTCAGTGCTCCCTCCAGAACACTACCTGGATGCGCTCTGTCAGAGCTCTCATTTCTCCCTACATCAAGCTGTTTGCAGCTGGTAGCAACCACAAGCTCATCTACACTCTTGAATTTGATCTGTTGTTGATGGAAATGCAGTTACCCAAAGTTTTTAGAATTGTGTCTAAAATGGAGAATATATAGACTCTGAGAGAGGGCATGAGGACCTCTCTTAGGAGTCAAGCTCATCAATGTGGTGAATTCTGTTGATTGCCTGACCATTTTCTCTCCTGTGTTCCAGTAAGTTCAGTTTTGATTTCAAACACACACATACTATATAGGTATGTATAGTGCACATATAAAATGTATGCTATATAATATGTATGCCTATAATATTATGTATTTATCTATCTACCCATTTACATCTCTTCTGATTGTTCTTAGTAATTTAGATGCTAAAATCTAGAAAAGAAGCCCTTGCGGGGAGGGGGAGGGAGAGTATCTGTTTAAGTATCTGGAAGTCCTCCGGGTGCTTATTCAAGATTCTACCAGATTTCATCTGGTCAAGACATGTGTAATTGAAAACCAGTGTATTACATTACCTTATTACTTATTAGAAAATACTTCACTGCCTACTGTAGTGTTTTGCATAATGTAAGAAAGTTTTGGTGTATTTAATAAAAATATGTATATAGTTACAGTTGACTTTGGTTGTTGGGAAAATGGGATTGCTGGAACAGCACTTAAATAAAACGAATAGTACTGACCTACTTAGAAAAATTAATTATGAAAGAAAAAATAATGGATTATAGTTGCAGATAATGGTTTTGGGGACGCTGCTGGTTGAAATCCATCCTGAGGCTTATTTATAATTGGCACAATTAGAGTTTTCGAGAATTCAGCAGCTTTGATTTATTTACAGGGATTAATATAGTATTTGAGTTATTGAGGCGGTGGGGAATGGAAATGGGTAGGGGACTTACTGCTTTACACTGAAGTTCTACAGAAATTCAAATTAACATTTTGGGAGAGAAAGAATTATCTCCAGGAAAAGCACCAGGTTCCTTAACTGAGAGAACTTAATACATTTGGGTCCTTTTATCAATAAAATTTTATACTAGATCAGATAACAAAAATTGAACATGACTTTGCACTTAAGACTACTTTATTTTCTATGGGGCCTACAAACTAAGTTTCCACAATTGCATTTCACTCCTTGAAATTTTTATTAATTCATCAGATGTTTACTGAATACCTACTGTGTATTCAGGTACTATTCTAGATACTTAGGATCCATCAGTGAAAAAGATGAAGTATGTTAGGAGTTGATAAGTGCATGACCCATTTATTCATGATTCATAAAGGAATAAATTGGACTTTATCAAAATTAAAAACTTCTGCTCTTTGAAAACATCATTGAGAGAATGAAAAGGGAAGCCACAGACTGTAAGATCATATTTGCAAAGAATATACCTGATGAAGGATTTGTATCCAGAAAATATGAAGAACTTTCAAAACTCAAAACTTCAGGGAGAGACTGGGTATGACTTGTTAATTCCTGTATCCACCAGTATCTGGCTTACTAGCTAATTTTTGAGTGAATGAACAAATGTCCTTAGAGAAGAGAAGATAGAGATGGAGAAGGTAGGAAACTCAAAGTGCCAACGCATTAGCAGGTCTCAGAGGGAAGTCTGAGCTGACACTAAGGAAGAAGCTGTAAGCATCTGAAGCGTGGGAGCAGAGTAGTGTCATGGAAAGAAAACGAAGCTGAAAAAAGGAGGCCATATTCCAGTCTTAACATTGGTGTACAATGACTTCAGCTCTAACCTCTTGGAACCTAGATTCTGATATGTAGAGTACTAGTGCCTGCCCTGCTTCTTCCATAATCTTTACTGAGAGCCAAAAATGAGAATGGATGTAACAACAAGTATTAAATTGCTATGGGAAGGTAAGGGTTTGTTAGGAAGGGTGACATAGTCCCATAAAGGCAATCTTACTTAACCACTGCAGTATTAAAAGTTGATGTTCTCAAGACTCTCTCTTAGGCTCTCCATCTCTCTGGACAGTCCTCCTGGTCAGTCTCATTCAGTTCCATAGCTTTGATTGGCATCTTTATACAAATGACCACCACATTTTTCTCTCCTGCTCAGACTTCTTTCTGAGCCCTACTAATGCTTCCTCTTAAGTGTTCTTTAAATCTGTTCCCTCCTCTCCATACCAAAGTTGCCATGCTGATCTACAACATTATCTTTCTCACCAAAATTATTGCAACATTCTTCTGATTTCCTTAATATTAATCTTAATAGACAGGTTCCTGTCTCTGGTTCTAGCATGACTCAGATCACTTTTTCTCTAGCATTCTATCCTCCAATCATACTGAACTTCTTCTGGTGTCTTCAGTGCGCTCTCATTTCTGGCCTTGCCTATGTCCTCTCCCTTGTTTGGAATACCCTGCATGTCTCCCTACTTCCCCCTTCTGCTCAGATACACTGAAATAACTTTGCAAATCTCAACTTAAATCTCATTTTCTCTGGGATGCTTTCCCTAATTCCCCAACTAATTAGAATTGTGTTACATTGTACTCTCTTAATTCATGCTTTATTTTTATTGATTGTTTTGCCTAGATCACCTTTAAGATAGGAAATAATAATCTCCTTCAAGGTTATGTCTGTGGTGCCTAACACAATGCCTGGTATTGATTAGGCATTTAATAAAAATTTGTTGAGTGAATGAATGAGTACATGAATATATAAATAAGTAAATTTAATAGGCATAAATAATGTTATGGCTAATCCATTAAATTTTTCACTTTAATTTTTTTATTTTTTATAATATTTGCCCAGTTTGTCACTAGAAAAGTAAAAAACACCCAGCATTTCTTGAAAATTTGTTTTACTTTATTATATGTATTTTGAATGGCTCTCACTAGAGTCTCAATTTTCTGGTATTAAGGGTTATTCCAGAATATAAAATAACTGAACTGCATGATTCCTATGTTTTTTCTCTAAGAAAATTATTGTTAGAGCTTCTTTTATTTTTTTTTATCTGCCTTAATGTTAGGGACAACTGAAGGTGTCCATGATTGGTATGAATCTGACAACTTTGTCCTAGAGATTATTATGCTGTTGTCAATTTTCTTAGACTAACATTTAGGAAAATTCTATTATCACAGTCTTTTCCTCTATATCTGTCTGTCTTAAGCCCCAGCTAGATGGAAACATTTTTCAGTAATACTTTGGCATTGCTTTCCGTTATTTGTCTATAAGAAGCTAGGGAGGATATTAAAGATGAGACAGTGAGGAACCTGACAGAATATGGTTCCACTGACAAGTGAGGAGGTTGCTTAAAATGGCATAGTCGGTTTGCAATAAAGGTTCGTCAAGACATTTGGTATTGCACAGCCAGTTTCCACATTAATAATCAATCCCTTATGCTCTAATTAATACCTTGCTAAAATGTTGATTCTCAAGGAAAACAACAGTTTTTAACTTTTACAGATATCTGACACACTTCTGAATTTATTATTAACAGGTTAATTGAATATTGAATATTGAGCAGAATAATATTCTGCTGTCAGAATGCTTCCAGTGAGTGAGGCACCTTACATACCTCCACATCCCACAGTGATCCTACATTGAGAACTTACCACCATTTTACTAATGAGCATCCTGAAGATCAAAGATACAAAGTAACTTGCTTTTAATATCACACAATTTGTATCGAGGAAGCCCAGGCTTAAATCTGAATCTGTCATGCTTATATGTTTTTTCTATTCCATTTCATTACCCCTCTGTGAAACAATGACTTGTTCTGGGTATATTAGTTTCCCAGGGTTACTGTAACAAATTGTCACAAGTATGATGGCTTAGAACAACAGAAATATTCTCACAGTTCTGGAACCCAGAAATCAGAAATCCGAAATCAAAAAAATCACCAGAATTGCAACCCCTCCAAAAACTCTAGGGGAGAATCCTTCCTTGCTCTTCCAGCTTCTGGTGACTCCACCTGTTCCTTGGCTTGTGGCTGCATAACTAACCTCTGCCTCCATCTTCACATGGCCTTCTCTGTGTCTTCTCTTCCTCTGTCTTTTATAAGGACTTGTCATTGTATTTAGGGCCCACCTGGGTAATCCGGAGTGATCTCATCTAGAGATCCTTAGCCTATTTAGATCTGCAAAGATGCATTTTTCAAAGAAGATCACATTCACAAGTTTGGGGAATTAAGATGTAGACATATCTTTTAAGTAGCCATCATTCAACCCAATATACTACGTATTGTAGGAACTCTTTGGCTCTCAGAACAGTAGATATATCTTTGGAATATTCACTAGTCAAAATGCAGAAAGCTAAATTTCACTTACATACTCAGATGTTTGCAAATGGCTAGTTGATGCTGACTTTCCATCAGTACTAGCAGTAGAACAGTGAGTGTCACTCTCTCACTAATAGGATAAGAATGATGACATCTTATAGGATGCTGGTTATGCTTTTGGAGGGGCTGTGACCCATCTGGCCTATTTGGTTATAAATAGAGACCTCAATAAATAGGTTGAAAGACATCTAGTTTTCCTCCCTGATGCCAACCTCAAATTTATATACCATCATTGTCTATTTTGGTGTATCTTTTATGAATTTCTCCAACTACTTAATCTTTTAATCTTTGCTACCTTTAAAGATAGGTATCCTTTAAAATGTGGAATAGAATTTCATCTTCTGACTCTATTTGTGCTTCCCCAAACTTGAAGTTTATCCTCTGGTGTTAATATTCTTGGATTTCATAAATAGTTCTATGTTTACTCTCTTCATAACTTTCATAACCCTATTATATAATAGATCAGGGTTCAGTGCCCTCCCTTTAACTTTTCAGAAAGTTTAACCTCAGAAAGTTTAACTGTGGATATTCCAATTCCAAAGCTGCACACATCCATCTCCATTTAAGCTTTCATGGGTTATACAGACTGGAAATGTGTCATTACACATGTTCAAAGATGTCTTAATTTTACATAAAAGTGGAAAAACCTTTCTAGCTTGTTTTCATCACACTTTATTAGGCTTTTTGGCCACAAGTTCATATTAAAATATTATCACTAGCAAATAGTTCAAAGTGATTCATAGATTTCTTTTTTGAGTTGTATCTCATATCTCAAATGACATCATTTCAAAAATATAACTTGTGTCATTTCCTCCCAAAATGTTTGGCTTGCATTTATTCTCATTAAAAATAATAGCCAACAAACAATAGCAACAACAAAAAGAATAATAGCCACCATTTATCCAATGTCTTTGATCTGTGAGGCCCTATATTAATCATTCCATATGAGCTACCTCCTTAACACTTCAACAACATGGTAGAACTACTTACTGTATTTTACAGATAAAGAAACTGAGGCTGTATTGCTGCTACTTTTTGCTATTCATACAACCTAATCTTCCTACTGGTTATCTCTTTGTTTGAATGGTTTGACTGTCACTACTTTGAGTAAGATTTTATTCACTAATTTCTCTTCTTGATCATTGGCACAATGTTGAATTAGGATAGGTTCAAGTACTAATCCATAGGAAATTCATTTACTATTCATTTGTTCACTAAATTTCAGGAACTGTTCTGTATACTGAGAGGATAGTGGTAAGCAATTGTGATAAATAGCTTCTAAGATGACCCTCAATGATCTCCATATCCTATGTCCCACCTCCTGTGTAATTCCCTATCCTTTAGTATTGACCAGGTCTAGTCACTTGCTTCTAAAAAGGACAAAAGTGATAGGCTGTCACTTCCAAGATTAAGTTAAAAAAAAAAAGACTGTGACTTTCACCTTGGGTACTTCTTTCACTCTTTCTTGGGTTGTTTTCTCTGGGAAAATCCAAATGCCCTGTCTTGAGGCAGCTCTGCAGATAAAATCAATTGGCAAGGGAGCAAGCCATGCTAGCAACCAAGTGAATGAATTTGGAATTGAATCCTCCATTCTAGTTCAAATGAAACCATAGACTTGCTTGAGTTTGATCACAACCTAATGAGGGACTTTGATCCAGAGGTTTTGACGCAGATTTACCCAGGCTGCACCTAGATTCCTGACCCACAGAAACTATGAGATAATAAATGTTTGTTTTTTTAAGCTACAAAGTTTTAAAATAAGTTCTTACACCATTAGAAATAACTAATATAGCAATATGGCTGAGAGAACCTTACTCTCATGGACCTTTGACTATAATAGAGACTGTACACACACAGAAACACACACACAATATATAAGTGAAGATGAGAAGTAGTTATTCTAAGAGGAAAATAAATCAGGATACAGTGAATTGGGGATGCTTTGGATATCACGATCAGGGAAAGACAGATCTCTCTGTGAAGATAATGTTTTAGCTGAAGGTAATGAGAAGGTATCAGTCAGGTGAAGATATAGAGGCAGGACAGTCCAAGCAGAGGAGATAGCTAGAGTAGGGAATAGTAGGAATAGGCTTGGCTTGTGTGAGGGATAGAATAGGCCACTGAGGCAGAAGCACAGTAAACAAGGGAAGAGTGGTAGGAGATGACATCAGAGAGGTGTGCAGGAAAGATAATGCAAGGACTTACTGATCATGATTTTGAATTTGAATTTCATTCTTATTGCAACATATATACATTGTGGGTTTTGTATAAGGGAATTGTATTATCTGTTTTTGCATTTTAAGCTTACTCTGGCTTCTGTTTAGAAAATAGATTTTAAGAGGCAAGAATCGAAGCAGAGAAATCAATTAGGGGATCAAATAAGAGATAATCATGATTTAGGTTGGTGGTAGCAGAGATGGTGAGAAATGGTTGGGTTTGGAATACAGTTTTGGGGTTGAGTTAATGGTGATTATTGGTGGATTAGATATGTTGGGTCAGGCAAAAGGAATTCCAAGGCTTCTAATGTCTGGCCTGATCAACTGGATGGATGGTGGCACCTTTCACTGAAGAAGTGCAGTTTGATTGGAGGTGGAGGTAGCACACAGGTGCTATGAAGTCAGGAGTTTGGTTTTGAATGTGTTGTGTGGAACTGTAAGAGAAATGCTCGTTAATCTCTATTCTGTGCTTCAAGCCAGTTTCCTACTCTGGAAAGCCATCTCTAACATCCCATAGTATCTTTTTTCCTCCTAAGTTTTGCTTTTCTTTTGTAGTCTTTGTGGTTGAATTTTATCATAGGCTATTTGAATGCTTATATAACTGTGTTGACCCTATCCTTTCAATATAGTGAGTTAATCAGACATAATTTCTCTTATAGAGTGCTACAAAATCCACTGAGGAAAAAAATCAGTGTAGTATTTCGGTTATAATTTATCATAACATAAATACCACATTACATAAATATCATCAAACACAAGTCAGTACTGTCTCCTTGATCCAGACTTTGTTATAGCTTCTAATCATGCCTTTTCCTATTCGTTAATGATTTCGTCATGCACTCCACTCACCTTAAAAGTTCGTCACAAACTAGAAAAAGTTTTTCTAAAACTCACATAAGTGCAGTGGGGGATTTGAGTGGATCATTTTTCCCTTCCTCTACAAATTCTATTATGAGAATAACTATAGTTACATACATACATTTATCCCGTAAGACAAAGTGATCCGAAAACTCCAGAAGAAATGCTAACAATGCCAACAGTAATGAGAAACTGAACAACTGTCAAACTCAGTGTCTTAGATAATTAAAAAAAAAAAAGCTAAATATTATTCAGGCCATTTGAACATCAGTGCCCTGCATGAGTAGTTAGCAAAAATGTCTTTAGGTATCTATGTGCTGCCAAATATGGAGTGATTCTCTAGCACACTGGGAAATTTAGAATTGACTCTCAGATAACTAAAATATGAAACTGAGGAGCATACTCTTGATCTGCTAATTCTGAGCCAATGTATTATAACTGCTGTGCATTGTGAGATACTAGTATGAACTGGGATATTATAAAATTAAATTGTATTGTATAGTACATTGTATTGTTCCGTCAGATTTTGATATCCTCACTTTAAATAATTCATGGGAAGAAATGATCACTTCATAATGCCACAAACTCACAGCAGGCAAAACTAATTTTACACAATATGAAAACAGATTTTATTTATTTAAAAGGAATATTAAAAAAACACAACAACAACTTTTTTGACACCAGCTGCTGAGAAATAAATAGAATACTTTATGACAAAAAATTCTAAATCTATAAAAGCTGTTCCTGGGAGACCAAGTTGGGAATTGTAAAGATACATTTAAATGCCCTGGTCAATGCTATAAGCCTTATTTTGAGGAAAAGAACTCCTCCATCTTGCTCACTCCCTGGGGGAATAAAATGGTATTGGGAGAAAATTAGCTTTACAAAAACCCTCCTGACACTTACAACATAATGCCAAGGAAATGGCAAGCTTTAGTTATCACTCCAAGGATAACCTCTGCTCCCCCATTAGTCCAAATAAACATCTATAAGTAAATGGTAGCTAGTATCCTTAACTACAAACTAGAAATTACTGGTTAGTTTTGTCAAAACCAGAGCTTAACTGGAAATGGAAAGAATATTTTGGAGTGACCATAGTAATTTTCCTCTTACTGTAGCTTTAAGAGTAGAATGAGAAAATAAGGTGAAAATATGAGACTGTTTTCTTTGAGAGAGTTTATTAGATGGACATTTTTGTATACAAATATCATACGTTTTTGCACAGTAAAAAATCTGGGCTTGCTGTTCTATTGGATAATAACTCCATATCTGACTCCATCAGTCACTGGCTTCAGACAAAGAACGGGACTCAGGCCATAGGTATGCCATAGGTGAGTCTGGGTTTAATCTCAGAAGCATGAGGGTCCGGGCATCCAGGGGTGTGCACCCCTCTTCCCTGAAGCTTCAGAGAGACAACAAGTATAGAGAGAGGTAAGGGTTGGAGCGAAGGAGCTAAGAGATGGAGGAAAGAGAGAAAGATGAGGACAAAGTTGGAAAGAATCAGATATGTCAGCACCAAAGCAATGAAAATACATTCCTTTGGTAATATAAACATTGTTTATTGAATTTTTACTTTTAAAAAGTGTTTAACTGAAAAACTCTTGCTGACAGTGGGAATGTAAATCTGAGGCTAAGAGACTGACTCACCAGCAGAAGTTTATTATTATCTCTGATAACAGCTGAATTCCAATCTTCTTTGTGTACTCTAAAATGCAGCAGATCTGTATATTCATGGCGTCATAGGCACCCTTAACGAAGGGCTTGTCTCTGGTTTTTTTATAAGTTTCCTTCTCGAGGGGTTATAAGTCAGGAGTTAGAAATCTATTTTAGATTTCTGAGGCTTACAAATGGGAAGGGATGCAAATTTGGTGCTATTTTCCCTTAACTCTTCAAGATTTAAAATACTTTATAATGTAGCTGAGATTTAAAATGTTTAATTGGTGTTACCAAACTCTGATGGGATAGTGTTTTTAATACCTTTCTGTACTTTCAAGGGTAATAGTTATACAGAGATAATGGGTTTCCTTTATCCTTAGTATGTCAGTGCAGTCTAAAATATACATTAACAAGGCTGCCTCAGGAATAATAGGAAGAGCACTGAGATTCTAGTGATCTAAGTTCAAAGTCTGGTTTCATTCTACTTGCCAGTTGTTGGCCTTATGCAACTCATTTTAACCTTCTGTGCCTTATTATTTTTTTTATCTGTAAAATGGGGTTAACAGTACCTATCTATAAGGGTCTCTAACCATTCAGTGAAATAATGAAGTCCTTAGGGAAGCTTAAAGTGCTATGAAAATGTTGATTTAATCTTTTTTGACAAATATAAATTCTGTTTCTTTTTTTTTTTAAGATTTTATTTATTTATTTCACAGCGGGAGAGAGATCACAAGGAGGCAGAGAGGCAGGCAGAGAGAGAGAGGGGGAAGCAGGCTCCCTGCCAAGCAGAGAGCCCGATGCGGGCCTTGATCCCAGGACCCTGAGATCATGACCTGGGCCGAAAGCAGAGGCTTTAACCCACTGAGCCACCCAGGCGCCCTAAATTCTGTTTCTAAAGGCAACAATGTCTCATTTTAAGGAAAGGCTTTGTACGTATATAATGCAATGTATGTAAAAATGACTCTGTTTCTGCTGAGCCTTGTGCTAAAGCATCGCCAATTATCATGCAAACATTAACCAAAACAAAGCTGGTATAACAAAATTAGTGTTAGATAAACTGAGTAATATTGTAATGATTTTTTGGTGAATGAATATATGTCAGACTATTTTCTTATGTATAGAAAGAAATAAAACCAGAAATCCCAAAGTCTCTAATTTCATTTCTTTGATTTTTTAAGATTTCTATTTTCTAGAATATAAAGTTCAGATCCTTTTTAATGAAATCTTTACTTCAGCTTTAAGCTTTTCTTCACAATGCAAGGACTACAGATAGAATGAGATTGAAACCTTATTTAAGCAGAATTATTTAAAGGCCATATTAGAATAAGTTACGAAATTGTAAATATCCTGAAATAAGTTGTCACCTTTCTACCTGCTCAAACAGATGTTATAAGTCAATTATCAAAACAGAACACACACACACACATACCACACACGTGCACACACACACAAAAATAGACAGAAAACCAAACAAAACAGAGTACTGACCGAAAATATTCATCTGTTTTATGTAGGAACAAGAATGGTCATACCTAAGTGGCGGAAGGTAGTTTAATGCACAGATTTAGTACTTAAGGTTTGAAACATCATTGTTGTCCATGCAATTAAGAACACTTAATTAGGGCGCCTGGGTGGCTCAGTGGGTTAAAGCCTCTGCTTTCGGCTCAGGTCATGATCTCAGCGTCCTGGGATCGAGGCCCGCATCGGGCTCTCTGCTCAGCAGGGAGCCTGCTTCCTCCTCTCCCTGCCTCTCTGCCTACTTGTAATTTCTCTGTCTGTGTCAAATAAATAAAATAAAATCTTTAAGAAAAAAATAAAAAAAGAACACTTAATTAAACTTAATTGTTAACTTTGAACATAGAGAATTTTAGAAATAGAGAAGATAATGTTTCATTACTTTTAGGAATACGATGATGTCATTTTTATTGATAGAAAAATGCATTATGCTTAGTTACAAAATGTCAAAGATTATGTCATTTGTGAATTTCGGGTTGTTGCCCTTTGCCACTTTGTGGAATTTACTTTGTTAGACTAGACTGTCCCACTCTTTGAAAGACAATTGGTTTGATATTGACACCTGTCACCATGCCTTCATTAGAGATAAACAATAAGGTACATGAGTAGCGCTGGTACATTCAGCCATAACACAATTAGCTGAACATTATATATATATATATTATAGAATGAAGTGATTTGGGGGAGGAAAGAAGTTGTCCAACCTGGATGCACTTTTGTGGAAAAGAACATTAATGACTGTGTATCAGTTTGGCATTCCATTCAAACTTGAGGCTGCTCTGAGATTCAGCAAAATGACTGAGAATGGACTGGGCCAGTTGGGGCGGAGAGAGGTCAGGATTCTGCTCACCTGGCAGAATAGGGTTTCAGGTTATCACCTCAAAAATAACATCAAATCCCTTTCTATGCAATTATAACATCTTTCATTTTCCAGGAGGCCCGTCTATAGAATCTAAGAGGCTTATTTTCTTTCACAGAAATAATGCAGTCAAGCTGCTTGAAATCTTAACAGATTAATGAAAATGTTCAGATAAAAAGTTAGTATTTTAATGGTAGTCTTCAGACATAATTAGTAATGAAATTTAAGCAGGGTCTGGGAGAATAGAACTGTAGAATCCTAGAAAAAAAAATCATACCCTTTTAAAGTTGAGAAGGATAGTCCTGTTCCCTTGTGTAACAGATGAGGTGGGTAAATGACTAGTCCAAGACCTTTTACTTGGACTCTGTGGAAGAGCTAGAACTAGAAGCAGGTCTCTGGTCTCTAATCAAGTGCATATTCTAGTAGAGCTTGACTTTTTTATATCTGGACAAAAAAGTCAATATCATAGAATGATATTTGCCATATATTTTTTCCTAGGCAGTTAAGTGTTCTCTCACTCTTATAGCATGAATAATAATGGCAGACATTTATAGAACTTACAACCTTCTAAGAAGGACCCTAATTGGTTTACTTATAGTCTCTCACTTAAATCTTCATAAGAGCCTTATAAAGTGGGTACCATTGCTATTTTCATTTCATAACTGAAGGAGGAAACTGAAGCACAGGACATTGAGTAAATTCACCAAGGAAACAGACCTATTAAGTGGTAAAGTTTGGATTGGAACCCAGGCAGTTCCAGTCTTCCCTTAACCACTGTGCCATGCAGCCTCCCAGGCATTTATTAGTTACATGCCTGTTTGGAAATGGCACGGATAAGTTCTCAGTACTCCAGAAGAACCAGTTTCAAGAAAGAATAGAATATATGTGAACAGATACCCATTATATACAATAAAAGGTTCGAAGAACTGGAGAATTTTGCTTGCAAAAGAAGAAACCCTAGGAAGAATGTGAGAGCTATGGGAAAATGGGGTTCTAGTCATTTTCAGTGACAACAGAGCAAAGTAGGACTATGGGTGGGAATTATAAGGAGATAGGTTCTGGCTCAATAAAGCAGTGCAGTAATCAGAATAAGAAGTCTTTTTTTTTTAAAGATTTTATTTATTTATTTGTCAGAGAGAGAGGGAAAGAGCACAAGCTGGCAGAGTGGCAGGCAGAGGGGGAAAGAGAAGCAGGCTCCCCGCTGAGCAAGGAGCCTGATATGGGACTCATTCCCAGGATGCTGGGATCATGACCTGAGCCGAAGGCAGCTGCTTAACCAACTGAGCCACCCAGGTGTCCCCAGAATAAGAAGTCTTGTTAGTGAGTTCCCTGTCTGTGTATACAGGCTGCATGTCTGGTTCCTCTTGCTATACACAAGATTGCTGTACTGGGATAGTACATCAGAGTATAGCTATGCTCAGTTAAGTGAGAGGTAAGGGGTGACATTAAATTTCATCTGAAACAGTGTTGTAAGGAATGTAAGTGCCAGAGCTCTAGGTAGATCTGGCATTGAATTCTGGCACATGAACTTAGTCAAATTACTTAACTAAGTACTCTGAATTGAACTTTTCTGAATCCCAATTTCCTCATCTATAATTGGGAAATTGTATTAATCTCCTAGACTTGTGGTGAGGAGGAGTAAATCACATCATTACGTAAAATGCTTAGCACTGTGCCAGGCACATAATAAGTGCTTGGAGTGAGAGATTCATTAAATTTTTCAAAGATGAACTACAGTGCTAATTACTATTTCATATGGAAAAGGAAGCTTGGCCTAGCAGGTAATAAGTGGTACGACTTTATGCCCGCCAATCTTTCACTGCCTTTGGATAGGGGACCATGGACTCTGGAATGTGAAAAGTCCTTATAAAGGAAGCTTTGTAATACAACTTATTTTGAATGCAGTAGAGCAGCTTATGATTTAAAAGCATCCTGTGGTGAATGCTTTTATAATGTGAATAATCACCCCCTAATTTACCTGTTTGATAAGTTCAGAATTTGACTTATTGAGTCTTCTTAAAGCAAAGAGTACACCTGCACTCTTCTTCCCACAAGGTAGCAGGATTTTCATGCTGGGCTGACTTTCAGGGAAAGAAGGGTGCCTCCAGGATTCAGAATGGCATAGGCTGGGTAACTACTAAAACATAAGAAGGGTACAGTAGTCAGGGAGAACGTTAATTGTACTTTACAGTGCATATATTTTTAATGAGCATGCAAGCTCATATAGGTCAGCTGACCACTAGGCTGTTGCACATAGGGATGTTGCCTAAAATGAAGAGTTGACTACTTAAAAGTAATTTTCCCCATATCTATTTTTGTTCCTCTGAAATTTCAGTGGAAGTCAACATGAAGTTATGATATGATACACAGGTCCTGTGGGAAAAACTAAACAGCATTGGACGATTATGTAATAGAAAGATCACCGGGTTAGGATCTCCGAATAAGACCTGCCATGTACTAACTGCATGGCATGGGATAGGATGCCATTTATTTGTCCTGTGTCTTAGTGTCCTAGTTGTAAAATAGGTTAAACTTAGATCTGCTGTGTAACATCTAACTAAACATTTTAGTGCATCTGATTCATAAAATGAGGTGGAACTATTTTGTTTCTTTCCAATAGAAAGGCTAGAATAGGAAATCATAGAAAGAACACTTATGAATAGTTAAGAGGTTTTCTTATTGCCAATCAGCAATACTTGTCACTATGCCTCAGCTTGAACCCTCTTTTGCAGATGTGAAGATTTATAAGATATTTTATTTTGCTATGATATAGAAATGAGTATGAACGTGGGCAAACTCAAACCAAATAAGTCTTTTCTCCCATCAGCCAGCAAACATTGACCTGTGTTTGGAGAAACTTGAATGTATTTGAGCGAAAATGACCTCACTCACAAATTAATTACATCTAGGGCTAAAATAATTATATCTTTTCATTGATTCCCTTTATTTTCACAGCATTCATGGAATTTTGCCAATTCTTTATAGAGTGCTTTAAACTTATTTATAACCAACTTGAATGAAGCATACTTTGAATATATCTGGGGACTCTATCCTCTGTAAGTCGAATGGAGGAATAACATGCATCAGATGTGCATGCTTAAACTATCTGGTGCTGCTTCTTTTTTTTTTTTAATCTTAAATTTTTTTTTTTTAAATCTGGTGCTTCTTAAAGAGGGCCCCTTAAAAACTCAGAATCCACTTAGAATTCTCCTAACTTTTTCATGCTGGTTGCAATCCATGCAGGATGTTGAAAGGAGCCAGAATTCATAAATGACACTGACTTATCTTTTATCAAATGAGAATTTAAAACACATTTCTATACAGGTTCATGCATTATAGAGGGCTACTATTCAGCCCTGAATTTCTTATTTGTCAGAAGCTTCAAGCCAATTTTTGAGAGAAACTGTTAAGCTTAATTCAATTAAAGAATAATGAAACTTCAAATTTAACCAGATTGAAAATGCAGACAAAGCCTTAGTATTCCATAATCATCTTCAGAATGATCCTGTCAACTCTAAAGATGCTAAAGCCATCAAGATTGCAGGCGTGTGTGATGAGAAGTCACCGTGATGCCAGGCATAATGGCCAGTGACCATCAGTGGTTTAGAACTCTTTACATTCTGAAGGTGAAGAAGAATTTTACTTAGACTTTCATTTTGATTCCTAAGAAGAACATTGCCGTGTATGGTTCTATGCCATTGCCAATGTTTTAATGTGTAAACAAAAAACCTCCTCAGTCTTCCTAATAAATAAAAAATAAACATTTAAAAGTTAATCACAGAAAACAATTTCCATGTTCCATTTTCTCTTAAGAATGTAGCAAAAACAGGAAGCATATAGAAAGAAGCTATCTTCGGGAATAATTAGAATAAGTCATTTAATATAAATTCAAGAAAGGTGAAACTAGTTATAGAAAACTGTCTAACGTATGGAGTAAAGATCAAGATTTAATTATATAATATCTGATCAGGAATATACTACAGAAATTTCTATACACAGTCAAATATACAGACACTTATTGAGTACTTGTTTAATGCTCAATATTTGATGTTACAATTAATACAAATAATAAATACATAAGTAATTGCCTCGGACTGATTCTACTTGACGGTAAGATTATATCTACAGATCCTATAGAATAATGAAAATCCTTTCAGCAGATACATAAATTATGGAACAGTTATAAGATCAAAATTGTGTCTGCAAAAGTACATTTGCAAAAATAGCTTCATCAGTTAACCCATTTAAGCTCATTTTGATATCTCGGGAAGTTTCCGTAGTTACGTAATTAGAATGCAGACTTTTGAAGACCTCTGAGATCTCTTGTGGATCTTACATTTGTGAAGCCTACAAGTTTAATACCAGTAGAAACAAGTCAATTTCAAAGGAAAATAAGAACCAGTCTTGAGATTTGCTTAATATCCTTTACATCGAGATTGAAGTATTGGCTATGGGTTCCATGATGGAGTCCAAATTAAGGCAGAACATTTTGTAAGCAATACTTGGTTTTCTTATTGGAGAACTGACAATTCATAAAAGCCCAAGAGCACCCTCTAGTGAAATTTCTGGAGTAGACCTAAGGGGTTTGCTCTTGACCTCAGCTCTCCTTTCAGATGACCTTTGATAACCCACAGTATAGAAACTGGATTTCTACTATCTGATTTTATCTTCAAACAACTTCAAACAATTTCCAGATTACAATGAAAGTGGTATGCTTGTCAATTACTTCTAGTGGTAAAAATGCTTAAATGTTCCCATGACTTTTTAAATTTTACTTACAATACCAGCTTGCTGCACATGCCTTCTCCTATAGTCATATGTTAAAATAGTTTCTGGAACAAATATAACTAAATGAATAGTGGGAAGCTTGAAGAATGGTACTGAATGATAATACTACTGTCCCTACCTTCATCTGTCTTATGCTTGCCACTCGTGGTGCAGGTACACTATATCCAGGAACTTCTTTAGTACTTGGCAATATTAGAGGTCAAGGGGGCCAGGCTGAGATCATATGTAGAGGTCAAAAATTATAGAAAAGGTCAAGAAGATTAAGTCCAAGTATTCATGCACTTCTGAGTTTTTATATTATCTTATCACTGTCAAGATATAGTTTTGCTTAAATCTTAAGCAGAAATGAAAATGACATATCCCACAATGTTCAAGATAGCACCTTATTATATCAGAGCTGCAGTTAGAGATGATTACAAAGCAGGCCCAATCTTTGGTGTAAATTAGTTAAAGCTGTGAATATAATACCACTCATTTACATTAATAACTGCTATGTAATAAATGAAACAAAGCAAATCACAACTTGACTTTGTAGATTGAATGCTATAGAATGCTATTGTTGGAAGGAAACTTTGAGATCAGAATCTCCCCATATTAGAAAAAAAAAGCAAAAACAAATGGATGCACTTAAATGTTCAGTAACTTGCCCAAAATTATACAATCTGATAGTGGCAGCTTCAGGACTAAAATATAGGTCCCTTGTACCCATTCTAGTGTTCATTATGCTGTAAGAATCCACTTATTAAAGAGCTTACAATATAATTTCAAACCATTTTATTCTCATTGGTTATTGGTTTTTATGCCTCTAATAATTTATGGATATATCTTTAGATTTATAGTGAGAAAAAGTGTGTGTACCTTCTAATTTCATCCCTTTTATATCTCTATTTTCATGTATGGAAGAATAAGTTACTCTTTCGGTTACTGTTAGGAAGAATACAAAAACATAACCATTAGATGTGAGTGATATTATTCTTGAAACACAGTGCCACGCTGTGTTAACTTTGCACACTAAAAAAAATGGGGGGACCCATAAGTTAGATAGTCTAGCATTACTGATAACCACCTCCATGATTCTGTGTTATAACAGTACTTACTCCCTAGTGTTGATGGAAGGATTGCCTGAGTGAATGCAAATAAAGCATGTGGAACATATTGACATTAATTCAATGCAGTATCTGTATTAAATGTTAATATCTATTTTTTTAAAAAGAATAAAAATAAGAATACTACATTCTTAGGATTATCCAATAGAAGCCAGAGGTATGAATCCTAAATACTTTTTAGGATTATAGCCTGATTTCTTGAAAGTAAGAACAAAAAATTCCAAGATCTCTGCAAGTTATTGTTTTTAATTGAGAATGGTTGTATAAGAAATTGCCGTTTGTCGAGGCATATCACACATTATCTTGGTAGAAGTTTATATTTTTTAATTTCTCAATTAATTATTATACTTCTAGTCTTGGAATTAACCTTAATCTTAACACCCATGACCTTAGTATTCAATCTTTTACTCTTATCATTGATGATGTTTTATAGGTGAAGTGGTTGTATATGGCAACTCAAGGCACAATTATGTAACTTTATTTTGCTGTAAAGTTAATAATATAATGAAGTTTTGTTCCTTGCTCTTTGCCTACTTTGCTACTCCTCAACACTCAGTATTGGTAGTTAGAATAATAAAATCAGCATTTATTAGAATAGGAAGAGATCACAGAGATCAACAGATCAGATTCCTTCATCGGACAGATGCAGAAACTGATACCCTAACAAGCAAAGATAGCTGCTGGGATTTTATTTCACATACTGACTGTTTTAGTAGTAGAAGATCGTAGTTTCTTATTTTTCTAAAAAGAATTGAATCTGTTAACCATTGATTGTTTAATATTACATTAGTACTCTGAACCAATAGATTAACAATATAAATCAGTGTTACCTGTGACTAGACCATACACAGTATTTTAAGTCTGTCTATTCAAGTAGGACAGTAGGCCACATATGCTTGCCAGTTTTTTAATCCCTAGAACTTTACAATGATGTTAAAGCCCATACTGAAACTCTTAAGTGATTATCTTTAAGAATTCTTCTCCAGCCATGCAACTGAACAGTCTGGGTAATGAGACTACATGGTCTCTGCATGGTCTACTAGATACTTCTTGGAAGTGGAACCCCCTTCTGGAGTTATGAGAGAAATATCACTTCTAAAATGCCTTTAAAAGTGCTCCAGCATAAACATTACACTGGAACATTTCATTAGCTTTTTGAGAACAATAAAGAAATGTGGAGCATAATCGGCTAATATGTTTAAGTGGCCTTGGTAGAACCCTACTTAACTCAGTGGGATTTTCTGCAGCATGCAGAGGTAGAAAACCATTCCCTACATATTTATTGTGTAGGACTGCCTCCTTCTTTATTGCATGCAGTTTATATCAAAGGGAAGTGACTTTACCTGTAATTCTAAAACGAAGAAAGTCTCAAAATACAAGTTTTAGGAAAATCAATATTTAGATATGGTGATGGACAACCAGCAGTGCTAGCTTTGGGCACTGGGGCTATTTGTCAATAAAGATGGAAGAGGGGCCCAGTTCAATCTCATTATTTCCTAGCGTCATAAGACTTAAGTAACCATCAGGGTATTAATATTTGTGAAGTCTCTAAATTCCTAAAGAAAAAAGCAAGATGTAAGCCAAACCTTATTGGTCACAAATTGATTAAATCAATAAAAATTTTCAGTTACCTAAGTCAGCAATAAAACTTTTCTGCACTATATTTTGAATTAAGTAAAATGATAAGTTAATGAAAAAATGTAAAATGGTAATTTTTATGGTTTTATTAAAATTCCAAGGGACTGCACTGAATATATTGCTGGACTTGCAGTATGATCCTTTCCAATACTCTTTATCTCTCTGAGCTTCTATTTTCTCTGTCATAAATTGGGACTCATTAGTCTTAGGAACACTGTGATCATTGTGATTTTCTTGAGCTTGTAGGGAAAAAATGGATGTAAATTAAGCCCACAATTATAATATTTTAAGTAAGTTCAAATAGACATACATGATGACAAATTAAAAGTTTCCTTATAGGTGTTGGTTTCCTTTGTGTAGACAACTTGTCATCAAAATTTATTGAAAAGTAAGAATTCTTATTTGTGTAGCATTGAATTAATGATACAAAAAAAGCCTCTTGACTGACAGCTCTAGTGGCTGAAGTGGCATATTTAAACCATTATGTTTGTTTGTTTCACTTACTGTCAAACTCTGTCTTAGAAATACTATCAACTGGTTATAATGATAGATGGAATCTGTCTTTCAGTTCCAGGATATGTTTTGTATCAAAGTTTCTCTTCATTGGTTTTTGGAATCTATAGGCAAAATAATACATAAACACAAATGTAAATCCCAGCTGTAATTGTTTCTCAGCATTTGGTGACATCATAAATCCCTTAAGATTTATATTCATATTGTATTGTAAATATCACTAGAACCATTCAGTAGGAGGATGAAAACTCCAAGCACAACTTGAAAAATAATGCATATGCTTCTCACTATGAGGAGCGTTTCCTAGCTACCCTATTTACCCCAGTGGAATTTTACAAAAATGTTCCTGGCTCTCAAAGTTAATCTAACAAAGAATCAAGTGGGTTTAATTTAAAATTCACCCCTAAATATGTTTGCTGGTTTTGAAATTCTGATTTTGTGCTTATGTAATACAAAAACAACTTTGGTTTTAAAACAAAAATTGGCAAAAAAAATAGTAGTGCATTATTATGTGTTCTAATCACGTATGGTGTTTTGAAAAAAAGGATTCAAAATTGACAAAATTATTTCATTGGCATTGCAGTTCAAATGCATGGCTTTTCTTTCTTATAAGTTGCATAAAGTAAAAATAAACTCAACAAATATTTCTTAAATGAGTAGTATATAAATTTAACTGATTTTTATAATATGTAATCTAACAACTACACTATAGACAAATTTTCATTCTGTGTTTTTATATCCTTTGCCTTACAAAGTTTACTGTGCTGCAGTTTATGGTCAAGTCTGTAATGTGGTTTAGCATCAATTTTAAAGTGTCTGGGGTTCTCAAAAAAGTTTCCCCAGTGATATGGATAATGCTCAGATTCTGGTATCAATGGCCCAGCTTTCTTTGATTTTTCTTATAAGTGCTTTTTTGGGTAAAATACATAAACTTAGAAAGAGAAGTTTCCTTGGCTCATATTACACTCAAGAGACAATGATGATACTGAAGTCCTTTTCATAATCAGGGCCTTTGTAGAGATTGTCCAGGTAGTCTTAGCCAAAATATCCCTCTCATTGTACTCTACTCCAGGGCAACATGTGGCGTGCCAGCTGGATGCCCTCCCTACATGCCTCAGGTGGCCACATTTCAATGGTGTCTATAGAGCACAGGCCAAATTCTCATTCTCTGTGTTAATCAGTGGGAGAATTCCCATAGAAAATGGGATGGGAGCATATTTTAGGAAAATTCAAAGAGATTATCCAGATGATTAGGCCAGGACATTGTAAATTCGGGTTTTATGTAGAATTTGTAAAGCATTATCTTACTTGACCAAAGAATGGTAGAAAATTTGGATATATTTAGAAATTAAAAATAATCATGCTTTTTATCCCACTGTGCTTTCTCCAAAGAGAATCCTGCAAAAATTTTCTTTAGATACAATAGAAGCTCATCTTGATTCATAACATCAAAGACAACTGATGTACCTAGTAATATAATTTGATTGAACTTTTTCCCATGATCTTGAAAGGATCTGAATTCTACTTATAGAAGTCTCATTATACCTCTCTTTTCAATTAAATTCTAATCAATTCTACAAACGTTTAGTAAGTGCTTACTATGTACAAAGCACTGAGATATATGCTCTGAATAATTCTGTGTATGATGCTTTATGATGCTTAACATATTTTCACATTCATTATTTATGTGGTAAAGATTCACCTTCAAATTATTACTTATTTAAGTTGCCTAGGTGATGCTGTCTTTTGAATTTAGGGTAGAGTTTTGTTTTTGGTGAGACCAGAGACCGTTCTGGAAATACATTTAGTTTCCCTCGAATGGAAGATAAAGCCATATCATTGTATCATTATGTTAAATTGAGTTGGGTTGGAAGCAGTGGTATTTCCTGAGATTTTCTGTTGGTTTTATATGTCACTAGGCTCAGTCAGTCTAAAGTGCATTTTTAATGATCTAATTGAAAAGATTTGTCAACATGTTCACAAAAATAATTTATTACAGTTTTAAGGCAATATTGATTTATTGCATTTCATATGTCGTTTTTAAGATAAAAAAAACTTGATTTCTCCAGAAACTGTTCATATTTAAAATTATGTCAGATTCTGCTGTTCAACCATGAAGACTGTAAGTGCTATACAACTTCTGGAGAATAGGTCTGAAAGCTGTTATTCTCCATTTGGCAGGTACACTATTCTCTAATATTGTTGCATTTAATGCCTATTGAAATGTTCTATTTCTCTATTAATATTACATTATAAATTCTTATTTCTACATATTTCTGAGATTTTTTCAAGTCATTTTCTCAAAACTACTTTGTAAATACTTTAAAACAACCTCAGTTTTATTTTTATTTCTCTTATTTCTCTTATCTATAGTGTTGAAATGGAATTAATCATTTAGCTTTTTTAATATTTCCAAAAAAGTTAAAGGGAAATCATCTTCATTTTAAGCACTGAACATATTCTTTCCACAAGCCCAAAACTCAAAAACTGATAGGAACATCTTTATTTGCTTTATTTCTAATATCAAATATGCAAAAAGGCACTCTCCAGGTAACCTTCAGCTATGTCACCCTGGGTGTTTGGCCAGAGGGCAGTCATGTTGACCCCATCTGCAAAGGCTGGCTAAATTAGAATCTTGGACTATTAGAATCCCATTCATCAAGGTCCACATAAAGTAAGGTAGGTGGGAAGCAGGAGCACAGATGGTAGGGTCGGCAGCAAGAAACTTGTTTGTTGACATTGATATAGACCCTTCTTCTTGCCAGAGTGACTCCATGGACTTGTTTTGGCATGGAAGACTAGGCCAAAGCTATCATCTTAATAGAAGGTGAGCTGCAGGCAAACTGGAGAGATCCATGCACAGTAGGTGTTTAGGGTTGGCTTAGGTTTTGTCTATCAGCTTGACTGTCATACATACTTGATTGATGTGCAGTGGGGCTTGAAAGTGCTGCATTGATGTTGAGGACTGTGTCATAAGGTTCCTGATATGGTGCACATGTCTGAATGGAGTTGGACATTGACTATCCTTGCCTATGCCAAGCAACACCAGACTTGAGTGCATTATTCTGCAGTTGAGTAGCAGATGGTGAGTGCAGACGTTTGGAGGGGGTGTGCCTTCAAACACAATATGGAGCCAGCAAACTTACTTAGAAGGTTATTGCATGTCTTGACTTTGGCAGCTATTTTTTAAGCACTGATGAAAAATCCAAGTCCCATCCATTGTTACTCTCAGAATATTCAGCATTGTTGGTGTTCCAGGCAAAGGAGATGGGAAAATCAAATGCACTATTCACTGTGTTGGTCACAGTTGGTTGAAGGTGACTCCTTGGTATTGGCTAAATGGACCAAATAAACATTCTCAGACTGCATATTACTGAACTTGGTACCAAAATAGTTATTAACAAAATAGGTAAACTTCATCTAGAAGTGGTTAGAGAAAGGACCATCAAAGCACTGGAAGAACACTGAGGTCAAATACAGTACTTAAGAGTGACTTTATTTTCTTTGATTTTTAATTCAGGGAAAGTATTATGTCCTTTGGAAATAAAAATAAAATCAAATATCTCAATAGTGGTTCCTTATACACAGAATTAAGGAGATCCACAGATAAATGAGCAAAGTAATTCCATATATATAGGAAAAGTGGTTTTTATTGGTGTTTGTTTTTTTTCCCCTGAGTGGGTTCTGACCAAATACATATAAATTCATTTTAGGTTTAAAATAAATGTTTTTTTTTTCAGATTAAAAGGTAAAGTATACTCATTGTGTATAATTATGGAAGTAGAAAAAATATATAGCACATAAGTTTAAATCAAGTATGAACAATTACAAGATTTTATTCTGCTTCCTTCCAAGTTTTTGTACATTTCTAAGTGATGTGTATGCGTTTCTATTTTTAAGTAAGAATTCGGATCATTTAGTCTATATTCTGTTTTCTTCAATTAGTATTAATTATGTTATTAGTTCTCAGTCATAAAATACTCATTTTTAATGGTTTTATGATATTATACCTTATTTATGTGCCAAAAAATTTTAAACTTCTCCAAATTTAATATGTAGGCTATTTACCACCAGTATTCCTACTGCTTTGAGGACCATTCTTATATATACACTTTTATCTTGGATTAGGTTTTCAACATTTTTTTAGAAGATTGATTTCTGGGTTAGGAGATGTAAACTTCTCAAGGTTCTCTTGTCAACTCCTCCCAAATTGTATGTGAGAGTGCTTTTCTAAGTATACTCTTAACCTGCTTTGAATAGTATTATTTTATAAATATTTGGTAATTTAGGCAACAAAAACCTGGCTTATTTTATTTAATTTGTATCAGTTTGATTAATATGGAGGTGAAATGTCTTTCATATGCTTATTTGCCATTATTTTCTTCTTTCTATAAATTGTTTGCTTATGTTCTTTACTCATGTTGTCTTGATGATTTGCAAAATTTTTGAAATGTTAAGTCACTACTTTGTGAAACATGATGCAATTCTCCCAGTTTTTGTATGCCATTAAATTGTTTTCGATGTGAGAAAGTGTTAAGCGTATTTTTTAAGATTTATTTATTTATTTGAGAGAGAGAGAGAGAGAGAGAGAGAGAGAGCACATACATGCTAGTGCACAGCAGGAAGGGGCAGAGGGAGAGGGAGTCAGAGTCCCAAGCAGACTCTGTGCTGAGTGGGGAGCCTGACACTGGGCTCTATCTCATGACCCTGAAATCACGAGCCTGGGATCACCACCTGAGCCAAAACCAAGAGTAGGATGCTCAACAGACTGTACCACCCTGGTGCCCTGAAAATGCTATGTATTTGTACAGTCATTTCTATTGTATTTTCTTCCATACAACTATGGCCTTTGCTTTTATCTTCTTTTTTTAATCAGCTTGAAGTCAGATAAAAACTTGCCATTTTTCTGGTATCATCATGGCTTTATTTTGTATTTTTAACTCTATTCCTTCCAGAATTTATTTTAGCCTAAGGTATGCAATAAGCATCTTGATTTTGCTCCCAATAGTTAATCAGTTGTCCCAACACCATTTACCCATTGGTGCCATCTTTATTGCTTACTAATTTTTATCAACATTAGGATCTATTTTTGAATTTTCTGTTCTTTCACTGGTTCATAAAGTTTCCATTAGAGCTTCACAGTAAGTTTACACATCTGCTAAGTCAAATCCTTCCTTATTTTTCTTTTTTCAAAAATACTTTGACTATTGTCACCTACTTATTCTTCAAGATTAATTTACCTCATTCAGTTCATAAAAACATTTCATTGGAATTTTTATTGGAATTTTATTAAACCTATAAATTAGTATCAGTATCTTTGTGATATTCAGTCTTCACATTCAGAAACATCCTATGTTTCTATTTATGTAATGTTTCATACATAAATACATTACGTCTTTCTATTCAGATAGGTCCCCAAATTCTTTATAATATTTATTTTTTCTTTATTATATTTAAGTATAGGCATGCTGTGTTCTTGTTATTGTCCTTAATTGTGAATATTCCATTTTCTAGTTGTTTGGTAAAAAAGCCATATCTTCTTTATAATAGTTTTGTTATGATTTGATTTACATAAATTTTTAAAATGTTTACCACAATAGGTTCAGCTGAAATCCATCTTTTCATAGATACAGTAGAAAGAAAATGCAAAAAAATATTTTTCTTTGTGATGAGAATTCTTAGGTTTTATTCTTTTAACAACATCCCTATACATCATATAGCAGTATATGATATTAATTATCTAGTTACTTTATTCAACTTCCTTAATAATTTTAGTAATCTTTAAACGTTTTCTCAAGTTTTTAAGGTCATTAGATTAACTGCACACAATGATGACTTTATCTTCTTTTTTCCCTTTTTTCTCTTTAATATCCTACTTCATTGACTAGAATTTCCAAAACAGCTAAGTAACCGTGAAGATAGGAAGTATCCTTGTTCTTGATTTTGTGGTAATGTCTCTAGTTTTTGTTGTTGGTTTTTTTTCCACAGTTTTAAGGTGGGTGTTTGTTGTTGATTTGACAGATATTCTTTATCATATTGGATTAGAATACTATTTCTAACCCTTTCTTTGTTTATTAAGAATGAGTGTTGAAGTATATTACATGCCTTTTGGGATAAATATTTTTAAACTCTAACTGATGGACATAGACTTTTATTGTGATGTCTTTTTCAATTCAGATTAGTTCTAACACACATTTATTCAGTACTTACTATGTGGTAGAAATTGTTTGCTGGGCATTGGAATTCAGATGCATATTCCCTTTCTTTAAAAACATAGGATTATTCAGAGCTTGATAATTTAGCAAGGGAGTTATAGTAATTGATTTCCCATTATTAAATTGCCCTTGCATTACTAGAAAAATCACATTTAGTATTTTATGAAGAACACTTTGAAGGCTTTTATAACCTAATTGTATACCATGTCAAAATGTGGACTTTAAAAATTGCTAAAAGTAAAATTATTATTTACAATCAAACATAGGTTTTTATATTTGAAGTAATAGTGTTCAGATTCTAATGAAGAACATCTATAAAGCTTAATAATGTCTCAAAACATTTATAGCTTTCTATAATATAGATTGTTTACATTCTATATAATCAGGAAATTGGAATTTCCAACTGTACTTTATCACTTCTTATATCATATGACAGAAATGATAGGAGATATTGGGACCCATCACTTTCATGATGCCAACATCGTGTTTTCATTTCTCTGGGAGTCTTCTGCATTATCTGTGGGATTTAAGTATGCATTTACATTGATTTATTTTCAATTGAAGGTTTTCTTTAATTAATTTTATTGCTCCAATGTAATTTAGCATAATTTATTTTATTTTTCAGAATTCCTAATTTTGTTCTTTTATACAATATGCATGAACATCTGCTATTTAAAACTATACCCTTTTGACCTGATTCTTTATATTTCACTCAAATCAAAACAGCAAATATTGATCAAGAATTAATTTTCTTGTTAGCATTATGCTAGTTGTTATGAACTGTAGTACAGAAAAACATAAATCATATACTGTCAGGGAACTTACTTTCTAGTTGGTAGATAAGATACAAACAAGGAAAAAATGCAAAAACACACATTCTAATGAAATATTTATTTTTATAGTAGTTAATATAAATACAGTCATATGCTTGTTTTATATTTAAGCAAATGTATTAGAATTCACAACATACCTTTTATATATTGACCTCATCCTGGCTTATTCGTGTTTTTCCTATACTATTGTACCTTTATAATTATTTCTTCACTTGCTGCTTAAAAATTGTATTTATTTTTGCAAGATTTTTAAAATTCTCTTTGGAACAACACCAGATAGACAAATGTCATGCACATTAATTTGTGAAATATTACCAGTGATAATTTGTCTCACACAAAGGTGACCCTGCTCAGCATTTGGAAATAGGAGTAGTGCAGGCTACTGTAATTGTAGTCTGAAAATCATTGCTTTCTGAATCTCTTATTTCATTAAAAAACTTGCCCTGATTTTTGGAACCATTCACAAAAGAATTAACATGTAAAGTAGGAGAAATCCAAATGCTAACATGAAGTTAGCATCTCTACTAAATGGGAATTTTAGCAGTAATCTTTGGTACATTAAGGAAGTAGAGTCCTATCCTTTGGGCTTTGATGACATTTTTATATCATGGGGACATCTATTTTAAATTTCGTCATTTGGGGCGCCTGGGTGGCTCAGTGGGTTAAAGCCGCTGCCTTCGGCTCAGGTCATGATCCCAGGGTCCTGGGATCGAGGCCCACATCGGGCTCTCTGCTCAGCGGGGAGCCTGCTTCCTCCTCTCTCCTCTCTCTCTTCCTGCCTCTCTGCCTACTTGTAATCTCTCTCTGTGTGTCAAATGAATAAATAAAATCTTTAAAAAAAAAATAAATAAATTTCATCATTTGATCTACGTTCAAGTTATAACCTTAAAATTTTATCATATTTTGGAAAATTTATATCCCCTCAGTTTTTAATCCCTACATTGCATAATTTTTGTCACAAACCACAATACCTATCCCAATGGAACTGTTATCCCATCTTAATTCAGAAGTAATACTATTGATTAAGTAATACAGCTTCCAAACTTCAAGGCATTTTTTTTCAGCCACCATTCTCCATAACCTCAATGTGAGCTTCCTGTGTGGTATCATTCATCTGAGGTCTTATTAAAATGTAAATAAATTACACCCAGCACACTTCCTCTATTTGCCCAGCTTGTTACTATATTGAAACAACTGTCATAATGAAACACATATTGATGTATTGTGTATTTCCGTGCTAAACCAAAGTGAGAAGGAAGTTATGTGAACATATAATAGAACCCACTTCGTAACAGTTTTTGTTAAAGCATTTTATGAATTGGAGATAATCTGAGCCATGGGAGATGATGTAATTCTACATGACAGAGCTCACAGAAAGAGGATAGCTCCTCAGATAAAATTGGATTAGACTCTTGAGATATATGCTTTTGGGCTTTTATAATGCTTTACCTTTATTAGCATAGCTAACTTTCAGTTTTCCATACTAATATTATTGTATGTGGTAAATATAGTAAAAATAAAAATAAACAATTTTGTTATCTAAAGTAATTTCTCTTTGGCCTCTGTATACAATATTTGACTTTTTGACATCAAATTTACCATTTTATTTTTGTTTTCCATGGGTTAAGGAAGCTATTTCTAACATCCACATTATGGAGTAGAAATGGTCTAACAGTTGTGTAATGTCATGCTATGTTATATATAAAAGATAATCTTCATAGGACATGATTGGAGAAAACCTAACTCATGTAATAATGAGCAATAAGAATGAATAATACTGTTATTAGTCATAGTAGGCCTATGAAATGCAATGGTACTTGGTTAATTGCTAAATTATTTTGTAGAAAATAACTTACTGCTTGAGTACATACCAAATGGGGGAATAGGAAGCAACTGAGCTATGTGCAGGAGAAAAAGAAGAAGCAAAACTGGGATTAAAATTTGTCACGTTTGAATGAAATGCTGACATACAAGTAGTAATTGATTGTCTCTATGATCAGACTTTCTGGTGTTTGTAATTTTTTTTCTTATATTTTCCTTTTTTTCTTTTTCCAGTGGGCATGTATTAATTTTGTAGTCAGAAAGTTAATGTAAAAATGTGTTATGTATTATATGTTATCCCCATTTGCAAATAATTCATTGAATGAACTTTATAGTCTCCCAGGGAGAGTGGAAGCCACGAGCTAAATTTAAAGGCAAAGTATTCCGTTGCACAAATAATCCATTGTCTCAGAACTTATTAAGTTTTGTTATCACCTTCTCATTGTTTGAAAATTCCAAACTGGAGACTAGTTAATTAAGGAAATAGTAATAATATGAGTAACATTATATTTTGTACCCAACTTTTTGACTCCACCGAGGAAGAAAAGCTTCACTCAGTTGAAAATATGGTCTGATATATGTTGTTGTCAGCTATGGAGAAAGACAGTGTTAGAAGCATCCTTTTTCTCCTGCTCTGTTTCAAAGTCAGTCTCCCTGAGGAGAACTGTATATATAATTAACATCTTGTTTAGCCCAAGTCATGGAGACTCAAGTTCACGTGGTGAGGTCATTACTAGGAGGCTTACCTGAATATTTATGTAACGTGTAGCAGTTAGAGAGCCAGCTAAATATTAATGGAATTAATTATATTTTGTTAGAAATACTATAGAAATATGTTATGCTGGGCCTCTTACTTACATAGGGGGTTAGTACAACTTAGAAAAATGTGACCTCTTTCAAAACCTTCATGCAAATAATTTGCTCAACTGCTGTAGCTTGGACCAGGGAGCATGGCTTCTAGAGTGGAGCACACCCCTAGATTGGGTGCCCTTGTACAGGGCACAGCCTGCATACTCAGTCATAGCTGCCCTGTGTTATATGCTTTATTAATGATTTGAAAATAGTTGCTGTTGCTCCATAGGTTCCAAGTTGTTGTTCTCTCTCTCTCTCTCTCTCTCTCTCTCTCTCTCTCTCTCTCTCTCTTTTTAATTTAACAGACTTTATTTATTTTTATTTTTTTCAGTAAGCTTTTTATTTTTTTTATTTTATTTTTTCAGTGATCCAAGATTCATTGTTTATGCATCACACCCAGTGCTCCATGCAATATGTGCCCTCCTTAATACCCACCACCAGGTTCACCCATCTCCCCTCTCCCCTCCCCTCCATAACCCTCAGCTTGTTTCTCAGAGTCCACAGTCTCTCATTGTTCATCTCCCCTTCCGATTTACCCCAATTCACTTTTCCTTTCCTTCCCCTAGGGTCCAAATTGTTCTTATCTTGCGCAGAAAGCCAAGAATCACCTTCAGGTGACTTAGCAAAAAGATGCTTATCTAAGCTTCAAGTTAAGTCTGGGATCCTGATGATACAAATCTATTACTTTGCTTCAGATATCTGATTTGAATAGCACTGAGGGTAGAAGGAAATGAAATAAAGTTACCACAAAAGCATAGATGAGTTTATCAACTCTGGCTCCTGGATGATCTAGGTTGCATTTTGAAATTGCATCTAAAATTTGGGAGTATCTTTTTATAACTTCAGATAGCTTGATATACAAAAGGGTAGATAAAAAGAGACATAGTTGGACATCTCCGTGTTCTGAAAAGAAAGAAAGGTGGTTTAAAAGGATACATAGGTATATGTTATAAGTATGTGTGTGTATGTGTGTTCATGTGCATATATATATACATATATATATATTTGAAGGTAAATAAAATATAAATGAAGTATATGATATAAATTGAAAATTGAAAACATAAGGGAAAAACATAAGAATTAGACCAATGTATTTAAAAAAAAAATCCTGTGAAGAGTCTTATATACATTTACAAATTAGGTTCTTAACCATATGTTTTGAAGAAATACATTGCTGATACTCAGCCTAGAAAGAACTATCTTCCTCTCATCCTCTTCAGTATATAAAGGGGTCACCATGAATACCATGATCAATATTCACTTTTATGAGAAACCAAGAATATTTCATAGGTATACTTCTATTATAGCTCTCAAAATAGACTGATAACATCTCAGTGATGTGTAATTTGGTATTCTCAGTCTTACAAGATACAGACCGCATAGATGACACTACATTCTGGTATAATTTGAAGAAAATTTTAGAATATATCTAGATCTAACCTCCAATGGAAGAACTGCAAGTTTTATAGATATTGTTTTTCTAAGTTATGCCTCTAATTGGTATAATCTAACAGTGAATTCTGTGTTGTATTACTGGAAAAACAGCTATTTTTGTTAATTAATAGCAGAAACAGTACTCAAGTTAGGGGTTGGGTTGAAATTCTCTTATAGAAATTGCAAAGCCTCTCAAAAAAATGTCCACCCACTTTACCTGAGAAATTAGCTGGAGAAGTGTCATTTCATAGGACCAAAAAAAAATCTATTTAAACATTTGTTTTCATTCTGCTCTAATATACAGACAAGTGTGAGATGGAGGCTCCAATTTCTTCTTTGCTATAGCCTGGATATTGCCTAATTCTCATATTACAAGGTGAGGGAATTTTATCACATACTACATCACCAGACTTTCTTGTGTCCTTAAGCAATTTATGTGATGTTCAATGCTTTATTTTATGGATTAGATTCCTTGTTTTCCAAATAGAAGTAGTAATGTTCACTGTTACAGGTTCTTGGGTTAAAGGTGAATTATTATGACATTTTCATGAGATGAAGCTTGGTGAATACTTTGATTTTTTTGACACTTTGTAAATGTGAGGGATTAAGTTGATCCAAAAGCATCAGTAAGATATTCAAAGTAAATGCATCATACATTCTGAATTTCTACTGCACGAACTTTGCTGATTTTCCCTTTCCTTTCAGTCTCTATGAAAAAAAAAAGTTTTGAAAATCCTAGAAGCAGATACTACATGTTTATCTCATTTTATGTGATGAGTGATTTTGTAAATCTATTCATAATGTAAATGCTCTAGGAGAATCTATTCTCAAGGGAATTTTATTGTGGATCATTATGTAAAGCAAAAATCATTTTTAAAGTGTGTATTACTCCCTATTTCAATATGGGAACTTTCTGATTTACAAGAGTTATTTAAGTGCCCAGAGAAGCATATGCCTTTAGTATGTTCCTTAGGAGATATAGCCTGGGCACGCCACAAAACTGTGAGGGAATAAGTTGGAAAATACTAACCTGATTCACTTAAGTATTTGGACCTATTTAGAGAGATTTCTTAGCTACTCTTTGGTATGAGATTAAGTCTAGATGACATGTTCTCTACAATTGGGATGAGTTTATGAGCTCAGTCCAGCTCCAAATTTTCTAGCAACTAATTACGAACCATGAAATGCTAACTCTTCTCATTGTGTGGTTTCTCTCAGCTCTGTAAAGTCATGCAGAATTCTTTATCTCCTATGGGGGAAGTAGTATTGCACCCTCATACTCATCCACCATCCATCTTCCAATTCTCATGATTGGCAGAAATTCCTAACCTCCAGAACTTTTAGACTTTTTAGAGATGTAGTGAAACAGGCAGTTGAAGATTTCCTATACACATGTAACATCATGGGAACTTTCATTCAATGGCAGTTGGACCTCCCCCACCTACCCATACACACACCCCTGCAGCTGGCCTCCAAATCTTGCATTACAAGAAATATAATTAGGCAATGGTTATTTGCTGAAGGCATAGTTTTTTTATGCTCACTATATAAAAGGAGATCATAAATTATACCACCCAAACTGGATACTTCTGAGAGTAGAAGGGGACATGCTAAAGATTATGGTTAAATGACAGGCATAAGTGAGATCTGATATTTTAGCTGGGACTACCTCCACTGCTTACCCTTCCCCAAACTTCATTGGCACAATAGACCTACCAGGGCAGGCCAAGCCACGAAAACTCACAACTTCCTGCTGAAATGGGCTCACTTGATGGAATAGAACATGAAAACCACATGCCCCTAGGTGTCACAAATAGTAGCAATCTCAGTGGTAAACAGAGAGGATAAACATTATAGCTAACCTGAAGTTGCAATTCAGATTGGGGCAGGCAGTAGACTGGCAAATTGCCAGAACTTTAACAAGGAGAATTGGAAAGGAGACTGCTATAGTAGGCATTGATAAGCACATATCCCTGGTGGTTTGGAAGTCTGCACATATTCCAGGAAAAACCAGAGAGGGTCCAAGATATCCACATACCAAAGGCTAACCCTAAGGCCTTGTGCAAAGAGGAGAGAAGAGCGATCCCAGTGAAAAGTAAGAGCCAAGGAAGACATATAAAGTGCCTGAACTTTGAATGCATTTCCAACCCAAACACATATATCAGCAAAAGATGTTAGCTTATTGCCGTCAAGGTGTTTGAGTACATCTCCAGACCAATCATTAGATGTGAACTGCAAACTGTGCTGACACAGGGGCAAGGTTTAGCTAAAAAATAAAATAAGGAATTACAAAAACTGACCAGAGACATTAGCAGCTGCACAGCATGAGGGAGACAGACCCCACAGAATTAGACTGGTAAATCACCAAACAAGCAAACAAGTAGCAGGAACAGTAACGATCTCCTGGAGGGAAAAATCAGAAGTCAGAGCTGCTATAATGTTTTGTATAAAGTGTCAACTTGCAAGAAAAAAAATCATAAGACATATAAAAAAACAGGAGGGTGACCAGTAGAAAAGCAGTCAGTGGAAACTGTCTCTATGTGGGAGAGGGAAGAGCAGATGCCAAATTTAGGAAACACTTGAAAGCAGCTATTATAAATATATTCAAATAACTAAAGGAAACCATGTTAAATAATTAAATAAAATATTAATATAATTTAAAAATAAAGAGATCAACATAAAGATACAAATTATTTTTAAAAGAAACAAAAATTCTGGAGTTTAAAAGCACAATAACTAAAATGAAAAATATTGTAGAAGGACTCAACAGCAAATTTGGGATGGGAGAACAAAGAATCAGTGAACTTGAAGATAAATCAGTAGAAATTATCTAATCTCAAAAACAGGGAAAAAATGAAGAAAAATAAACAGAGCTTCAGAGAGCTGAGATACCATCAAGTATATTAACGTGTGTAACAGCAGAGGAGATAAGAAAATGAAAGGACAGAAAAAAAGATATATGAAGTAATAATGGCCCCAAACTTGCCAAATGTGATGAATAACATTAATCCACACGTCTGAGAAGCTCAACAGATTCTAAGTACGATAAATGCAAAAGGATCCATTCATAGGCACATTCTAGTCAAACTTTGAAAGACAATGACAATGATAAATTCTTGAAAGCACTAAGAGAAAAAAAGGCTCGTTCAATATAGGAAACAACATTCTGATTAACGTTTGACTTCTCATCAGAAACAGTTAAAAAAGTCGAGTCAAAAGGCAGAGGGACAACATATTCAAAGTGCTGAAGGAAAAAGATTTTTAAAGTGACTATCAAGAATTTTATATTCAGCAAAACTGTTCTTCAAAAATGAAAATGAAAGATATTACAAGATAAACAAAGGCTGAAGCAACTTGTTGCTAGCAGACCTGCCTTCCAAGAAATCTAAAGGAAATCATTTAGATTGAAAGGAAATGACAACAGTAACTAAAATCCACCCAAAGAAATAAATTGCACTTATAATATTATTATATAGATAAATATAGAAATAGTATAAATATATAACAAAATTCAATGCAAGAAAAAGGAAGAAAATAATAAAGGTTGGGCCAGAAATCAATGAAATAGAAAACAATAAAATGGTAGAGAAAAATCAATGAAAACAAAACTTGACTCTTTGCAAAGACCAACAAAATTGACAGATGTGTAGCAAGAATGACCAAGGAAAAAGTAGAGAAGATAACAGATTACCTAAATCAGGAATAAAAGTGGAACATCACCACCAACCCCATAGAAATTAAAAAGATCAAGTCGTAATACTATGAACAAATGTATTCCTAAAACGACTTAGTAAAATTATCTAATTACTGGAAATGCACAAAGTACTGAAACTGACTCAAGAAGAAATAGAGAATCTGAGTAGATCTATAATAGCAAAGAGATGGAACTTTTAATTAAGTCATCCCACAAAGAAAAGTCTAGCTGCAGATATCTTCACTGCATCCTATCCATTATTTAAAGAAAAACAATACCAATATTTCACAAACTTTTTCAGAAAATAAAAGAAGGAACAGTTTTTAATTCATTCTATGACGATAATATTATACTGAGACCAAAGACAAACATATCATAAGAAACCATTATCCCTCATGATATAGACACCAAAGTCCTCAACAAAATATTCACAAGTCAAATACAGCAATCTTTAAATGTGCTATACACCCTGACCAAGTAGGATTTATCCAAAGAATGCAAATTTGTAAACATGAATTAATTAATGTAATATACTGTATTAGTAGAATAAAGGAGTGCCTATTGCAGTAGATACACAAAAAGCATTTGAGAAAATCCACCACCCAGGACCATAACTTTCAACAAACTAGGACTAGAAGAGGACTTCTGTAACCTGATAAAGGACATCTATGCAGAATCTACAACTAACATCATACTTACTGATGAAAGACTAACTGGTTTAACCCTAAGATTAGGAACAAGGCATGGATGTTAAATCTCACCTCTTCTATTCAACACTGTACTGGGGTGTCTGTCCAGAAAGATAAAAATAAATAAATAAATATAAAGAAAAAGAGAGGAGAGAAAGCAAGAAAAGGAGAGAAGGAAAAAAAAAACACAGAAAAGAAAGAAATCAAAAGCATCCAGATTAGAAAGTAAAAAGTTAACACTTTTTATTTGCAGAAAATAAGTTATGTAGAAAAGCTGAAGGAATGCATTCATACACATAAATAAATGAGCTCAGCAAGTTTTCAAATTATATTTTATTTTGTAATTATACAAAATTATATATTATTATAATACAACTCATATATTATTTTTAATTGTACAAAACTTAATTTTATTTCTATATACGAATGGTGAACGATGAAATTTAAAAAACAGTTCTATTCACAATAGCATCAAAAGAAATAAAGGCATTTTTGTAGAAATTGACAATTTGATCCTAAAATTTATAAGAAAATGCAAAGGATCCAGAACAGTAAAAATAATTCTGGAAAGAAAAACAAATTTAGATGAACTATGCTCCTAATTTTAAAACTTACTCTAAAAACTATAAGAGGAAGAGTATAGTACTGGCATATAAATCAATGGAATGAAGTTATAAATTCAGAAAATTAACCTTTATGCTTTTGGTCAATTGATTTTGACAAAGGTGCCAAAGCAATTTGATAGGGAAAGGAATAGTTTTGTTGCTGTTGTTTTCAATAAATAGTATTGGGACAATTGGTGCTAGAACTATATGAAAAAATAACTTTATATCCTTACCTCACGCCGTGCACAAAGATTAATTCAAAACAGATCATGGACCTAAATGTAAGAGCTAGAGCTATAAGACTTCTATAAGAAAACAGGAGAAAAATCTTCAAGACCTTGAGCTAGACCCAGTTCTTAGATAGGGCTCCAAAGCACGATCAAAAAATAAAAAACATGATAATTGGATTTCAATAAATGAAAAGGTTTAATACTTCAAGAGATACCACTAAAGAAATGAAAATAGTGGGAGAAAATTTGCAAGATTTTTTTGTTGTTGTTTTATTTAATTTGAGAGAGAGAGAGCATGAGGGTGAGCAGGGGGAGGGGCAGAGGGAGGGAAAGAGGAAAAGAAGCAGATTCCCCACTGAGCAAGGAGCCCAACATGGGGCTTGATCTCATGACCTTGAGATCATGACATGAGCTGAAAACAAGAATCAGTCGCTTGGGCGCCTAGGTGCTCAGTGTGTTAAAGCCTCTGCCTTCGGCTCAGGTCATGATCTCAGGGTCCTGGGATCGAGGTCCGCATCGGGCTCCCTGCTCAGCCGGGAGCCTGCTTCCTCCTCTCTCTCTCTGCCTGCCTCTCTGCCTGCTTGTGATCTGATCTCTCTCTCTCTGTGTCAAATAAATAAATAAAATCTTTAAAAAAAAAAAAAAAGAATCAGTCGCTTAACTAACTGTGCCACCCAGGTGCCCCTGAAAGATTTATTATTTGCAACTATATATCTGATAAAGGATCTTTGTCCTCATAATACATAAAGAATTTTTCAATAATAAAAAGACAAACAACCCAATTAAAAATTGGACAAAATGTTTGAATAAATATTTCACCAAAGAAGATATGAGAATCACTAATAAGAATATGAAAAGATGCTCAATATCATCAGTACTTAAAAGAAAGTATATTAAAAACAGAGAGAGATACTGCTTTATGCTAACTAGAGTGAACACAATAAAAATAGGCCTGAAATAACAAGTATTTGTGAAGATACTGAGAAATTGGAACCCTCATACATTGCTGATTGTAATTTAAAATGATACAGCCACTTTAGAAAATAGTTTAGCAGTTCTTAAAAGTTAAAATAAACCAGGACACCTGGGTGGCACAGTTTGTTAAGCCTCTAACTCTTGGTTTCAGCTCAGGTTGTGAGATTGAGCCCCTTGTCTGTTCTGAGCTCAGTGTAGAGTCTGCTTGGGATTCTCTCTCCCTCTGCTCCTGACTCTCTCTCTGTCTTTCTCTCTCTCTCTCTGTGTCTAAAAATAAATAAATAGATCTTTAAAAATATATGTTAAAAAAGTTAAAATAAACTTACCATAATTAATGACCCAGAAATTTCACTTCTAGATATCTGCTCAAGAGAAATAAAAACATGTGACCACACACAGACTTGTATATATGTCAGTGTTCAGAGCAGAATTATACATAGTAGTCAAAAAGTGAAAACAATCTACATGTTCATCAACTAATAAGTAGATAAACAAAATGTGGTACATCCACACAATGGAATACCATTTGTCCATAGAAGGGAACAGGCTACTGCTACATACCACAACATAGATGAATCTGAAAAACATTATGATAAACCACATGCATACACCACATATTGTATGATTGCACTTATATGAAATGTCCAGAAAAGGTCAATGTTTAGAGACAGAAAGCTGATGAGTTACTGTTTGAGACTGGGGTAAGAGGGGGTTGACTACCTCAGGACATGAAAGATCTTTCTCAGGTAACAAAAATGTTCTAAAATTGGACTGTGGTGATGAGCACTCTAAATTTATTTAAAATCTTTAAGTTGTACACGTAAAAGGGTGAATTTTATGTTATGTAAATTATACCTCAATAGACTGTTAAAAGTGAAATTATGCCTATTTAAACTAAGAGGAGAAAAACGTGGCAGACACTCCCTTAACCAATGACCAAGATTAACATCCCCAGTGATAAGTCATATGGATATCATGTACCCCCTGATATGGTGTTACAAGAAGAGCTCTTCAGGGCACGTGCACCTGAATATTTACATCAGCAGTGTACACAATAGCCAAACTATGGAAAGAACCTAGATGTCCATCAACAGATGAGTGGATTAAGAAGATGTGGTGTATATATACAGTGGAATACTATGCAGCCATCAAAAGAAACGAAATCTTGCCGTTTGCAGTGACGTGGATAGAACTAGAGGGTATTAGGCTAAGCGAAACAAGTCAATCAGAGAAAGAATTATCATATGATCTCTCTGATATGAGGAATTTGAGGGGTAGTGTGGGGGTGTCATGAGGGGTAGGGAGGGAAAAAATGAAACAAGATGGGATCAGGAAGGAGACAAACCATGAGAGACTCTTAATCTCACAAAACAAACTGAGGGTTAATGGGGGGTAGAGGGTAGGGATAGGGTGGTTGGGTTAAGGAGATTGGGGAGGGTTTGTGCTATGGTGAGTGCTGTGAAATGTGTAAGCCTGATGATTCACAGACCTGTACTCCTGGGGCAAATAATACATTATATATTAATTTAAAAATAAAAGAGCTCTTCATTCATTTTCATTCTTCCCTAAAATTATAATCCCAAATTAATCATGAGAAACATCAGATGAATCCAAATTATTATTTAGATTAGTATAAAAAATATCTGACCACTATTCTTCAAAACTATTAGGGTCATAAAAAAAGAAGAAAAGACTGAGAAATTGTCACAAATCAGAGAAGAGTTAGGAGAAATGGCAAGTAAATGCAGTATGGTATCCTAGATTAGACCCTTGGAACAGAATAAAGATATCAGTGGAAAAACTGGTAATATCTGAATAAAGTATGTAGCTAAGAGTATTGTGTCAATGTTCATTTCTTCCTTTGACAAATTTGCCATTGTTCCATAAGATGTTAATGTTAAGTAGTGAAGAAAATACAGGAATCCTATGTACTGTCTTTACAACTTGTCAATAAATGTGAAATTGTTCCAAAATAAAAAGTAATTTTAAAAAAAGGAATGGGGGATTTATCAGTTAAAAAAGAATTATGATTTAAATTTAAATGTGTGGATCTTATTTAGATCCTGATTCATACTAACCAGCTATAAAAATGAACAAAGAACAAAAAGTCAATCATTTGACCTAAGATATTTAATAACATTAAAGAATTGCTATTATTTTTGATGTGGGATGATGATATTATGATTTTCAGAGGCCATTATTTTTTAGTACTGCATACTAACATATTTGTGGATAGAAAGCTATATGTGGAATTGTCTTTAAAATGAGCTAGTGGAAGAAAAAGTGGGTGCCTATAGATAAAAAAAAAAGGTGGCTTGTGGATGATGAGTACCTGGTAGCTCATTTTACTATGAGCTCTCTACTCTTATGCTCTTAAAATGCTCTCTACTCTTGCATGTGTTTGAGATTTTCCGTAGTAAAATTTTTTAAGTAAAAAAAAAAAAGACCAAGAGAAATAATTAAAATATTATGATTTCCCTCTACGCTGACCACAGGCAGGGCTTGTCTCTTAAAAATCATCTGAGCAATGTCAGAATGAATAAATTAGAAGAGAGGTGAGTGAACTCTCAAAAACAATCTGAGCAAGATACAATCAGTGCTGAATAGTTGGAGAGAACATTAAGAGAAACGCCTGAATTAGCATAGACCTCCTAAACGAGAGTGCTTTGTTGTTCTTTTCTTGAAGTTTTGTGACCTGGTGATATCTAAAACTCCTGTGCATGTGAGGGTATTTTAAAAATGTAGAGTGTGGACAGAAGCAGCCCTATGTTACTAGTCAGTGTTACGATCTATAGTTCCTCATCCCCCTTCAGTTTTCTTTATTGTCTGGGGCTTTGTTTTTTGGACTTGGAGTTACAGGATAGGTTACTGTAATATAATGCATTTGCCACTTCTCTGGAAAGCCATTCAGAATCTCTAACTAGTGCAGAATGTACAACTCTTTTGCTAAAGGGTCTCTGCCAAGAGAAGCATTCTTCCGGGCTTTGTAATTTGCATTGATTACTGACTGAGCTGTTTCCCAGTACATCACTGGGTGTTGAGTGTAATCTATAAAGCCTTACATAGTTTTGTCCTGATTAAAGAAGTCTGACACTGGTGGTCAATTTTAATAATGACTGAGATCGATCTGGGTGACTTTAAAAAAATTTTAACAGATTTTGGGACCTGAAATGTCAAGAGCAAGTTATTCTTATTGATCACACATACTCTGGAAATCTACTATTTTAAAGGTGGGTACAGTGTACAGTACTGAACCTGTAAAAAACAGGAAGTTGAAAAGTAGAGTATTGCCAAAAATGTTCTAGCCCTGACTTTGTGCTCCCTAATCTAATCCGACATGCCTTCAGAATATTTCACTTCCTTGATGACCATTTTCCTAGTTTCTATCCAATACTTACCCCCACTACATAGTGACAGAGTTAATGATTATCTCATGAGGCAGATATGAATAGGAACAGTATTCATATCAAAGACAACTGGTCCCACTTCCAGGTCCATCTTTGGGCCAAGATATGTAGTCGCCAACAGTGAGTTGGCGACTGTATTTTTTGAGTCCTGGCGCAAAGTAAGATCCATCTGTTTTGCCCAGCCGTTTGCCTGAGTGCCACAAAATGGTCCTGTTATTAGTCTTATTTGTGGTCCTATTTGAGGTTAGGGGATAATATAAATAAACTTCAGTCCTCCTTGTGATGAATGTAGCATGGGAATTAAAAGTGGTGGTGTTGGTAGTGGTAAGTGATGTTGCGTCTCTATTTTCTCAATTGCTCTGTTTTCTTTGGATTGGGAAACAGACATTTAAGAATGAGTTTGTCATCTGGAAGGATAGTTGTGACCAAGTTTCCCTCAACAGGATACAAGATGTTATTTTTGAGCTTCATTACCCTCACCAAGGGGAAGAAAAAAGAGAGGGAAAAAATAAGGAAGAAAGTGAAAGTAAGGAAGAAACATGCAGAAACAGAAGTGAAGAGAAAGGTCAAAAAGGATGAGGAATACATGAGGAAACGAGAAGAATGTAACGTAGCAGACTGCCTATTCATAGAAATTACTTTATTATTTTGAACTGATAGTTCAGTTAACTCAACATCTGGTGAATTGAGGAAAAGGAAATCTGACTGACTAAACTGAACTTCTAGTTGTCAGTTAAATAGTTTATATATAAATATGCAGCCTAGTTTCCATCACATTTTCCTGTATGAGCTAGATAGTGAATCAGGTTTTTACTGACCATATTTGAGCGGTGAGTAGAACAATACCAATCGCTGATTCAGATTTATGTAGAGGTGGGCAGTTTTTATATTTCTGAATTGTTTGTTGGGGATTATTGTTATTCCATATAATTTCTGAGCATGAGTTATTTTTGTCAGTTTCTTTTATGAATGTTTTGTTACCTTATAAGGAAATATGTGCACTCCCCTCCTCTCATTCAGTTGTCCCTGGTGACGCCTCCATAATTTCTGTCTTTACACTGGTGCATTTTTAGTCTAATTCAGGCATGTAAGAAGCAGGGGAAAAGTTTAGTTTGTCAATGTCAGTGGTTTTTTTTCTGATCCATTCATGGATGGATTTCGTGAATCTGCACCAGTTTGCATTTAAAAATCTATATATATCAAATAGACACAATACCTAAAATATTCTTCCATATACTTGAAGCGAAAAAGAAAATAGAATTCATAAGTCAGACGAGATGCATTTTCTAATAATAGATGCAATTTCAAGGGTGATTTATGATCATGCTCTCATATGTGGAGATATTAAAATATTACCTTGCACTAATGTGAAGGTGGACATAAACACACCACATTTAGTGCTACAAATATATAAAAAATGTACTGCCATGCTGTGAAGTAAAAGAAAGATAATTGTATTATCTGCATTTTACATGAAAAAGCTATATTTTTCTAAATCCTGTAGTGTCAGTTATCTAAAGCTAAAAATAGGGATGACTTAATCTAGTCTGTTTTTTTTAAAACTGTTATCTTATTTAGAGATGGTGTTGTATGAAGAAAGAAGGATTGAAAAAATAGTGTGACATTTTAAGCCCAAATATTTATGACACAGTTGGAGATTTTAATGCCTGGACTCTTAATTTGAAGATTAAAAATACATATTAAAAATGTGGTTCAGTTATTTAAAACCAGGAGGTCCAGTTCAAATCCTGATGGTCTTCTTATGCTGCTTCACACAGCAGTGACTGCATCTGATAAGATAATATGTGTATATGATGTGGTATCCAGCATGCTAAGCCCACCATACATTGCAGTGGACATTCTGTATTGCTAAATATGTTCATTTACCTCTACATCACCATCTGCCCCGCCACCAGTGCAGCCACTTGAAAGTAGCAGATCTAACATTTTTTTCCCAATTCTATTTGAAATCATAATTTCCCTTCAACATGTATATTCAGATAATAGATTTTCTTCTTTATTCTCTAAAATTAACATTTTATGTAATCTTTAGGCTGTAAAATGTTGTTGAGGGGTTTTTTAAAAATCAGATAGGATTTAGCTGAAATTCAGAGGCACTGAGCTTCTAGTCATGTCATTATGAAGTCCTAAACAGGGAGGCATATTTTGTTTTTCAGAATTGCTTTTTTTTTCCTCTTTAGATCCTTTTCTTTTCATTAAAAAACTACTCTGGGAAGAGGTTTTTTTTTTTTCCTTAACAGAAAAAAAAAAAGCCACGCTTGACTGATAATGCATTGCTTTGGATGGTGAAACATTATGAAAGTTTAATTTTTAATTAAATCTGAAATACCAATTATAACTGAAAGAGATTTTAACCTGTTTCTTTTCAGACTGCCTGAAGTTACATTTAGAGACTGAAATCACTGCACCTTAAAAACAAAAGATTGAGCTGCACTGCATTCCTGTAAGTGAAAGCTTCCTGTACCTTCTTCCTCTGTGATTTTGTGACCAACCCAAGAAAAGACAAAAACATTGGTAACATAGTAACCAGGCATGAGTAAAAATTTGAATATCCCTGAAGAAATATATGTTTAAATGATTTCCTTCTATAAAAAAAGAAAATTTGTTGGGCTCAATATTCAGTATGTCTTTTTTATTCAACCTAAATTGTGAATCTTTTTTTTTTTTTTTTTTTGCCTGGTTTGAATTACATTAGGGAGGGTGTCTCCCACTGTGCATCCACACAGTGACATACACCGTGACAGGAGGGATTCTCACATTTTTCTTCAAGTCTCATTGAAGGTAATGGATTTCTTATGGAATCAAAGTAGATTCCTTTTTCCTTTGTGATGTCATTAGAAATTTTTAGCCTTTGTGTCAATGGAAATGAAGAGAAAAAAGTTCATGATGACATCACAAGATTCTGTTGCCTTGAGAACTTTGGGCAAAACTAAGTAAAATGCATAATTCCCTTGTGTGCGTGTGTTCCCCATTCTGCTATGAAGCAGTCAAAATAGCACATCTTATGTCTTCCCGTGAGCTACAAGGCTGTCTCTCAGAGCCCCATTGTTCCATAAATGCATGTCAGAGTCTACCACAGTCTGGTCTACCCTTATTTAGCTGCTGTTTTGTCAATGTACTTGGAAGAACAATTAACACTTGGGATTTCAATGTCTGAATAACAGGCAGTGAATAGAACCCGAGCATATAAAAGATTCAGACGCCCAGGGTAAGAAAACAGAAGCTTATAGTTAGTGGGGGAAAAAAGAAAAGTATTTTAATGCTGCACTCAAAGGTTGTGAAATACTATGAGAAAAGTCAATCTTTTTTTTTTTAATTTTAGATCAAAATGTATGTTTTGGTAATGAAATCCAGAAGGTTATGATGTCTTCCTAAGTTTTGCAGTTTAATGTGTTGCAAGGTCTTTCCTTAGAGAGTCTTAAAACACTGAAATAACACCCATCTTCTTGAGTCATTGTTGAAAGGCTGGATGCAGGGTCTACTGCATCGTGGTTTTTAGAGTGCCACCGTGTCTGCCCCACAGAGTGTACTAAAGGTGATTCACTTTCTTCCATTTTCACTTTGGTTCACTGTACTCTTTCATTATTGGCTATAGTGCTTATGTGTTAACTGCAGATAGTCCAGAAATTAAGTATCTCTACGTGTGGTCTGAATTTCTGCTATGTAGGTCCATTTTTTGGGAGGAGAGAGATGATGCATGGATAGAGCAAGATCACCTCACCATCAGAGTATCTGATAAATGGAAAGGGAGCTTATTCATGGTGCCCACTGAGCACAGTGCTTGGCTGCTATGAGGGAATAAATGATGCTTATTGTTATTTTTGTCATAACCACAATAGTTCAAACCCATAAACAGGAAGGTCTCCAAAAGCAGGGTCTGTTTCTTACTCATTTTTTAAATCTCCAGTGCTTGACATAATAATAGTAATGAAGAAATGGTTACTGTTATTAATATAATTACAAAATGTGTTAATAGAACTCTAGGATTTATTCTGTCAGAGAATATTTATTGTGAAGATGAGTTGGATAAAGTTCTTGACAGTCAGGAAGACAATTTTAAAGGAATTTGTCAAAGGCAAACCAACTGTTCCTCCTATCACATTAGGCATCTGTCTCTCAGTATTTCTCCTCATTGACTTTACTTCTTTCTCTTCACCAAGATGAGGAGGGCCTCATCATACCATATCCTTTTTTTCTGTGTAATGGTCTCCAGTAGTTTTCCGTTTGATTTGCGTGTCTTAGATCCCCTACTTTGGAGTTGTCTCCAGAGATAAATCCACCTGACTTCAGGTTGGGCTCTTCACCTGTTGGGTTGGGTCTAATTGCCATGCAGTGAATTGTGCTTCAAGGAAAGAGGCACATAGAGGCACATGGTATGATAGGTATCCAGGCAATCAGCCTGGGGAAGTTGCCATTAGAAGCTTCAACAGGTGCATAAAAAGCCAGGACCAGTTTCTCAGTTTCTCAGCATGAATAAGACCATAATATTCTTTAGAACCCAGAATAATTTGATCCCTTCTGACCCCTTCAACATTTAGCTTCCTGGTGGTTTTGGGGTTTTTTGGTTTTTTGCTTGTCGTTTTTTTGTTTGGTTTTTTTTTGCATAAAGTTCTCTGCCCTCCCCCACCAATTTTAATTTATTTCCAAAAGGGGTCCCTTCATTTTTATTAAATCAGTTGCTGCTGATGCAAATTAAGGCTTTCATAAAACGTGTCCTCTGAGGCAAAACTAAAATGATAAAATTTAGGCTTAGTGAATTGTACTGTTATCGTGTTGAATAACATTTAAAGATATCAGAACTTTATAAACACATTTTATATTTTTTAAGATCACAAAACTGAGGTGAAAGGATTTAAGGATAGAGCTTCGTCAAACATTACAGGTACAAAAGGTGTAAGAAGCAGAAGTCCTAAAAATCTTGATTTTGAAATAAGTATATTGAGGCCCTGGGTAGGGCATGCAAGTTACCCAAGTCATAATGACCGCCAGTGCAGATCATCCTTTAGTCATCTAGGCCTGAGAATAGAGAATAGGCCGAATTTAGTCTCTGGGGCTTTGATCTTTCCTCTGAGCTCAGGGTCTGAGCAGTGTTATTCTGAGGGACAAATTGCCTTAGGCTCATTTTATAAGACCCATTGACCCATTGAGTCCCCTCCACAGACTAGCCCAAAATTAATATAGAAGGGGTATTCTGGAAATATTAAAAAAGTTTTTTTTTCATTTTTTCTGTACATTTTGATATCATGCCTCTGGTTGTGTAATGAGTCACATAGAAGCAAATTTATTTGGTTGACTTAATATTCTTTATGACAATTTACAAAGTGGACAGAAGACCATTAGAAACTTCAGTAGTTTAATTGTGCTTACAGGCACTATAAAACCAGTAATCTGAACAGAGCCACTGTGACATGGAATTCAGACTTCCCAAGAGTGTGCATCTCGCATGGTGTCAGAATGTCACTGTTGCCAGGGGTCATTTCTGTCAGAGAAAAGTTTTTCAGGGTCTGAAAAAAATGAAATAAACTTTAATAATTTAAAATGAATTACTTGCCCTAGTAATTTATTTCAGGTTGCCTTTATTGGATTCTGTCATTTAGCAATCCGGAGAGACCAGTGTAGGAACTTTTCTATTATTTTACCCAGAGCTAAGTCCTGGATATATCTTAGTTTCTTCCTCAAATTTATTTTATACCCTCCCAACCTTCCCATCCCCAGTGTGAAGAAGCTCAAGTTTCTATATACAAAATATTAGTGTATGTCTTTGTGCCCAAACAAGGAGACAGTGTTCTGCCGTAAAAAATTCCACGGAAGCTTTGGTATATAGAGAAGGAAGAATTGAAGCACGAGGATGCCAGCGCAGGGACTTGGATGTAGGTGCCCAACAAGATTATCTCCTCAGAACTCTTCTCTCTTTAATAATAAATTAAAATTATTCTGTGCCTCCTATGAACAGATCTTTTTACCAGGGTAAGTAACACATACTTCCTATCATCAAGGAGTTCATAATCTGTTTGGGCAACAAATACATCTTTCTTAAAGACAGAATGTTGAGTGGGTACAGTAGAGTAAGCAAATAGTTATCATTTCCTTTGGGCAATCGAGAAATTTTCTGATATTCACCAGTAGCCCAAGGAGAGGGAGTAATGAAAATGAAAGTTGAGGAAACAGTGAATAGTAATGCTGTGATCTGAAGATAAGATGCTAGTTGGAGCCAGTGTTTTTCAAAGTGTGGGTTGAGAACCATTCATAGGTCATGGAATCAGTTTAGAGGATCACAGTCAAAGTGCTCTTAATGAAATAATATCAAAGGGAAAAATTTATAAAAAGAGTATGTTACATATTTTTAAGATAATGGATTGCAAAATAAATATATTTCTTACTGAGAACCATGCCACCAAAATATGAAAGCAGATATAAAGAAGATTGGTCTTTTAAATACTCAACTCACATAATCCTAACTAAGGGATAATGTTATTTTCCCCCTCTTTGTGGAGGGATTAAGCAATTTGTCCCAGGTCATACAACAGGTGAATGTAAAAGATAGAATGTGAATAGGTCTGTCACACTCCATATTCATATTCTACCCATGGTCTGACACAGCTTTCCAAGGTTGTGTGACTTCAGTTACTATACTACTGATAATTCACATATTTATATCTCTAGTCCTGATATTTCTTACAAATTCCAGTCTTGTATTTCCAGTATCCTTATTTAAATCTTCAAATAAATATCACACTAGTTTTCTCCAAGTCAGTACATTAAAATTGAATTTATCCTCTTAGTTAAAATTAATCATCCTTTTCTTGACTATACTAATTTTCTTCATCTCAGTTGTCCAGGTGATCTTGACTCAAAATATATCATTCTTGCTTCCCCCCACCTCCCAGGTGTCCAGTAAGTGGCCAGGTCTTGTTCATTCTCCTTCCTTGGTACCTTTGTCTTAGGTTTTCATCTTCGCTTGCCTGCAATTATCTCCTAATTGAGAGAGATAGGGGAAGAGAGACCAGTTTGTCCTAACCACTGCTGCCTCTTTAGGTTTCCTGAAGCAGGAGCCCTAAGATTATGTCACTTTGTTCAGACAAAACTTTAGTAATTCTAGATTAATTACCAAAGAATTTCTAACCAATATTTGTGACCATCTAAAATCTAATTCTAATCTCACTTCTGACTTACTCTTATGGTTTAATATATTAAACACTCAGGCCAAATTTCCTCACCACCACCACCAGGCCCCTTTATTAATATTGTTCCTGCCATCTGGAATTCCATTATTCCATTTTTCCATATGCAAATCTAACCCATCCTTCCAGGTCTATTTTAAATGCTCTTAATTCCATGAAACCTTCCCTCTTTGACCTGCTCAGAAATAACACTCTCCCCTGCTTACCGAACTCACTTTTTACCTGTAGTGGTTCTGCTGACAATTTGATTTTGGACTTCTATCATTCAAAATTGTGAGAGAATATATTTCTGTTAAGTCAACAAGTTTTTGGTAATTTGTCACAATAGCCTAAGAAACTAATATAACATTTATCTACACTTTTTTTGAGACTTGAATTACTTTCTATATTTTTTAGTGATATGTATGTGCAAACTTTATCTCTTTATTAGGTAATAAATTCTTTAGAGGTAGAGTCCATATTTAACTAACATTTCTAAACTCTACAAAATCTACCACAGTAGAATCATTAATTCATTACCCATCCATGCTTAATCTGGGGAATATAGAAATGATCCCTTAGGCTCTCATGGAACTTATAGTGTCCTAAGGGAATCAGACGTTGAATAAGTAAACAAATAATTACAAATTACAAATTGTAGTCCATGAAAAGAGGTAATAGATATGCAAGACAGTAATGCATGGGGAAAATCTATTATACTATCCACTGAGTAGTCAGGAAGGAATTCTCACAGAAAGTGTAATTTAAGTTGATTATTGAAGCACAGAAAGAATCAGGCAGGTGAAGAATTTGGGGTGGAGATAGAAACATGCAAGAAGAGAAAGCTCCAGACAGAAACAGCATGGACAATGCCCTGAGGCAAAGACAAGCTTTGTATATTCAAGGAAATAAAAGGATTCCAGAGTGGCTAGAGGAAAGGAAGCAAAGGAGGAGAGTAATTGGAAGTGAAGTCAGAGCAGTAGCAGGGTGACAAATTTGGATTTTATTTTGAATCACTGGAAAAACACAAAATAAATGTATATATATTAAATAAATAAATAAAATTATATATATTAATTGAATAGAACAAGATGAAAATAATTCAAAGGTAAATAGTGTGTACAAGCTCAGAGCAACTATACATTCTTTTTAAATCTTTGCCAAAAGTTCACTTCTAAGTTTGAGGGGGTTTGGATTTCTAAAACTGAGGTCTAATAGTTCACAACATATTTCCCGTCTGCATAACCAAAGCAGATTCCTGACAACCTTCTAAGATAAGGTCAAGTTAATTTTATTTCCTTTCTAGTTAATAATTATTAAGATTCTGTTGTTGGTTAATAAATCTCTTATTTTTGTTTATTTTTAAGTGCTCATTGCGCAATGTGGGAATGAGTACCAAAAATGTGTTTTACTCCTAGGATGTATTTTTAACATGTTAAACCTTGCTCTGATTTTTAATTTTGGGGTATTTTATCATGTGCAATGACCAGGGTCCTGGAGGCACAGAAAGCCTCCAAATGAATCATCATTAGCCTCATTATTACTACTTTCATTATTACTGAATTTCAGGATTAAAAACAATCCAGATTATTTTAAAGTATGATGCATTAATATCATGGAATAGCACTAAGTCAGAATGGAGATACTGGTTTGTTTGCAAAATGATAGAAATTATCCCCTTTTGCCAAAGGAAAAAAAAAGAAAAAAGAAAAAAGAAATACAGTAGAGGGAATGTGAAAATTAAGCCATAGAGAAGTAGGTTAAGCTCTAAGGATTCGAGGCTTTATCTGCTATAACTCAGTAAAAAGACACTAGAATCAACATATTATAGCGACAGGGAAACTTAGGAATTATTTATTCCAGCCTCCTCATTTTAAAGATGTTGAACAAAATTCAGGCCTAGAATTCCTATTTAAGACATACAGTTAAATAGTTAATGGCTGGGCTAGAACTGTAACCCTAATTCTTAGGAGGTAGATTAACACAGCTAAACTAGCTAATCAGTGATCAACACCCCTACCATAACCCTTTCAAGGTCTTGGGTGGAAAAAAGAATATTAAGTACAGGAGATGAGTCTACAGATAAGCTTTAATTAATAAAAATCTGAACAATATGTATTACTCATAATCTGTTTACTTAATGTACCAGATGCTTTGTGAAAGTTGTCTTTAATCCTTGCTACCACACTCAGCAACCACTCTGCAAAGTAGGAATCATTTCCATTTTATAATGAGAATACTGAGCTCCAGAAAGATTAAGTAACGTCCAAGATTGCAAAGCCAGTAAGTGAATTTGTATTGATGCCAGGCCTAACTGATTCAAACTCTGTACTATCTCCTGCTTGGTGCTTTTATCTATTGCATTTTGTTATTGCCTTAGCTCATGTGGTCACACAGGTCATTAGTTCTCTAATAGTTCAAACTTTGAAATAAAAGTTAGGAAGAAAAGAAAGTTAGATTTAGCAGGTGCCCTCTCTGCATAAAGTTCTTCACATTTAATTCTGTCAATAGTACCTCAAGATCAATGTTACATTTCTTAGTTTAAAATTTACAAAACCAAGGTTCAATGAGATGAAATTGCCCCACACGTCTTTGTAAAAGCCTAAGCCAGAATTCTAACATAGATCTCTCTGATCCCAGGTGTTCTTTCCATTGTTCCATCAAACTCCAAGTCTGTTCTTCTCCTGGATGTTGGTAGTCGTCTGTGGTCCTCATACCTCAGCTCCTCATCTGACAAAGTAGAATTGTAACGCATGCTCTCATCAACTTCCCAAGAAGTAAGAGAGTGCGTTGAGAGGGTGCTTTTATAATTATTATATTACCTTATCTGGAAATAAATACAATGTCCCCCCTATGTTTCCTTCTTTGAGAAATGAGGAGCTAGGAAGATAGGTCAAATCTGTGATATTACTCTTTCATCTCTACATTATCTTGATTCACTCTGCATCTGTGCCCAAGACCCCGATCATATCACAGAAAACAGTACTACTAACCTATATCATACTTGAATACAAAGTATGAAAAGTAAAAGAGGTAAAACTATTATATTTATGAGGCCAATACAAAGGAAGAAGTTTTACATTTTCCTTCTCAAAACTAACATATTTGAAGCCTTGGAAGCCTGATTAGACACATAGGTCAATGAAAGAGCTCATTGTTAACTGCTTCTAGAAAAAAGTGCAAAACTGAAAGTCCAAAATACTTACGAATTGTTAGATTGTTTTCTAATGACCAGTGAGGACTATATGAGAAGTGAACTTCTTGGTAAAAGGAAGAGAGAGAGAGATAGGGAGAGGGAAGGAGGAAAAGTAGGAGGGTAAGAGGGAAGGGGAAAAAGGGGAGGAGGAAGAGATTGGAAACAGTTTTTTTAATGGTAGCTCCCACTCAGACATGATTTTGAATTTCCTTCTATGTGTCAACTTTAGTGGCACTGCATGTATGCACCTTCATTTCTGAGAAGGTCATTTTCTGTTCTTAGATAGTATACTTAAACTATCATTCTAAAACCAATTGTCAAAAAAATAAAAATAAAACCAATTGTCGCTGTGGAATGGCACCAATATACATAAATAAATTTATGGTAATTAGAAGTGAGGGTTACCTGTTAGGGTTCTACAGCTGTACTTTTTCCTCTCTGTTTCTTGAGTTTGACTTCCAAGTCCTTCTATGTGAAAGGGTCCATTCAAGTCTTTTAAAATAACTCCATGAAAACCATCTTTCCTACTTTGCAGAAGGGACTTTGTTCTTTGGCCCATCCTTGCACTTTGCAATATGTTGCTAGTAGCCCTAAATCAGAAAGTACATTAATATATTCTTTGAACTGCTGGGTCTCATCAAGAGAAAAAAAATATTTTCAACAATCTTATAATACTTTGTTAAAAATCCAATTCTGGTTCAATGTTTTGTTCTCAAGGGAATTTTGAATGAAGAAAAGCTTTTGTAAGAGGAAGGAAGCTTATCTAATCTCTTCAAGGCTAGTGAGAAGCAATCAGGAGACTTGTGACTCTTTGAAACAGTAAATTTCCAGGGAATTAGGTATACATTTCTCAAGAACAATAAAGAGTTTTACACATCAGGTTGGAGCACATTGGCTCTAAATGCACCCCTTCATGTATCGTAAATGGCAATGTGAAAGCACTATTCTTTGAGTCAAGTAGAGAAGGGAAGAGGCCATGCTAAACTGACATTCTTTTAGGAGGTCATGAGAAATTGAATACAGAATAAACTCAGTCTAATGGTTAGTATCAGATTCTCAGAGTTATAAACCTCCTATGATAAAATGTCCTCAAAGATACAGGAAAATAAGTTTGCTCATGATGGTAGTTATAAGTACTAGAAGATTAAGATTCTCGACGGTCCTTTACTTTTTTGCAGTTGCACTAAACTTGACCATATGAAATTTGCTTAACCTTTGCTACAATTTTACTGAACTATTCTTTGCTTAACTTACTTGAATATTACAGCACTTTATTTAATAATCAATATATGTCGAACATTGTTATCATTACTACTGTTGTTACTATCAGAATTCTGTTTTCTTCTCTGGAGTTGGGCTGGCAGGAACAGCTGAGAACCTGGGTTACACATTTCATGCTGTCTTACCTTCTCGCAACATTAGAAAGTGGGAGGGGCCGACTAGACTGGCCGCTCTGTAAGTTAACTTGGATTCACCTAGAAAACTTACCAGTGCAGCTTTATTCATGAGCCCTTTTAGCAGATAGAGAAGTAGTTTGCATGAAAAACCCTTGTTATTTAATATGTACTGACTCTCTCCTGCTTCATGAGACTTTCTGATTGATTACATCATACTATCCACATTATCATTGCAGTTACCACGAGGGAGGCAGCACGTGTAATGGAAAGGAAAGAGCATGGGGCTGACTATCTGGAGACTTGATTCAGGCATTGTCAAATAGTTTTGTCTTTAAGATCATTTTCCTTATCTGTAGGGGACACTTTTCTCTATCCGTGCAGACATTATACAAAGAAGCCAAATGATATATATGAAGTATTTAGAGCTCTATGGAATAAAAGTAGTTCATAAATATCATGTAGTACTATTACAGTAAAAGTATTAGCAGGATTATAAATCACTTTGAGGTCTCCAGAGTAAGGTGCTTTATCTGAGGTCTTCCTGCTTAGAAATTAGTTTGCTTTTTGAGTTGTCATATAGGGAGGTACTCTGTTGTTGCTAAGCACTCTTCATACATTGGAAGCAATGACTAACAATGAATTGCCAGTAATATGTTACTCTTTTTATTTTTAAAAAATTTTCTTTATTGTTATTTTTTAATGCTATTCTTTTTAAAGATGTATTTTATTTTTTTAAAGATTTATTAATTTATTTATTTCTCAGAGAGAGTACGGGAGAGCACAAGCAGGGGGAGTGGCAGGCAAAGGGAGAGGGTGAAGCCGGCTTCCCTGGTGACCAAGGAGCCCAACATGGGACTCGGGACCCTGGCATCATAACTTGAGCCAAAGGCAGATATTTAACCCATGGAGCCGCCCAGGCATACCTAAGATTTATTTTGAAGGCATTTTTTACTATAAATTCTTTGAGCAGTTTCTCTTAAATTAAAAAGAAAAATTAACTGTTCTATCTCTCATATTAGAGAGTGAATTTCTTGAGGTCAAGAACCATGAGTTCTAGTTCTAGTAACTGAGTTACTAGTTCTAGTTACTAGTTTTCTCAGTTACTAAAACTGGTACCAGATAGATATTCAGTGTTAGTTGAGTATCTTGTGTGAAAATTTAGTAAAATTTTAATAAAAGCTTTTTTGAAAAGGATATTGAATTTATTAATTTGACTGCATATATACTATATGATATGGACCGATGTTATTGAAGATTATACAGCCATTTGAAAAAGAATGAGTTATATCTATCACTATTGATGTGGAAGGGTAACTATAATTTATTAAGTGAAAAGAGCAAATTTTCAGGGTAATGAATATTTCTGAATAAATTTGTTGTGCATGTTCTATGACCAGATTCTTCACAATGGTCATCTCACAGTGTTGACAATAAAAAAAGAACTGATGGGAGATTATTAATTTTTTCTTTAAACATTTTTTATTATTTCATTAGTTATAGTGAATATCTTTTATAAAAGTAAGTTTGAAAATGAATATATAAAATTATTTTTTTAATTGATACCTTTTGTTTCTTGGAAAATCAGCCTGAGAAAAATAATCACCATACAGAATTTTAATTTCATTATATACCTAAATCTCCATAATACAGAGTAGAGTACATACTCTAGAGTGGTTCATTTACTCAACATATATTTCCTGAGCTCTATGATGCTACTAGTTCTTGTTAATAAGTATGATGCATGTGTGTAAGTGTGTTTGTGTGTGTGTGTGTAAAACTGAGCTCTTTCATGATGCAGGTTCATACATGGAATCATATACTAAGAACTAATAGTTGAGCAAGCAAAAGTTGTTAAAAGTAATTTGAGGCTTTAGTATAATGTCTCTGTATATATAACCTACAAATTCACCAAAAAACTTTTTTTGGGGGTTTGGTTGTTTTTGTTTTTTGGCCATCACTGTCATCCACAATATATCTCTCACAATAGCTACCCTGAAGTTCCTGCTGTGTTTCTCTCTCTCCTCTTCAAAAGCTCTCACTAACCCTCCTTTGGCCCAGGTCAATTAAGTTTTCTGCTCACTTCCCAATTCCTTGTTGGGTCTTTTTCTTCCCTTTCTAATGATAATCTCACTAGATTTTCAGGCTTCTTTCACTCACTGAGGAGGACAAGAATGAGTGAATGAATGGGAGAGAGAAAGGAAAGGAGAGGAGAGGAGAGAAGGGAGGGGAGGGGTGGAGAGGGGAGGGGAGGGAAGGGAAGGGAGGAAGGAAGGAAGAAAGAAAGAAAGAAAAGAATAGAGAGAGAAAAGAAAAACACTTCTGCAAGATAAGGTTTCAGGACTATATTCCAAACAGAAACTTCACAGGAGTTTTAAGTAATCAAAGGGGCAGACCTCGAAGGCTTAAGTTAAAGATATGCACCAAAGGCCCCATTTAGAATGTACTTAAATAGACTTGAGCCCATGAGTTGGGCAGTACATCTGAATTGGAACCAGGCAGGAGAGGGCTGTACCATCTGAGAAACTATATTTCCCAGAATCAATACGTTCTACATCCCATCACAGAGTAGTCCTGACAATGACTGACCTTTTACATATAGAGAACAGAGGCACCATGAGCTAAATTTAAAACACAGGAAAGTTGTAACATGATAACCACAAGTAATGATACACAAACATACTTTACTTCATGTTATAGCCAGTTATGAGAGAGGCTTTATGAAAAAGGAGGTGGGGAGGAACGGAGAGAAAGAGAGAGAGAGGGAGGAATGAAGGGAGGGGAAAAAGAGAGAGAGAGAGAGAGGCAGACAGCGAGAGAGAGAGTCCCTCCTCCCAAATAAAAATGAGAGTGGACGGAGAGTGGAAGAAGGTGATTGGTTAGGAGATTAGGAAGCATGAAAAAAATAAAAGAAAATATATTTTGACACTCCAGCCATTTCTTTACCTCTGTACAGATCTTTCCCAGTCCCTCGTGGGTCCTACCCTGGGTGGGCCGGCTCTGCTCAGCACTTCCAGCCAGCCAGCTGTCTTCTCCTTCCATTTAGAGAGTGATGACTCAGAGTAAACCATTTACAGGTGTGGGGAGATCTCTAGAATATGCTCACGATTATATTTGTTGCTCCTAACTCTAGGGAGCTGAAGAAATCAATAAGCAGCTAGTCATGGAAAGCTTGCCCAAAAGGATAGGTCCTCTTCTCTGCCCTATGCCTCCAGTTTAGGGGATTTACAGAAAGAATGTGAATTCTTGTCTGTTATATGACTCTTACCTGTGCCCCAGTAGTCTGGTGAGAACAATAACTCTAGCTAGAAATATGTCGGATAATAAAGGTACAATTAGAAAAACAAATAGTGTTTATGAAGAGATGTTAAAGAGACAAGAAATGCTTATATAATGTATAAGTGGAAAAAAAGCAAGACACAAAACATATGTTAGTGTTCATTTCTGAGAGATCGTTACTCATTTCTTTTCCACTCTTTCCATTTTCCAAAATGTCACACACACACACACATACACAGAGAGAGAGAGAGAGAGAGAGAGAGAGAGAGAGAGAGAGAGAGAGAAAGGAAAGGTGTTCTTGGAATAGCCTTCCTTATTTGTCATTTTGTTTCTTTGCTTTGATCAATGTTAATTTTAATATTGGTGCCTCTTATAATGAAGAGATTTCACCTCAAGTTTGAGTGACATAATATTGTTGCTATTGTGGTGTAATGTTCTGGTCATTTTTAATGTTCAAGCAGCTGTTCAGCTCTGGTGGAATCATTAGGGGAAAAAGGTTGTGAGGGAGATGACTCATTATCTGCTTACTCGTAATGGATTAGTGTAGCACAAGCTCACTCTTATCACTTCACCTATGAGAAGCCCAAAGAAGTAAGGTAGGTCAATGGATATATTCCAACTTTGCTTTTGTATATAAAATAAATGTTTGTTTAGATAATAAATTACTTCATGTGACACCTATAAAGTTTAGCTACTACAAACATTTAAATGGAACAAAAACTATATACAATCAAGAAAGTTGATATGTCCAAAACTCTATAATCTCCTGTTCTTCTAAATATTTAGCTATTTACCTTGTTCTCACCTTATGACTTTCCCAGACCATTTTCATGGCTTAATTTCTAGGTTAGGTCCTGGAGCTCTTTAGAACCTTGGTGTTAATTATTCTTATAATTGACATCTCTCCTGCTCTTGTGTTTTTAACTAAAAGGCTACTTAATTTCTCCCTGTTTGAGTGATTCTTCTGCCATTTACAACTCTGAATTTCTCTTCCCTTCATTTTGATGCTCCAGACCCCAACTGCTTTTTTTTTTTTTAAGATTTTATTTATTTATTTGACAGAGAGAGAGACCACAAGTAGGCAGAGAGGCAGGCAGAGAGAGAGGAGGAAGCAGGCTCCCCGCCGAGCAGAGAGCCCGATGCGGGGCTCGATCCCAGGACCCCGAGACCATGACCTGAGCCGAAGGCAGAGGCTTAACCCACTGAGCCACCCAGGCGCCCCCCAACTGCTTTTTATAGGTGCCTTTACTCAATTACTCTCAGCTCTCCCTAACTTGGAATCTCTTTCTTTAGCTCAGAGGTTCCTAATTCTGGCTGCATATTAAAATCACCTATAAAGTAAAAAACAAAAATGCACACACAAAAAACAGCAAAAAATGAAACACAAAACAAAACAAAAACAATGCATTGGCCCCACCCCAGATACTCTGTTTTTGTTTGTCAAAGGTGGAGTTTAGCAGCATGCTACAACCTTAAAAGGACGAAACTCTTATTTCATCTCAAAATTTTCAATTCAGGTTTGGCTTAACCTGATGCTTCACTCTAGGAAACCATTTTTCTAGATAATGACCACCTTCCTAGCCAGACAATAATAAAGCTTTAACATTAGGCATAGTACAGCTGTATGCATCTTACAGACATGCATGTCACACACACATTAAGCTAATGACCAAACCTGAACAAATATTCGATAAACATAGAATTGATATTACCATAATAATTAGTTAGAAACTAAGCACAGCTGACCAAATTTTTAAAGTTCTCTTTAAACCTGACTGTTGTAAATGAAATGTCTTGCATTTCTAAAGAGTATCAGAATATGCCTTGAATCTGATTTATGGGAGTGGAATGATGGCTGACAACCATGTCAAAGGGATGTACATTCGATGGTCAGAAGGTGGAAACAACTCAAGTGACCATTGGCAGGCGAATGGATAAACAAAATGTGGCATATAATTACAGCAGAATAGTACAACAGAATAGTATTCAGCCTTAAAAAGGAATGACATTCTGACACATGCTACAGTGTGGATAAACCTTGAAGACATTTTGCTAAGTGAAATAAGCCAGACACAAAAAGGCAAATACTGGATGACTCCATTTATATGAAGTACCTGGCATAGTTAAATTTATACACAAAGAAAGTAGACTAGAGGTTACCAGGGTCTGGAAGGAGGGAAGAGTGGGGAGTTACTATTTAATGGGAACAGTTTCATTTTGAGAGATTAAAACATTCTGGGGATGAATGGCTACAAAACGATATAGCCACTTAGCAAAACAGTTTGGCAGTTTCTTATAAAATTAAATATATATATATCATCTGACCTAACAAACTGACTCCTGGGTATTTACCTTACAGAGTAATTGTAATAGCCATTCATCCAGAATGGTTGCACAGCAATGTGGATGTACTTAATGCCACTGAACTATATACCTAAAAATGGTTAAAATGGTAATTTTTGTTAAATATGTTACCACTAAACAAAATAAAAGGAATACAAACAAACAAACAAAGGGATGTACATTTTAAAACTTTCATGATATTTCAGTAAAAATGGATTGTAGTTACTCGGTTCAGAGGCACAACTGAAATGAGTAGTCCAGCGTTCCTGGGTGGCTCAGTCAGTTAAGTGTCTGTCTTGGGCTCAGGACATGATCCTGGAGTTCCAGGATCAAGCCTCACATCCCGTTCCTTGCTCAGCAGGGAGTCTGTTTCTCGCTCTGACCCTCCCCCTTCTCGTGCTGTCTCTCTCTCAACTAATTAAATAAAACCTTAAAAAAAAATGAGTAGTCTATTCACAGATTCATTGGGGTTTTATGAAATATAATACTTTATTAGTTTAAGTAATATTGTTTACTTTGCTATTGAGGCCTGTCATATGTATGATATTCAAATGCTGATATTATCCTTGATTCATAAGCAGCAATGACTAATAAACTCCAGAGACTAAATTCTAAATAAATAGGATTATTATTAAATGCTTGTAGCTGTACTAGAATTCTCATTTTTGTTAACCGATGGGAGAGGGAGAGCTGCAGTTTCTTTTTCACCAACAATGCTGTCTCTTACCAAATTATTTTCTTGGTAGGAGAAGCCATGGCTTTGTATGAGTCTATATTGTTTAAGTAGTCCTTATTTCCAATAATTCAGTACGTAAGTAAGTTGCTTCCTTTTTTTTCTCCTGAAAATGTTGAACATTTTTGTTAACTTTTATAAATTTCTTGGTTTATAATTCTATGAATTTTAATACATGTATAGATTTGTGTTACAGCTGCTACCACTGTTGGGATATAAAGCTGTTCCATTACCTCAAAGAACTTCTTTATGCTCATTATCCCTCCCCCCAACCACCAACTCCTGCAACCACTGATTTCTCCTTATCCACTATAGTTTTGTCTTTTGGAGAATTGTCATTCGCATAAATGGAGTCATATAGCATGTAACCTTTTGAGACTGGCTTCTTTCACTCAGCATATTGCATTTAAGATTCATCCATGTTGTTGCATGTATTAACGGTTTGTTTCTTTTTATTGATGAGTCGCATTCCCTTGTATGGTTGTGCCAGACTGCTTATCCATTCACCCACTGAAAAACATTTAGTTGTTTGTTTATTATTTGTTTATTTTTCATTTTAAGGCAATTATCGTAGAATTGGTATAAACATTTGTGTACAGGATTTTGTGCATACATAAGTTTTCACTCTGTAAGGTAAATACCCAGGAGTCAGTTTGTTAGGTCAGATGATATGTATATATTTAATTTTATAAGAAACTGCCAAACTGTTTTGCTAAGTGGCTATATCGTTTTGTAGTCCCATCAGAAATGGATAAGAGTTCCAGTTGCTCCACAACCTTGACAACACTTGGTATTATCAGTATTTTTATTATCTTAGTCATTGTAATAGATGTGGAGTGGAAACACTTTTTCATTTTGACTACATATTTTAAAGTTATAAACGACGATGTGATTCCAGAGCCATAATTCTTCCTGACTCTTATTTTTAGAGATATTCTGTTCCCGTGTACCTTTTTTCCCCCGCAGGAAAGTGTGGTCTGTTTTTAGATTTCTGATACTGTTACTTTTCCCATACTCTTCTCAGAATTGCTATTTTTCCCTATGATAGTGAATTCATTTAATTTTTCAGAAATTTCTTTCTTGAAGATCTAAAAAATATTGCCTCTTTACATCTGAATTCTAGCATAGCTTAAAATAGTGTATGTGCTATATGAATGCTAGCTATGAGGTATTAGAAAATCACTGTACTCATTCAGTACATGTTTTTTGAATGTTTGCTCTATCTTGGCCAGTTAGGTGAATAATATATAATACAACAGGAAAGGGCAATCTGAAAAAAAAAATAAAGCAAATTATAGTTCTGTTTGTACTTCTGATGTTGAGGCAAATTATATTTGAGAATGTGGTTCCTGAAATAAAATTCTCCGAGATCGGCACATCAGGTGTTGAATGGGTCTTAGTCTCTACTTTAAAATAACATTTTGGAAAAATGAAAACATATTTATGTTAATGAGCACACATTTTCTTTTAGAGAAAAGAGCCCTGTTCTGGGAATTAGAGGACCTGCATCACAGCTCCACTTCTGCCACTTTGTAGCTTAGTTGCTAGGGCAAGGTTATTTCCCCACTCCCAGTTTATTTCCTTGTCCATAAAATTCTCTCCAGCTTAAAACTTAAAAACTAACATAGTGTCTTTCTAGGATTTACATCTAGCTACCAGTGATGACAAGAAAGGCAACATCTTTATTGTTCTGAACAAATATTTACTTTATATCTTCATGTAGCATAATTAACTAATTTGTTTCTTATTCCTAAGTGCAGGAAATTGCCTGTACCCTGATATAGAGGCCTATTCTCATCTTATTCAACCTGTCAGAAGCATTGCAAAATGATCTAATACTTTTGTGTGCACGGGTGTGTATGTGAGGGTAGATAATATCTACCCTTGGCTTCTATGACCTCGTACTTTCTGATTTCCCTCCTACCTTACTGATCTGTCAATCACTTGTGTTAGATCCTCCTCTTCTCCATTATGCACCCCAGATGAGCTCATCCAATCCAGTAGCTTTAAATACTCTTTATATGCTGATGATACTAGATATTTATCTTAATCTGACCTTAACCTATCACCTGGGCTCCAGATATAAAAGCAACCATTTACTTATTGTCTTCAATTAGATGTCTTGATTTAGTAAAAGATCTTAATTCTTCTCCCCATCTCTGGTGAGCATCACTGTTCTGCTGGAAGAGCCCTGCTCCAGCTCTGCTATATCTCATCTTTTTTTTTTTCTTCTTATTTTTATATCTTTGGCAATACAGTTTCCTCAAAAACTTAGTTGGTCTGGTACTTTGTTTCAGGTAATTTCTGTATGTGAGTAACCACAGCAGAAAGTCTCAACTAGGCATAGTTTTTAAGCCTGAAAGCTCTGTGTTTATTTTGAAACAGGCCCAGTTCTCTCCATCCCCACCTTCTTCAATTTAATAGTGACCATCTGGGGGCCACTGAAAACAACAGTCAGGATGGGAAAGCATGTTCTTAATCTTCTCTTGCTCTAAGCAAGTTGCCATTGTCTATCTGACAGATAATACTTGAAAGTAGATTCTTTTTCCTGCTAAGGCTGCCATTTTGCTTAGTTTTTGGTACAGAAGAAGTTGGATCTGTGTTAAGCCTTTTTCATGTTAGCCCTTTGCATGGATTGGTCTTTATTGTCTAGTCCCAGGCTCACGAGATATTATTTAATATGTCTCCTCCACCCAGAGGGGTCTCTTTCCTCTCTTTCCTTCCTAGAAATGATTAATTCTGAGTGAGGAAAATGGGCCATTCTTTTACTCAGAGATTTTCACTGACTCCTCATTGCTTGTAGAGGTGCAATCCAAGTCCAAACTGTGATAATTAAGGTCCTTCAGAATTCAAGCAGTAGAATTTCTATATATAATAAACCACATACTGAAATGTATTAATGCATTTAAAGGGCACATCACACTACCTAGAATGTTAGGTACTAAATAACGGTCATTATTTTATTAACAAAATTGCTTGGTGTTTTAAGTGTTTAAAGAATCCACTGTCAAAAAAAGTTTCTTAAAGGAATATATCTTAAGACCCAGTAATCCACTTGTAATAATCTTTCCATAAGAAATACTTGCACATACATAACAGTTTTCATTGCAGCTTTATTCATAATAGCAAACATTTCAAAGCATACTCTATTTCCATCAAAAGATAAATGATTGAAAACATTGTTATATTAAGCTATGTCAAACTATTATAAAACATAAAATAGATCCATATATACTGCTCTGAAGAGATTTGCATAATGTATTTTAAGTTTAAATAGGAAGTTGTAGGTTAATATAGGTAATTTTCTTATCTTAGGCTTGATACAGAGTGAAATAAAACTGTCTGAAAGATGGGGAAGAGTATATTCCATACTGGTTATCTTAAGTGGTGACTGAGAAAGATTGAGGGTACAGAGTGAGATTCTTCCGCTTCTTGTCCAAATTTATTTTTAAGTGGTGGGCTTGTTTGTATTTTTTTTTTGAACTTTATCTTTTGTATGTTTATGGGAGGAGGGACAACTTTCAATGTTTTCAAATAAAAGCTTTTTTAAGTTAAAAAAGCCTTTGTGGAGATTAAAAATGTTGCCTTGGAAGAGCCATTAGGAAATATATACAAAATAGCATTAATTGATTTGTTGATTCATTTTACCTGTGAAAATAAAATGTAGTATTTGGGGGAAAATACAAAATTGAATTTAAAGTAAGTGAAGCTTTTTGAACACTTAGCAGTTTTGCCAGGACCAACCTTATTTAGGACCATCAAAAAATTTGCATAATAGCACCATTTAAAGATCTTTAACTCAGTCTGTAACCAGACACCAGAAACTCACTCCATCTATAAGTTTCTAATAAGACTTCCAGAATTGTTAATTTTCAGTTATTTTGATTATTACAGAAGTGTTCAATTATGCCTTCAGTGATTGACAAATCATGTGACATTTGACCTCAAGTATTGTAGATAGACTTTTTAGTTTTTCTAAAGATTTTATTTATTTATTTGAGAGAGAAAGAGCAGGAGCAGGGGAGCAGAGGGAGAGGGAAAAGCAGGCTCCCTGCTGAGCAGGGTGCCCTACAGGGGGCTCCATTTCAGGACCCTGAGATCATGACCTGAGCCAAAGGCAGATGCTTAATAATAGACTGAGCCTTCTTTTTATTTATTTTAAATATGCAGTTGAGACTAAATGAATGTGTAAAAGTAAGTTCTTGATATTTTTGCTTTAACTAAGGGCAAGAAATTTCTACTTCTTTTGGTTTATGTTGAAAAGATTCTGTGTATGCTGGAAGCCATCTGTTTTTACTACCTCCTATGAAAACTGACAAGGCGTCTAGAAGCTTCTTGGGAAATTCATGTGACTAACCATAGGACTTTCAGTAATAATAGTAATAGCAATACCCAAAATAATATAATAATAATAAAACAATACAACAATCACAGTTCACAAATCCGGCACCAATTCATTTGAAGTATGAATTTAGATTATTAGCTTAAGGTACCAAACTAGTATAGAAACACAAAATTAAAACATATGGAGATTCCCTGCAGTAGGGAAACTATCTATATGTTGTATTTACTCTTTTCTTGTTTCTCTGTAAAGCTAAGCTTATTTTCTCCCTGCCTCTAACATACCACTCAAATGTCTTTTCAACAGAAAACTTCTTTTTCTGTATTGACAGGGGCCTGTGGAAACACAGTGAAATCTAAATTGTCCTGATAAAATTAAGACAACAATAATCTGCAAGGCAGATGCAAGCATTTGATGCTACAGTTGCATTCATCTATCCACTTAATTATTAGAACATATAGAGTATAGATAGGATTTATAGATTCCACTCTTTAACAAAATTTACTGAAGGCACTGAAAGTCAAAATTATTATGCCTTTAAAATAAGATAGTACTATAAAATCTTGAAGTTGGAAGAGTTCTGAGAAATAATCCAGTACAGTGACTTTGCTTTCTAGACTAGGGGTTGGTAAGCTGTGGCCTACGAGCCAAATCCAGCTTGTTGCTTGTTCGTTTATGCCCTATGAGGTAAGAACGGTTTTTACAAATGAACATTTGTAACTGATTTTATGCTAGGGACACTGTCTTTGAACCCCAATTAAGCAAAATGTTATCCTTTGAAAAAGAATTCTATTATCACTAATAGACTTGAATGGCAAAAAATATTTATGTACTTAATTATTGTTATATTTTGCATTTTGTTAAAGTAACAATGTGATTTATGTTACATATTTTTAAATGAAATAATTTTATTATAAAAAATATAATGTGATTTGTTTTCTTACTTGTTATTGTAAGTACCAATATAATAGAACATTCCTGATTTTGCCTCTTGACCCACAAAGCCTAAAATATTTATGCTGTGGCTCTTTATAGAAAACATGCATCCACCCCTATTCTAGATGAAGGACCTAAAGCCCTGGAAAGTTCAATAATGTTCCCAAGGTATTGATTAGACCCCTTTCAATTCTTTGGGTCTGAATATTCTAATGTTGTATGGACTCTCGAATGTCTGGTTTGTTTCCTAACTCCACTTCTTACTAGCCTTTTGATCGTCACCAAGTTGCTTAACTTCTCTTTGCTTCAGTTTCCTTATCTGTAATACAGTGTTGTTGTGATCATGAAATGAGATAATATATGTGAAATGATTGCAATAGCGCCTTGCACATTGTTATTGCTCAATAATTGTTATTGTGACAGTGTCAGTGTACTTAATTAGTAGGTGATCCTTAATGGGAGGGACTAATCCACATCTGATACTGTCTTTCATTTTCTTATAAGAGGAGTGAGGGTATTTCATCATCCATCTGGGAAAGAATTGGCATTTACTCACATTCTCATTCTTGCAGCATGATTTGTTCATCCTTTACAATAGCTCCACAAGTTAATCCAAAAAATTATGAACTTCTAAAATACAAACATGCATACATAATTTATAGGATTGATGGGAAAACTTAAATACAGAGCAGTTAAATGACAGCCACACAGCACACCAGCCCTGAGCCCAACAGATGAGAGTGAGGCTTTTTTGCTCTCTCATCCTGCATGTCCTATGGACATTTTCACCATATTTAAGACTACTTGAACTGGTCATGTTTCTTTCAATGATGCGGCAGAGGGTCGGCTGCTGTTGTTCTTCTCTTTTTTTAAATAATCATATTTAATTATATTCTGTGCAGCGGTGAAGTGTTGTATTTCTATTCATTCTTTTCTATGCTATTCACATAAAACATTATTTGCCCAGCTTATTGATGCTTTTCATCTACTGCTTAGACTACAAAGCCATGATGCTGAACTAGATGAAATCCAGTGAGATAAATGCCCTACGTATTCGAGCATTTAGTATTTTACCGTCAGTCCCCCCGCCCATGGCAGCTCTAGTTAAGTATACTTTTTCATGCAAAAAAAAGAAAAAAAAAAGGCAGTTTTCTTCCTTCCTAAGGTCGAAATGAAGAAGGACCACATGTTGTCTGCTTTAATAAATCTTGAGTTTTGGTTTCTCAGACAGATCCACTGTATGGATGAGAATTTGGGGGGAAATATTTGTTATAAGGTATACGTTATAACTTGGATATTTGAAGAAGAATCACAAACAAAGAGACCAACTCAAACCTTTGATAAGGTTTATGTAATAAGAATTGGTATTGCCTATAATTACTTCCTCTGACTCCTCTGTTGTTTTTGTTCAATTTAGCAGTCCAAACAAGATGTTACTTTTCTTAGGCCTGTAGATATAATCTCACAAGAAAGCATGTTTTTTTCTGTTTCATACATTGTCACCATCATCTTCTTGAGGTTTGCTGTCATTTATAATAAAAGATGTACCTTAAGGGGAAAAAGAAACACCAAGGTAGGAAAAGTGCTGCCATGCTTAGTCTTGAAGAGATTAAGAAAGCAAATGTATTTGTGCTTGATGTATCCATAATTAGATAGGTAGTTCAAAATACAAGATTTTGAATACCAAACAGTGTTTAAGACCCACATATGGCAGTCTGCTCTGAGGATAAGCAACACCAAATCAGATGAAATCCAAGGTCAATAAAAACCACTAGCACTTTATTTTTGCCCAAATATAGTTCTGGCATATTTCTGGAATGAGTTAAAGTATAAATAACTTACAAGTATGTTTTCCCGTAATATCCAGTTCTTCACCTAACATCGGTTGTATCACATTGTAATTATTAATTTATTGTCTGAATCTACTTCTTGGGCAGAGAGTCCAATTGTCTTAACCACCTTGATATCCAGTGTACTCAGCATAGTTCTAAATCTGATATGCAGTAGGTCCTCATATTAGGTTGAAAGAATGAATGGATGTATTCATTAATGGATGAATTTTCTAGGGGGAATTATTGTTATTTCATTTACTGGGCTGATTGCCATTACAGAGGCATATACATCAACTAATACCCAGCTTTTCATATATATATTGACACTTTGAGTTTGGAATGCCTTTGATGTTTATGTCATTCATTCACATATATTTTCACATGTATCTGTTGCCTCATTCAGTTTCCAGAGTAAGGGTAAAATGCTCTATTTTCACAGGTTTAGATTACTTATTATCATCAAGATCGAGCTCAAATATAGCCCCCTGTACTAAAATTATCTTGATTCTTCTAGCTATAGGTAGTTACTTATTCTCTGATCGAGCACAACACATTATCTAGGACTCTTTTATCGAATTTACTTTCAGACATTTGCCATGGTTTGACAGCCTGATTATATTTATACCACACATTGTGCTTAGTTCCTATACCTTGTAAAGTGCTACATAGTAGATTCTCAAATATTTGTACAATTTTTAAACAAGAAAGTTATCATTTAAAAAAAACTTACAAAACTTATAGAAGTTTAAACTTCAAATGTATTTTACAGTTACTGAGAGCATTTGTCTCTAGCACAGAGTTCAGGGATACACAATGGCCAGTCACTTCTATCTCAACACTTCCCTCCATTGAGTAGGAGTACCTGTGAGAGCCTTAGCTCTCCTGTTATAGTATTAACTAGTTAATTAACTAGTTAAGTCATTCATTCAGTGGATATTTTACTAAGCAACTACTGAACAAAAACAAATGAAACAGTTTTTGTCCTCAAGTAGATCACTGTATAATCGAAGAAAAAATGTAAACAGATAATTATACAGTAGAAGGTTAATTGCTTTGAGACATGCATAAGATACTGTGGGTCATATAAGTGGGGCACTTGCTTATCAGAGAGTCAGCACCTTCACTTTTTTCTAAGAGTGTTCTCTCATGCTCCCACAACATCAGAAGATATACACATCCTGCTACGCCGCCCCTGCTCCCTCATTTTCTCCTTTGCCTTTTAAGAATCACCTCTCAGTTACTTTAAGCCAGAACCAAATGCAGCCTTTTAGCTTATTCCTTTCAAAAGGATGATAATCCCTGTCTCAAACACATCTAAGCAAACTAAACTGAGGTTTTTCCTCATACTATTTCATTATTCATACTGAGATGGAATATTGGCATAAATTAGGTAAGGCAACACATTGAAACACAGAATACTTAACAAGTCTCATTAATGAGAATACCCTTCCCCCCTGAAAATGTTAAATAGCCTTGTATACATTGGTAGTAACAGCTATTTATTGAGTAATTAGTATGTGCCAATCCCTGTTCATGTGTATGTAAAGATCTATGATTCCAATCTCACTACAGCTCTTTTAAACAATTGCTGTTGTTATCCTAATTTCACTGGTGAGAAAACTGAGGCACAGAGGAATAAACCTGCTCCTTGCTCAAGGTCAAGTAGGTGACAAAGCCAAAATTCAATTCCAGGAAGTCGGATTCCAGAATTTGCACTTTTAACAAGTTTACATACTCCTCAGTAGCAAGTTTCCAAATTAAAATTTGTCCTTCTACGACACTAAAAAGTATTTACATTTCTCTGTTTCTATGGGATAATCTTTATTTTAAAGTAGATTTTTAACACGGTCACTGTGTTTCCCTTCAATTTGCGTGTGCTGGGCAGTGAGTGGTAATATACAGTACAAATGAATCAACAGTTACCATGTTAGAAATATAGAATATGCTTGCTTATTTTTGAGGAGTCATGTAATTCCGAGAGGTAAACCTGTCTAAACTGTTTATATGTTAATAACCTAAGCAATTCTTTTTTTAAAAAATGGATGCTACCATTTTTGTAATATATAAGGCAGTCTCCAACAAAGACCTGGATACATATTAGAGAACGAATCTCTGCTTAGTGAAAAGCCCTTCTCTTTTCTTTTTCCTCTCTCCTTCATTAACCTTCTACTATTAAGTCTTCTTTTGCTTTTCTCTTCAAGTAACAGCCATTTTGTCTCAATACAAATCTTCAAATGGGCTTTATTAAAACACTCACATATTGTTTCTTCATTTGTAAAATGAGGCAATGGATTGAAGATGATCTTGAAGTTCCCTGTGAGAAGACTGATCTATCTATGTATTTGATGGAGATCTCACTTTATTAAGAAAAAAAATACAGTGATCTATAACCAAGACACATCATGACAGTCATTGATGTAGAACATTTTTATCCAAAATTTCAAGTCTGATTTTCTTCATTATGGATTTTTTAAATTCACTGAACAGCTTCAAAGAAAATCATATTAGTTTTACTTTTTTGCGTATGTATGTAATTTGCCTGTGTATAAGGGGCTGTATAAATCTACCCAATTTGAAGATCTAAGTGAATAATCAAGGGGTGTTTATTGGAAAATTTATACTAAGTAACTGATAACCTGGGATTTTGATTAATTCAGGTCCCGGGAACATGATGACTAAAATACTAGAGATGAGTCCTTGTCCTTTTAAAAGCTACCCAAGTGCATCTTATATCTTCCTAAATGTCCTTGACTCTTGATTTTTAAAGCCCCATTCATCTCAACCATTTCCCCACCATAGCAAACTATCACACTAAGCTCATCTTCCTGTATTTATTATGGCACAGTATATTTGTTATGGAGCGGCACAGATTATTAGCTTTCAGGATTATAATAAATGCTAAGAGAGTTAAGGTACTTTTGTATTAGGATTCTTAAAAATCCTTACATATTTGATCTCTTCAGCACTCAGTGTTTTATTACAAAGTTCACAAAGCCAAATGGGCCAATCCCAGCTGATCCTGGCCACCCACACACCTGTGCCTTGAGTCATATGTCAAGTAGTTACTCCTTAAGAACGTATTAGATGTTGTAGAGCTAAGGGGAGCTAGTCAAAATTAAAAAATATATATATTGCCTGCTCTTTGGGATCTTATAGGCATAGGTGGGGTGCTGATAAATGAGAATGTTAATAATTATCTTCTGTGTTTTGGGAGGGTTAATAAGTGAGTAAAGAGTAACTGTGGTTATGTGGTACTGTGAAAACCTGCACCATACTCAAAACAAAGATATGCATTCTGTTCTTCCAAAGATAAGGTGTACATAGTGTTAAAGCAAATAAAACAATGAAGCATGGGAATATGAAGGTGGAATTTATATTGACTGTACTTCATTCCAGATCGCAAAACTCTGAAGTCCAGAGACCTTGGACTGCCTCAGGTCAGGACACAGCTAGTAGTGGTAACAAATGAAAAACAGCAATGCACTGAGATTCTCATTACTGATGCTTCCCCAAATGTATGTGCATGGGGATAACTACTGGTTTCTGTAGCCTCCTGATAATTTAAATGCCTTGGGGTATATTTCTTCAGTGCAATAATTGTATTAGTCATCAGATTATCATTTGCTTATTTTGTTAAAAATTAGAGTTCTTTCTGTTTTTAAACCCACTGTCCAATGAATCTACTGTGGTAACTATATGAAAATAGCAAGAAATAAAAGTGCCAGTCTTTTACATATTCAATCTTTGGAGTTTTATCCTTAAAAGGGGAACTCAATCTCTATTTGTTTTTTAAAGGTATTAGAGAACAGAGTCGGCATTTCTACTTAATTTTCTCAGTTCTGCTAATTTGCTGATTGATCTAGAATCTCTTCAGGCCCTCCAGAACTTTATTTCTTCATCTGTGTAAGTGGTCTACAGATGTCATGTTGATGATGAAGATTAATGATTTGGTTGTTGAAAAGCCCAATAACTGAAAGAATCATGGGAACTGAAGAATCTTCCTTGTCCTTTTTAATGATGCAGCTTCTACAGATTTTTTCTGATGATCTAGAAAAATGATAAACTGGGTGATTTCATCATATAATAATCATTTTGCTTTTGGACTTTTTGAGATTTAAGTTACTGTTTTAATACATCTATTTAAAATTTCTTGGGTTTAGGCACCAATAATCTTTGGGTTAATCTATAAAAATCTATTGTCTTTTGAATAGCTGAAGGAAAGTTACCTCAAGTGCTGACAGAGGATCTTCACTTTTATGTGCCAAATACAGTATATGCGTGCCAAAGCAGGAGTCACTAAAATTCACCATACTGGCGATTTGGGGAGGAAAATGACTGGTAATGCATTATATATAAACATTTATTTTAAAGGGAAAATATGATATGATATGATTTCTTCATAAAATATGCATTTCATACTAGAAAATTGGAGCATTTATATTCAGAATCCATAAAATCTGCTCAATGCCCCGATGTACTCTTTTTGCCCTATTTATTTTCACTTATGACTTGCTGTAGATTAAGAGTTCTCTTAAGAACTCTAGCATCCCTATAAAGAATTTTTTTTTCCTGACCATATTTATTTATTTATTTATTTATTTATTTATTTATTTATTTATTTATTTATTATTCTTTGCCCCAGGGGTACAGGTCTGTGAATCATCAGGCTTACATCTTTCACAGCATTCACCAAAGCACAAACCCTCCCCAATGTCCTTAACCCATCCACCCTATCCCTACCCTCTCACCCCCCAGTAACCCTCAGTTTGTTTTGTGAGATTAGGAGTAACCTATAAAGAATTTTGACTTAAAGTCTTGGGACCCTATTTTCCACATCTCCTTGAACCCAAGACTTCAATGATTTCAGGAATGTGCCCAACAGTGGGGTTTTGAAGTTGCCCTCTGTATTAGTTTCCCCATGGCTGCGTGAGCAAATTACTGCACCATTGGTGACTTTAAAACATCAGAAATTTATTTTCTTAAATTCTGGAGGTCAGAAGTCCAAAATTAGTATTACTGGGCTGAAATCAATATGTGTTTCTTTTTTTTTTTTTTTTGCACTTTTTTTTTAAATTTTATTTTTATTCTTTGCCCAAGGGGTATAGGTCTGTGAATCGTCAGGCTTACATCTTTCACAGCATTCACCAAAGCACAAACCCTCCCCAATGTCCATAACCCATCCACCCTATCCCTACCCTCCTACCCCCCAGTAACCCTCAGTTTGTTTTGTGAGATTAGGAGTCTCTTATGGTTTGTCTCCTTCCCCATCCCATCTTGTTTCATTCTGGGGGCTCTGGGGAAAAATGCACATCCTTGCCTTTTCCAGCTTCTGATGACTGACTACATTTCTTGGCTTGTGGCTGCATCACTTGAGTGTCTGCCTCCATGCTCACACTGAGTTGTCCTCCTGGGTCTGTGTGAAATCTCCCTCTCATAAGGTTACCTGTGATTACATTTAGGGCCCATCTAGATAACTTCCGCAGCTCAAAATCCTTAACTTCTTTATATCTGTAAAGTCCTTTTTTTCTGTATAAAGTAACAGTCACCCATTTCAGGGAAGAGGATGTGGACACCACTGTGGGGAGGGGGGATTATTCAGTCCAGCAAATTGTCTTTTCCTGTGTACCCACTTTCCATTTCCTGCCTTTCTCCCTTCTCATGTCTCCTAGCATCCTTAGCTAAGCCAAGAGAATACAAGAGATGTCCAAAGACTTTACTTTCCTGGCCACTTTATACTTCAGATGAAACAATTGGACAAGTAATGTGACAGATCCAAGTATTAATACTTTATAGGATTGGGTAAGACGACGTCCATGAGCAGTGGTCTGCAGATTTGTATATTTTCTTTGGCACGGTTCACATAATTTCCATCTTAATTCTAACAACACTTGCCTAAAGAAGCCCAGTCTGCCTTCCTCAGTGTTAACCTTCCTCCATCATTGTGCCTAAGGCAAGGACATCCCAACAGCTCAATCAAATGTCAATTCCCTGTCACACTCCATTCAGGAAAACTGTATGCTGTAGCAGTGGGTCTTGAGTGTTTATTCTTATGCTACATAATGAAGAGGGACATTGCAGAAAGGTGGCTGTGGGGAAAACATCTGGAAGAAATATATTTTCTAGGATCAAAGGGCTCCGTGTGCAGCCCAGAGGGTCCTTAGGGTGCTCCTCAGAGCAAACAAACAATTCTCTTGATGAGTCACTGCAATTTTTTTCTGCCAAAACCCCACATGTGTTGCAAGATCTCAAGGAAAAGGGGTGGAAGAAGGAGAGAGAAGGAAAATTAAAGAAGGCAAAGCAAGTGATTTTTAAAAGAATCTAACCACATGAATAAAAGAAATCCTCAACATTGTATCACTTCCATTGCTGCAGAGTAAAATGAGGTATAACAAAATAGTTTTTAAAACACACACCAGAAACCAGCAGGGCAAAGAAAGGATGTTGGGGAAGAATACAACACTCTGAAACGACATATTTTTTTGCTCTAATACATGAAAACTGGCAGAGGAAGGTGAAGCCCAGGACTGTCCCAAACCCTAGCCAGTGGCATTTTACTGAGAAAAAAAGTTACTTATGAATCAGTACAGCCATGCTTTGTTCTGCATGAGTGTTTTAATAGAGCGAGTGTAATATAAGGATCAGGTGGGCTCGTGGGAATGGAACAAAAGGTTTTGTAAAATTAAAGCAAAATAATTATAGCTCTAGGTGCAAAGCGAGCATACTCCAGCAGTTGATAGCAAGGACCTGCTCAGAATGGAGAAGGGAGGGGGGCATGCTGGAAGTTTTTTCTATTTTTTTTTTTATTCACTAACAAAGGCTTTTAATAGGTAACAGTTGTAAAGCGTCTTTGAAAGTAATTAATGCACCCACACAAAAATTTATTAAAATGAAAATTTAAGGAATTGTCTAAAGTGAATTAATTAACAAAAAAAGAACATCATGCCTTTCTTATTTTTTAAAGAAGGAGAGAAGGTTAAGCAAAGCAGATTTTTGTGAGATTGGATTTTAAAATGTTCCTGGTTTATTTAGTATCTGAATAGCCCTAAAAAAAGAGAGTTGGCGGGATTTATTATCCATCGCCTTTAGAAATACTAAATTGGGACAGACATAAAATGGGGATTAATTTGCTGTGTGTGAGCCTCAAAGTCCCTCAAAATTATGATATTTCCTTATAAAATGACCAAAGTTTTTAATAAGTTTTTGGAGGTGTGTAGGAAGCAGAATGTAGTGTTCCCAAGAGGAGGTGGGTGTTCTGTTTTTTTTTTTCCCTCCAGTGGCCTTCTCCATCCTGCGTTGCTCTTAACCACACCAGGACGACTGTGCTCCCTGTTGTGGCCTCGTGGAATACAAAAGGAAATCTGCACAGTGTGTCATTAGTAATTTTTAGTGTATTTTCTTGTCTCTGCAGAAAAAAACAATTAGCTGCATTTATCCTGTTTCTACAAGAATTTTTAATCATTATATTTGTTTTTCCTATTTTCTTTTGTATTATTTCATACTGTGATATAATTATAAAGTAGGATATGTACAACCTGCTGAGAGTTTACCCTTTACCATGAGAATCATTTCTAGTTGATTACAAAAGTATCCATTTTCAGCTTGTTGTTGTTATACCTCAAAGAGTTTTAGGTTGTGAACTTGAGTAAATCTTCGAAAGTCAGGTTCTAAACCTTCCATACTAAAAATCTCATTGGAAATTATTGCCTTTCTTCCGGTATTGTTATGTTCTGTTGAGGCCCCAACCTGGCTTTAGAAAAAAAATGTGAATAAGAAAGAAAAATAATTTGGGAAGGTACTTTGAAAAATACCTCTGGTGATGCCATATAAATTACAGAATTGTAGTTTTGAAAATGATTTCCTTTATAAGTATGGTTATAAGACAACTCATGTAGCACACTCTAGTATACATATGGTCTGTGAATTTTGGACATGGTTGCTTGGATTTTCTTTACCTTCTTTTCATTGTCTCTTAAATGTCCATTATCATCATGTCTTTATAAACCCTTGACTATTCTAAGATTTTTATTTTCATTTTTCAAGACAATGGATTTGGTTGGTATGAGTAATGTAGCATTATTGGGATAGTGCTCTTGCCTGTGAGGAAAAGGTGTATTTGTGAAGCTTCTTGGTGAGGACAGTTGGCACTAAGTAGATATACACTCTTCATGATCTTTGTCCTTCTGTCCTTCTGTCCTCACTTTCCCTAAGGATGTGACAATAAAGATGAAAATCAAGAAAATAATGCATTTGTAGTATACCAAGAACCTGTGGTGTTCATAATAGTGGTTCCTGTTCCAACTCTTTACCATATAATTTTAAACTATTGTATCTATTGGTCATCGAATTGGAATGATATATTTCTTTGCTATTGATGTTATGACAAATGACCACAAATGTAACAGCTTATAGTGCCACAGATTTATTATTTCGCAGTTCTGCAGACCAAAAGTTTGGGTTTGTGCAACAGATTCCTTTGCTCCAGATTTCATGAGATGAAAATTAAGGTGTCTGATGGCTGGTTTCTTAACTAGAAGCTATGGGAAGAATCTGCTTCCAAGCTCATTCAGTTCCTTGTGGTAGTAGGACTATGATCCCCATCTCTTTATGGCTGTCAGCAGGACATCCTTCGTTTCTTGCACATAGGTCCCTGCATCTCAGTGCCAGAAAGAGTGCCTTGAATCACACCTGGAATCTCTCTGACTTTCCCTTTACCACATCTTTTTTTTTTCCCACATTCCAGCCAGAAAATGTTCTCTCCTTTTAAGGTAATTAGATTGGATCCATCCGGATAACTTAGGATATTCTACCTATTTTAAGGTCCACAATCGTAGTTATATCTGCAATGTCCCCTTTTCCATGTAGTGTAACGTTCTGCCATGTACTAGGCGTTCTGGGTATTAGAGAGTAGACAGTTTTGGGTGCAGTTCTTGCCTACTACAGATGAATTATAGAAGAATGAGTCACCTCTATTATATATTTCAAGAGTACTCTGAGTATTCTTTTTTAATTTTTATTTATTTATTTTTATTTATTTATGTTTACTCTAAGTAGTCTTTTTTCCTCTAGAAGTAGAGGAAAAGAGTATGAACACTTATAAAATCTGTTAGTACATTTTATCCTAAACATTGATCCTTATATATCTCATGGAATTTGGTAATAGTGTTTTTTTTCACCTGATAAATAGAACAGCTAGGCACAGGAAACCAAGCTGACCATTAGGAACTGAGCTTAACTAGAGGTTTTCTGGCTTGTAGTACAGATTTTATTCATCAGTTGCCTTTTATCCTCCACAAAGCATGCTAGAACCATAGTTGTAGCCCAGCTGGGAAAGGGAAGTAAGCCATGATTGAGTGAACCAGAAATGGGACTGCTGAAATAGTAGTAGAGATGATTTACATGGAGGGCTGAGATAAATGCAGTTATAATTTGCCAGGAGATAGGAAAATCTCAAGTCTCGCACTGGTATCTAAGAAAGTGTGCTCTGGTAAGTGCAGGCATGACACAAGGCAGAGTGAAATTAGTCAGATAGATGGTAGCACTTCATTTCAGGGATTGGCAAGCTGGGCTAAAGACGTAGTAGTAGGAATCCAAGTTAAATAAGGACCTCAATTTACAGCTATAATGAAAGATGGAGGTTCTAGCACCCCAGGGAAAGAAGAACATAAATAAATCTTTTGAAAAATTTGAAGGAAGGACTAAAAAGATCAAAAAGAAACAAGGTCAAAGGGAGATAAGGGAGAGTAACTGGAGACAAGGTTCATCTACACTTCATATTTTGTGGGGTGCCTGAGTGGCTCAGTTGGTTAAGTGTCCAACTCTTGATTTTGGCTCAGGTCATGATCTCAGGGTCGTGAGATCGAGTCCCACGCTGTGCGTGGAGCCCGCTTAAGATTCTCTACTTGCTCTTCTCTGCCATCCCCTCCCCCCTCAGGCATATGCATGTGCACACCCGCACACACACACACACACACGCACATGAAGGAAGGAAGGAAGGAAGGAAGGAAGGAAGGAAGGAAGGAAGGAAGGAAGGAAGGAAGGCTGGCTTCACAATTTTTCTCCAGGTGGGTTCTGATGTCTGCGATGTAAGACAGATTTGTAAATTATTTGCCAACATGTGCAACTACTGAATGCAAGATTAATAATAAAGTGTAAGTTTAATTTGACAATATTATTTTCTAATAAAATGACTAAATACAACATTAGTTCCCACACACATATATATGCCTGGACACACACATATACATGTATCCACCATAGAGAGTTTACATAACATGTTCAATATACATTTAAATATATCTATGTGCACTTCTAAAACAGCTAATATACTTTCTGTTTCACTCTGTTGCATCTGCCAAATCCTAGTGTGGGAAACAAATGGCATGGATAATGAACTCATTTGAGGATATATAGCATTTTTCTCATTTTCAGAGGAAGACAACATAGGTGCCTAATAAGTAAGTTATGTGTAATGGACATATTTTACATGAAGTATAGGATAGTAGAAAAATCAAAATACTGGGGTTCTAGTCTTAGCTTTGCCACATGTTACATATGTGATACTGAACATGTCATTTAATCATTTAGAGCCTCCGTTTTATCACATAAAATCAAGATATCGCTCCTTATTTACTTTCCAGTGTTGATACCCAAATCAGATGAGCTAAAGATACCTAAGTCATTTAAAGATTATGAAATAATATGAAAATTATTGTGTTTTAAACAAATATCGACGATTCTCATTATTACAGTTATGGCATGGTTTTTGTCTTCAAATATGTACAGTCTAATTAATATGTTGAAATTAGTTTATTCCTTTTTTTTTTCATTTTCATTGTTAAATCTTCATTGTTAAATCGTCATTTCTTGTGTGTCTGGTGAGTTGCTATTCACAATATTAAGTAGCCCTGGTTTTCAATGCTATTGTGTATGTGAGAGCTAATGTTCAAAATCAGGACAGTATTACATGTCAGTGCATTTCCAAAGGCAATTAACAGGGAGAAATATAAAATTAATGATTAAAAACATGCAGAATCACTATAATATTATATATCTTGCTCTATGTTTTTATTTTTGTTAAATGTTCATTAGTCAAGTCCTAATTTTCTGTGCTCTAAGTTCCAAAAATAATGAAGACAGAAGCTTAAGAGTTGACTTGGGGATGAAAAGTTGACACCTTTTCTTTTTTTTTTTTTTAAGATTTTTTATTTATTTATTTGACACAGAGAGAGAGATTACAAGTAGGCAGAGAGGCAGGCAGAGAGACAGGGAGAGGAGGAAGCAGGCTCCCTGCTGAGCAGAGAGCCCGATGTGGGCCTCCATCCCAGGACGCTGAGATCATGACCTGAGCCGAAAGCAGAGGCTTTAACCCACTGAGCCACCCAGGCGCTCTAGTTGACACCTTTTCTATGTGTGTGTTGGTTGGTTGGTTTTATTTCCCATTTCTCCATGTTCCTATCCTCACCTATGTATTTCGGCTTGGTCTTGATTCTAGACCCAGTGGTTTTTTACATTGAACTAATGTATGGTTAGAGTACAGGGATCAGTTAAGAGTTTATATGAACCCTTTGAAAATATATGAAAATATACTTTATATGTATGTAAATGAATATGTGTAGGTATACTTTATATGCATTTATAAATGTGCCCTTTCTCGCTCCCTTGGAGAGGTTCATAACTTTTTTATTCTCAAGTGCGTGAACTTAAAAACACTTGGACCCACTGCATTACAAATTTTATACCTAAGTGAACATTAATTGAAAGGAGAAATTTTCTTCCCCCATTGCCTTTTCAACTATCCCAGTTGTGTTCCAAACATTTGAATCTCTGAGGAAGGAAGTGAGGAAGGAAGATTAGAAGGCCAGCAGCTAAGAAAGGGATGAAAGAGTACCTTTATTAGTGACTTTCTCTCTCTTTCTTTCCTTCTTTCCCACTTTCTCATCTTCTTTCTTTCTTGATTTTATGCTCAGTCACTCCATCATTTTCCCTCCCTCCCTCCTCCTCTTCCTCCCTCCTTCCCCTCCTTTCTCTTTCTTTCTTCCTTCATTCTTCCTTCCTTCCCCTTTCTCTTTTCAATTACTCCTCTTCAGAGGAGAAAGACTAAGTAAGCAATATTTTGAGTAAAGGCCAAAACCGTTTTTTAAATGCTGTAACATTATTTCTTTGCGCATCCACTTCTCATTTCTTTTCCCATTCATGTGAATTTATTCATTTTACTACCATTTCAGTTTGATTTTATGCTCAGTCACTCCATCATTTTCCCTCCCTCCCTCCCTCCCTCTCCCCTTCCTTCCCTACCCATCAGAATTAGTGATGCTCTGCAGAAGGCATTTCTATAACAGATATCATTTTTTTAAAGATTTTATTTATTTATTTGACAGAGAGCGAGATCACAAGTAAGCAGAGAAGCAGGCAGAGAGAGAGGAGGAAGCAGGCTCCCCGCTGAGCAGGGAGCCCGATGCGGGCCTGGATCCCAGGACCCTGAGATCATGACCTGAGCCGAAGGCAGAGGCTTTTAACCCACTGAGCCACCCAGGCGCCCTATAACAGATATCATTTAAAAATCAATAGAAAGAAAGGTAATACCCACATGAAAAATATCCTTCACCTTCCTTTTCAATATTTTCGCTCCCTGTTTGAACATCATTATCTAAGCTAAAATTTCCCCCAGTGAAAAAAATAAAACAAATAATTAAATTGATTCATGAATTGTATAACATAGAAAATAGATTAAATTAAACCGTAATTCTTCTATTTAATGATATAATTGAGTTATTTTTGAGATGTGGACAGGGCCAGCTCCAACTTCTATGAAGAATAGAAAAAGATTACAGTTTTGACCATCCTGAGTAACAACTTCCTATTACCATAAAGAGTGAATAGCTATCTTCACTTTTTCATTTCATCCAAGAACATCTCTGTACCATCATTAATGTTTTTAGAGAGAATGAGTTTGGGAAAGAAAGAAAAAGATGATTGTTATTATGGATTTCTGTTGGCAGTTGAAAATGTTGCTGTGCAGAGTTTTCCCTGCACCCTGTTCTTGTAGAATTTGAATTTTCCAGTTGGATTGACTTGGCTGTCAAAAAGTCAAGTTGATTTTTCTTTCCCCAGATTAAGTTGATAATTGGCCGAATAAAATGTTAGGAACAATTAGGAGAGGTAAGATTCTAAAGCCACTTAACACAACAAACAAACTTTATGAGACTATTTTGTCTTTGTCCATTTTTTATTTTTGTTTTTTGTAGCTTCTCCAGGGAACACATTGTATAAAGTTATACTTTCCTGTTCCATGAAGTATTTCTTCCTTGACCTATCTGCCATGACTGCTTAGTTTATACTTAAAAAGAAAAAAATTTTCCATTCCACAGTTGAATCCTTTTGAAGAAAAATCAAGGTATAGTCTTTCTTTTTCACACAAAAGCATTCAGAGCACTAGTTTTAAAGAAAGCTTAATTCTTGGGCTCCATGTTTCTGACTCTTTTCCTGCTCAGATACAGGAGGACTACCACCTCTTGTCTTTGTTACCACCTCCGGGGCTTTTTATCATTTTCTGTGCCCATTTCAGATTGTTTTACTCTCAATATCAGCTACCCTTCTTTCATATTCCCGCTACTGTTGTCTCCACTCTTCCTCCTTCCTCTTCCTTTGCCTCAGTTTCCTTATTTTTCCCCAATCTTCCTCATATTTAGGATTGTCTATAGCTTCTCATCTGCATGGATGTCTCTTAATTTTGATCTAAACTCAAATTCCATTTCTTAATAGTTCTCTTCTATGTAGGCAGCTTCTTTGTACCAATAACTTCTCTTGGTATCTATTCCTCCCTCATTAGGCTATATATTTTTAACAAATAAATAAATATAAGTTAATATTTATCTACCTTGCTAGTTGAAATGCTCATTAGATGTTGGGGACTCTTTCTTTGGTGTCTTCTATAGAGTACATATCGCTTTGTCTTCTTAGTGAAGGTAGCAATATTTTGTTGAATTAGCAAATATTAAAAACTGTACATTCCATGTATATTAGTCATCTAGTTGCCACTCAAACATTAAAGGACTTATTTATTTAGAGCATATTAATGACACTCTTTTTGCAGTCAATCTTGTATTTTTTTTTAAACTTCTTAAACAAAGAAACAAACAAAATCTTCTATTTTTTTTAACCTTCTGAACATGATTTGATCTTCACATAATGATCCCCCAATCATCATTATTGTATTAGTTTCCTAGGGATGCTAAAATAAAGTACCACACACTGGGACCCTCAAACAACAGAAGTGTATTGTGTCTGACTTCTGGTGGCTGGATGACCAAGATGAAAGTGAGAAGGGTTGGTTCCTTCCGAGGGCTGGGAGAGAGAATCTGTCCAATGCCTCACACCTAACTTCAGAGATGGTTTGCTAGCAATCTTTGGTGTTCTTTGGCATGTAGAAACATCTCTCTGATCTCTTCCTCCATCCTCATATAGCATTCTCCCTTTTTGCATATCTAAATCCAAATCCCCGCTTTGTATGAGGATATTATTTATATAGAATTAGGAGACGACACTTCTCCCATATAACTTCCTCTTAGCTCATTACATCTGCAATGACCCTATTTCCAAATAAGGGCACATTCTAAAATACTGGGGGTTAGAACTTCAACATATGAATTTAGAAGGGACACAACTCAACCCATAAGAATTATGAACATTATTTTTTTGTGTAAAGCTCTATCACATTGACTTCTGCTCTCAGAATTCAATTATACGCATGTTTGCAAGGTGTACATAGCTCTCAGCCTTCGATACTTCGTCCCTCCCCTTCCCTCCCCTCTGCATCTCCCCTTCATTCAGAGATACAGGGTAGTTATTGCTTACAGTTAACATTGTGCTTTCTTCCCATTTAACATGAATGGAGAGTCCCAATAACTGTCACTGTGTATTAAAGAAAAGTATATTGGTTCCAAGGTAAAGTCTCACTGATGAGTAAAGGTGAATTTGGGCAATAGTGTGTACTTTATAACATCTTTTAAAGTTTTTCAAGGGCTCTGTTTTCTCTTTTGTGCATTGTCAACCTTGTTAAATTGAGAAAGGCCTGTAAGTGAATATGAGCACACTGGATAACTGAGGTATTAATGTATTATTTTCTCATGACAGATATGAAAACTAAAGAAATATATCCGATGAAAGTATTGGAAATTGAATTAACCTGACTACTAGTTGCCCAACATTTTACCAATTAAAGTGGGAAAATCAGAGTTCTACTTAGAATCCTGTAAGGTGTGAAATCTGTTTAGAAAGGAATTATGCTTTTGTGTGATTTGTATAGTGTCTATCATACTGAGAACATTCAGTAAATATAATACTAGCACAGAATTGTGTTGAAGTCAAACGCTGTGAGTGGATAAGGAAATGTGCACATTCTGGTTTTAGCAGGTAGTCCTCCTAAGCAAGATGAGGAGCTTGCACCCCCAGGTGCAGACCTACCAGGAATGGCCCATGTGGTTCTCAGGGCACCATGCCGATGAGCCACCCACTGTGGCAGACTCCAGTCTTGGCAGGCATAGCCAGATCGGCACTTTGATCCTTGGAGTTGCTCCTGCTACAGCAAGTGCCTCTGTTTGCTTTGCCCTTCCCTTTGGTCATTACTGTGCCTACCTAGCACTATAGGACCAAAAAAGTGAGAGGTGGGAGGGATTTGTGAGGGGACACTTGAGAAACACAGTTCTGCCAAGTATGAAAAGCTGCTTGAACAGTTCTGGTTCTGCAAGCACATGGATAACATTTCTGCCAATCCATTAGTGAATATATTTTATTTCCTATATCATTCAACAGTCTGCAAAAAATCACTTTTTTTGACTCTGTTTTCTCATTCCTGGAGTCTAGGATCTACCATAAAATGCAGCCACACAAATAAAAGGATTTCTCCCATTCTTTTAACAGTCTTATTTCTTAAGTATCTGAACATGCTTGGAAATATTTATTTCATTTTATGTTTCAGTATTTTAAAATCAATTCCTCTGCTATATTTGAAAATCAGTTTTAGTGGCTTGATGATATTGGTCAAAATTTTTACATTGTATGAAATTAGTGTTGAAAATGTGAATAGATTATGCAATACTTTCTCCATTGCATTATACTGTTGGAAAATGTAAACTTGACTACACCCATTTTATAGCTGAAAAAGTAGAGACACTGAGGAGTTAAATATGTTATTTAAGATTGTACGGGATGTTAGTGTCTGCCAATTGTGTCATTCAGATATTCTGGAATTTAGAGTTTTAGCCTACATTCTGTGAGATGATCAAAAATATTCAATCTACATTATCTTCATAATGTCATTTGGGTAACATGGATAAGAAGACAGATAATTGAGGGGTGCCTGGGTGGCTCAGTTAGTTAAACGACTGACTCTTGATTTTGGCTCAGGGTCATGACCTCAGGGTTGTGAGATTGAGCCTCGTGCTGGGGTCTGCATGTGGCAGGGACTCTGCTTGAGGATTCTCTCTCCCCCTCTCTCTGCCCCTCCCCCTTGTACTCTCTCTCTCTCAAATAAATAAATCTTTTTTAAAAAAGAAGACATAAAATTGAGACATAGGGTGATATTAAGTGACCTGTAGCAAATCATATAGTAAGGTCACAGGAAAGCTGATTAAGATCTTAGACTCCTTCACTCTGTGTACTAGCTATGACTAGTTCTCTGACAAGAAATATTATTTTCTTTCAGGGAATCCCAATTTTCACATTTGTAAAGGTTGGAGATTTTCACCAAGAAAGCAATGTCTCAAGGGACTAGGAACTTTTGAAAAAATTTAAAGTTTTTAACCTCAACCTAAGTACAGCCAAATATATTGATCAACATTTAACAATTCGGAATGTTAGAATTCTAAAATTCTTGCATAAACAGAAATCTAAATTTGAAACTGAAAGTAAATCATCTTTCCTCTCCTTCATTATCTACTTATGCTTAGTAAAACATTTAGGATTAGGTATTTATATATGTACACAAAAATGTGTAAGTTTGTAAACTATGAGATATATGGGATTTATTTAGGAAAAGGTTATAAAAATAGCATCTACTTTGAGATGTTTCTGTAATAATTTCCAGTTTTCATCATTTTTGACCAGAAGATTAAATTTCTGATATGAGGCTGGAGACTCAAGCAATTAGTAAGGAAGCAAGGACCCAACCAGGCTAAAATTTTACTAAGTCATTGTTACCAGTCTAGAGAAAAAGCACATGAAGTAGTTTTCCATACTTTAATTTTCAACCAATTGGAATTTCCAGTTAAGAAATGAACTGATTGTAGAAAGCCCTGGCTGCCCAGGTTAGTGAGGAGCAGGCAGTCCCTATGCTCACTAACTCATCTGCTAGATTGCCCATACAAAGCTGATCTCAGCCAGAGGCCATAGACTAAAGACCAGTAATGCAGGGTCTAAGCAGTCCCTTATCCCAAAGAAATCCCCAAAGGGGAAACTTTACATACACACTTGAGTAAGTGAGAAGACTCTTTGCGAAGCCCCTCCAAGGAGTCCTCCATGAAGAAATACTCCATGTCACCAAGAACCAGCTTTATCACCATCAATAAATGTGTTCCAATAATATTTGCTCCAATAGGGAAGGAATCGGAGATGCTGGACTTAATCAAGGTCCAAGAGAGAAGAAATTATGTGGAGAGGGCATCAGAGCCTAGAGTTGGAGAATGCTGATAGTTAGCAGCATCGGGTTATCTGAGGAGAACGAATGATTGTGCTGAGTGCTGGTTTCCTCAGTGAATGCCAAATAGGGTTTTCCCATCTCCATGAAATAAAATGTAATAATGTATTAATCACTTGGAAAAGTAAGAATTTTTTTCTATTATTAACTGGTAAACTCCCGTGTCATCTCTTTTTCTGTCAGCTGTTTTCATAAACATAGCCATTCAGCTATATAATAAACATTCCCAAAGGAAATTCTGCCAGATTACCAACTCTGATTTGCATTAGCTAAGACTTATTTACATTTATTGTCTAAGGCAAGCTCAGATAATTTATGTGTTATTTGGTCCAGAAATAGTAAATCTTAGTCGTATCTGATAAGTTTAACTCTGGATACTTGAAATGCCATATATTGTTCACCTATTTAGAGCTAGTTTCTATACTGTGTACCTTATGTACATTGTTTCCTTTAATTTTCCCTAACAAACTATTTTAGAGATGAGAAAACTGAGCCTCAGAACACTTAAATAATTTGGGAGGACCTACTGCTAGTAAGTGGCCAAGCTAGGATTCAAACATAAGCCTTTTTGACTCAAAGTCCTCTCCTGTCTTTGTATTTTTTAATTTTTAAAATTTTTTTATTAATTTATTTTTTTTCTTTCACCATACCCTCCCCAATGTCCATCACCCAGCCATCCCATCCCTCCCACGTCTCTCCCCTCCAGCAACCTTCAGTTTGTTTCCTGAGATTAAGAATCTCTTATGGTTTGTCTCCCTCTCTGGTTTCATCTTGTTTCATTATTCCCTCCCTTCACCTATGATCCTCTGTCTTCTTTCTCAAATTCCTCATATCAGTGAGATCATATGATAATTGTATTTCTCTGATTGACTTATTTCGCTTAGCATAATACCCTCTAGTTCCACTTGGCATCAGGGAAATACAAATCAAAACTGCAGTGAGATACCACCTCACACCAGTCAGAATGGCTAAAATTAACCAGTCAGGAAACGACAGGTGTTGGCGAGAATGTGGAGAAAGGGGAACCCTCCCACACTGTTGGTGGGAATGCAAGCTGGTGCAGCCACTCTGGAAAACAGTATGGAGGTTCCTCAAAAAGTTGAAAATAGAGCTACCCTATGACCCACCAATTGCACTACTGGGGATTTACCCTAAAGATACAAGTGTAGTGATCCAAATGTTTATAGCAGCAATGTACAGAATAGCCAAACTATGGAAAGAGCCTAGATGTCCAACAACAGATGAATGGATAAAGAATATGTGGTCTATCTATCTATACACACAATGGAATACTATGCAGCCATCAAAAAATGAAATCTTGCCATTTGCAACGACATGGATGGAACTCTCCCCTCTTTTTAAACCACTCACTCAATCTGCTTCTAAAAATGGAGAAGATTCTGAATTACCTTCTATGAGTCTGTGGAGTTTTAATAGGGGAGAAGGGGGCTGCCATAGCACATGGTTTTATGATGCTAGTTTTTATCACATAAAACATGCCTGATTCAAGCTTATTGTCAGTAGATCTTTCAATGTAGCCTATGAGCCTGTTGATAACATAAACACTATTTTCTAAGTCTTATTTTGTGAGGCATGCCTCACTTAGATACAGTTCAGCTTAATTCTCAAATTAACCTCAAAACCACCTTAATTTTGCTAGATTAAAAATAACATAAGCTGGGCGCCTGGGTGGCTCAGTGGGTTAAAGCCGCTGCCTTCGGCTCAGGTCATGATCCCAGGGTCCTGGGATCGAGGCCCACATCTGGCTCTCTGCTCGGCGGGGAGCCTGCTTCCTCCTCTCTCCTCTCTCTCTGCCTGCCTCTCTGCCTACTTGTAATCTCTCTCTCTCTGTCAAATGAATAAATAAAATCTTTAAAAAAAAATAACATAAGCCTACATGTGACTATATAATTATAAGATAATGGAGCTTATTTTTGTTGGGTATTATTGGCACTGGTCTGGTAATTTAGAACTAGTCCACATAGTGCATATCCAGATCCACTACCGGTGAGTTTCATAATCTGTTAAATGGACATGATGCTAGTACCCTACTTCATATATCATTGTGAAGATTAAATGAGATAATATATATAAAATTCTTGGATTGGTTCCTAACAAGTAATAAGCACTCAGTGAATAATAACTATTACTATATATGAACATTACAGAATTAAAAACCAAACAGTTGTTGGTAAGTGCTTGATACATAGCAGGTGCTCAATAAATATGTACTGAATGGATTAATACACTGTGTCAATTCTTCAAACTGGCTATATATTACTTATCTATGGTAAATGCAGTATTCCGCCTCACACTGTTGAATTTAATATAAAATAAGATGTTAAATGTCATTAAGAATTATACACGGTTTACAGGAGCATTTGTTGATTCTGAAAGAACCTTTCTTATTTCTTGGGGGTATCATTTCTTTTCCTCAAAATTTTCATCCGTAGTACTATGTAGCATGCCTTTTGTGACTAGAGTTATATGTGTGACCACTAAATAGATATAGATTTTCCCCTTCCTTTAATGGTCATGTAGATATGATTTATCTTATGGTACAATGAAAACAGAAGCCATACAAGTATATACAGTAAAACAAGATAAATGGCCTGGAAGGAACAAAGGTGATGTGTGTCACGAATGCTTCTTACTTGTTTGACCCAACTGAAACTCACTGAAAGTAACACACTGAAAGTAAGAAAGACATATATTATCACTATTTGTTCCAGTCCTGGAGATGCTGCGTACTTTTCTGGTGATGTCTAAGTATTATAGTTTGGGGGAGCATTTTTTTCTTAGGAAATTTATTTTGAAATCCTGAAATGTTTACCGTTATGGATCTGAAATTGTTGTGCTTTAAATACCAGTTTCTAACTGATCATCTAATTCCAGTAAGAGTTTTATAATGGGTTCAAATGTTTGCCTTTCCCTAGAATATTCTTCCTACCAATAATATTCCCACTCCACCTTTCAAGTAGTCCATGTATTAATTCTAGGGGCTCTCCCTCCTACTTTTGTGTGTATTTGTGTCATTGCTCTTGCTATATCGTATTCTTGTGTTTTCTGTTTAGATATGCTCTTTCTCTTTTAGAGTCTAGTGACTAAATTTTGAGCTTCTTGAAGACAAGGGTTGTCTGTTTGTTTGTTTTTAATCTCTGGATACTCAGTATTACTTAGTACTTCCTAGAATAAAGTAGGTATTCAATAAATATGTATCAAATAAATTAATGAACTTTCAATCATACACATACACACACACATTAGATCAGGGTCATGAATAAAATTTCCTATATTTTATTAACAGCTGCTGTGAACGTTTTGACTCGCTTATGAACAGATCAGTATGTTTCTGAGTTCTCTAGTCACGTTAGGGGAAATTTTCTAATCTTTGAAAAAAACCTGTTTTTACTTGTTCATATTCTTTGTTTTTACTCTGAGCATTTCTTTCGCACGTGGACTCAAGTGTGCTGTCAAGTACTGATTACTTGGTTGAACCACACAGACAGTGTTACGAATCTTTATTTTTATTTGCACGCTATTTGGTGGCTTTGTTCAAGCACATTATCTATATGTTTAAAAAAATACATGGATTATGTCACTTTGCTGTTCTCAGCTTTTAATACAGTGGTTGGCATGTAGTTGGGATTCAATAAATGTTTGTGGAATGCATGAACAAATCAGCCATTGTTATTAACTGTTTTGAGGATGAGGTGTGAGATTTCTTTTTAAAAAGGTGAAATGAAATGCCCAACAGGATAAGAGTGAATAAGAGTGAATCTGACACTCATAATTCTTACCTCCGTGTTTCTAGACTGTTAGGCAGGCTCACTGGGAAGTGCCTTATATGTCTGATTTCTCAACTTCACCCTGCAGTAAACTTTTGCAATCTGGAGGCTAGAGACCTCTTTTGTAAATGTTGTCTGCCTGAACTGCATTTGCACCAAGGAGGCCTTAGCAGATAAAGTGGAGGAACATATGGCTCCCATCTGAATACAAATCGGTGGACATAACGTGGTAATTCAGCTGAGATGTCCTCTATATTGTAAACTGAAAGAGTATGATTAGAGGTGTTTATAAACGGCGTCTGATTTTCCCCCACACACCCCTCCCCACCCCCTTCCACTGTAGTTTTATCGGCCTGAATCATAGCCATCCAGCGTCCCGGTCTCACTGCGTTATTTGTTAAAATGGCCAGCGTGAGGAATTATTAATTAAAGCTAACAAATCACCCTGACGAGCTGTGCCCTGGCATGGCTGAAGGTTGATTGGCGAAAGTGTTCTCCTTTGGAGAAAAGACTTTTTGTGCTCGTGACGCAGTCAGGGACGGATTATTGAATATGCAAGTTAGAAGAAAAATCACAGGACAAGCAAATTGAGTATTTACTGGCAAATAATTGCTCTCTTAAGCTGTGGCTCTCTTCCTAAATTCTTAACATTCCCGAGGGTTAGAAAGAAACACAGAAAAATGCATCGGTACAGAGTACATTTCAAAAAAAATACATAGACTGATGTTTCAGACTTGTGCAGGTAAGTGTGATTGTGTGTGCATGGAAAGTGAAAGAACAAGGGGATGCAAGGGAAAGATGGGGGGTAGATTTTAATCTGGTGGGTCTTTGAAGATCAGTTTGTTGTTTATTGAAATACTGCTCGGCGTATTTCTAAGTTGACTGAGAATTTAGTTTCAGTGCTGCATTTACTGTGAAAGTTAGAGAAATGAGAGAGAGGGTTTTCTCAGAGTTACTTTATGTCTTTATCAGCAGAAGGATATGTTGATGTTTTGCCCCAATAATAGTTATAAATTTTGCTTGGGTATTTGTGGATATATGTATAAAATTACCTTCTGAGTTATGGTTCTTTAGTTATTCTCAACATTTAAATATGACCTGTTTTAACAGTGTCCCAAACACATTTGGGTACAGCTATTACGTTTATTTTTCCAAGTAAACTTGATTTTCCATTTGCACCAAACTAGTCCTTGTTCAGAATTTCGAAAGGGACGTTACAGTTCTGAAATAGCTACTTAAATTTCAGCCTTCTGTAATAACAAAAGTGTGTCCTTATTATCAATTGTGTGGTCTTTTTATCTGAAATGTTGATTAGATTACTGGGTTTTCTGAACACTGTGAAGTAAGTGAGAGGAGTTTTGAGGCTATTTCAAAACCAAACTTAAACACATCAAAATATGAAGGGTGGAAATAAAGGCTCATTCTATGTATAAAATATAGACAATAAGAAACAGAGATGCTTTCCTAAGTATAGCTAGGTTATGTGAACAACATTATCAAAACATGCATATCCACTGAAGATGAATTTCATATTCTGAAAACCTAGAAAATTTGTTTTCATTGACAACAAGCTGTTTTTGAGATGAGAATAATTGGCTGGCGAAATAGCATTTTAGGGTTATAATAACTATGAATAACATGGATTTAAAACAAAGGCATAAACATAATTTAAACTAAATTAGCTAATTAATAATTGCAAAGTGCTTTAACAATAAAACATCTATGATAGTAATAATAGTCAGAATAATAATAAAAATAGAAAATCTGGCAATCACCCAGAAATTAGATCAGATGACTCTCATAAAGTTTTAGAGAATCAGAAATTTAAAATATAAATATATGAAACTTATATTTTACCTTATAATCTATTTCTTGAACCATGCAATATTATGCTGGTAAGGATTTTTCCTTACTATATCCTACTTTATTAAAAAGTATAGTTTATCTTAGTATGTAGAATAGAGCTCATAAGAAAGTTTAGAAAATATATTTTTTATTTAATTCCCACTGGATAACATTCTGTCCTCGGTTTTCCTCCTTAAAGTTTCTTGTGACTCTTTGAGGGCACAATTTGGTCCATTATTTTGAAATAGCAAAGGGGGCATTTAAAGCATATGTTCAGAGACTAAACCATCTGCCGGTTTTATTATGAATACCACAGAATTATGAGGACTTGGAAAGGCTCAAAAATTGAACCAGAGTTCTATGCAAGATTTAAAAAAAAAAACTGCAGCACGTTGATTTTAAAAAGTGTTTTGCAACCATTTACTTTTGCTAAGTATTTTCATTAGTCTTCTATGGGAGAATAGTATCATTATACCCTTTTGATATATGAGGAATGCATGGCAAAATGTTGTTGAGTGACATGATCCTATGGAAATGTAATGGTAATATTTTCTCTCTGATTTAACCCACTAATTTAAGTGCCTTTTGGAATTTGGGGTGGACTTGTCAATAGTGAAACTCTCAGTGAATTGGAGAAACATAAAATGGTGACTGCTGGAACAAAAATGAAGTCCAGCTGCTAGCTTCTGGACTATCCACAAATGAGTTGCAAGAGACATGCAGAGGTCAGACTAAAGAGCACTTCTGTAATCCAGTTGTGATGTAATGGAAGTATGAATCAGCTATTGGTTGCCCATGCTGAGGGGAGCCCGCTCCCCCCAAAATGAACATAACTTGACATTATTCCAGGGTAGTACTATATTCCTTTGGTGTCCGGAAGGATGTAAGATCTAGAAATTAATACAAGAACAAAAATCACATTTAAATCCCAGCATAATAGTATTTCAGCCCAGAGCCATCACATAAAGACAAATCAAGATGAGTAGCATTGTTAAGATATCTAGTGGCCAGTTAAAGTTCTCTTAACTTTGCCTAAATTTTACTAAAATCGGTCTGAGACTAACTGGATCATTATTAGAGGAAATGCAAAAAATAGACTACACCAGTTTGAGGATGAGCTTTCAGTGTTGAGATGACTTACCCTTCTTTGTTGCTTTAATGAAAATTATTTAATTAAAGAAAATAATGGAGGCAAAGGACTGAGATGTTTGGTTTGAAGAGTCTAAGTAAAATGTGTGTGTGTATGTGTGTGTGTGTAAAATACATATAAGGAAATAATACATGTACACACATGTTATTACATATATACATATATAATTTCTTTAAAAATGTTTTCAGAATTGTGCACTTCGTTAGACTGATTAAGTCTAGGGCTGTTTCATGTACAGTCAGTCTAAAGACTGAACACACATATTTTAACACAGCTATAGTTGGCTTTCGGTAATTGAAGGATGTCAGATTTAATGACCTGGTGCTGAGAATACCTATGTTGAATTTCATATGGATTTTTCTCTTAGAGGTATTTTAATTTTATGCCTCCCTAAGTTGCAGTCCTGCAAGTAATCAAGTGAATCTATTAGCCCAAAGACTACAAAATGTCTCCATTATTTCAAAAGGTTAGTTTTTATTTTATATTTTGGGTGAGTTTGATATATATACCTAAAACACACACACACTTTTTGTTTTGTTTTCTTCATTTCTTTCTGCCACCTTGTTCCAAAGAGGGAGTTAAAATGGCTGACAAAGGAAATGAAACAGATAGTACAGTGAAATACATGAATTAGAAGTAGGTAAGAAAAATAAAATAAAACAAAACCATAAACAAGGGCAAGGACATAAAAGTGGAGTCAGGAGTAAAGTCAGCATACAAATTACATTCAGTGAAGTGTTATACATTTGCCTTTAAACTTCCTTGCAGCCAAGACAAAGAGAAAACCATGACACATCATGCAATTTACAACATCCATAAGAATAATAAAATAATTGCCATCATTCATTACTCAGCTCTTAAAAAATGACAAACTCTGAGTTTTTAGAGAGCTTAGTAGTAAGACATCTCCCACTGAAAATAATTAGAGGCTGCAGAGACCTAAAGGTCAGGGCAGAAGCAGAAGCTGTACCTTCCCTGGGATGCCTGTAGAGGAGTAGACTAATCTTTCAATCCCAGGAGATAAGTTTCAGGGGGATGGGGGAGGAGCTACGATTAGTGCAGTGATGTTACCAAGACCAAGATCTTCTGGCAAATTAGGAGTTAAGGGGGGAATTTTAAAAAATTTATCATATAAATATATATGTATATATTTTAAGAGTAAACCAAAGACTTAGAAGCATCCACATTTATAAAAGCCATTAAAATGCATTTTACCAAGTAAACCTCTTGAATCAACACTGCTTCCCTGAGTGGATCAAGAAATATTGTTGCACTGCTGCCATTCTGCTTTTACTTTAAGCGCCCTGACAGTCTTTGTCAAGTTTTAAAAAGAACCCTTTCTAGCTGAAAATGTAATGTTTCTTGCCCTTGCATCCTCCCTTGGTTCATTTTCAAAAGTTTTAGCAAACTGCCTGGTCTTTTCACAGGTAAATTTGATAGTTGGGTCACATTGAATGGGCTGGTCTTTTCTCCATATTGAAAAGGTGAAGCATAAGGATTTTTTTTCACTTTATCTTTGTAACCCAATCCATAGTAAGTTGTCCAAGGACCACCTGTGTAAGAATTTTCTAGGCTGCTTGTCAAAATGAAGATTCCTGGGCCTCATTCCAGAATTTCTAAATTGGAAGCTCTGAGGAGGGAGTCTGGGGATCTAGAATTTAGAAAGCTACCCAGCTTAGTAATGCACACTCAAGTTTGAAAACCACTGTTTCAAGATTTTGACTTTAAAATTTCTGGTACATGAACATAAAATGGTAGGATTTCCATACCATAGTTTATGAGAGTTTATTATATTAACACTAATTCAATAATATGTGATAATTGCCTTGCTAATGAAACTGGAAATATCAAGCTTAGAAAAATCTGCTTTTGTTTGACCCTTTAAGTCATATCTCAGCATTGTATAAACCATTCTTTAATTTTTTTTAGCTATCATTTATTGAAAACTACTATATTAAGTCATTATATATTAAGTCATTATATATTAAGTCGTATGTTGAGTCTGGTACTAGAGATACAAGATGAATAGGAATGAGACAGTCGGTTGTCTGAAAAAAATTCAAAATCTAGGATAATTTATTAGAATATTATCTTCTCCATACTAGAGAATTGCCACATAATCTCCTCTTGAGTAAAACTCAAGATTTTCATTGTATTATATCAGTATAAGTAAACATTTGCTAATAGCAATTTCACATAGTAAGATCTTGCTACAATTTGGAAGCTGCAAAACATAAGTAAACCTTGTATGGTCCTCCATCTTTCCTCTCAGCTGGAAACTGTATCCCCCAAGACTGGGATGGGAGGTATCACTGGGACCTTCTAATTCCTTTTGTATCATCATCACCCAGTGATTTGTCACGACTGTCCTCTTTGAGAGGAGGTGTTGGTAAGTGTACCTGATAATAGGAAAACTTCTGTATCTCTTTCCATTTTCCCTCTAGGGCCTCAGCTGACTTTTAGGAAATGCTGGAGTCTATATGGCAGCAGACTCCATAGTTGGCAAGTAGGGCAGAATATAGAGACTCCTAAGCTGCTTTCAGCTAGTAATACCCAGGAACTGGGTATCGGTAGGCTAGCAGGGACATACTGTACATGAAGGAATTTGGTAGTTGGTCTAAGGAACAGGATGAGAGCTTGCAGTTTCATCATTGATTCATGTTTTTCTGGAAAAGTACTGAAAACACCCATCCCTTTTATTATTTCCAGAACAATATGAGAAATATTGTGAGAACTTCTCTTTCTTGCTTTTTTTAAAAACATGTACTTCTTGAATATTTAGCACCATGTTCTCTTCTAGGAACTTGAGATACAGTGGTGAATAAAATAAAATTTATACCTTCATGAAGTTTATATTGGGGGATATAGTATATTAGGGATAGAGAGTAAAATTATTAAATGTAAGATGTAAAGTAATATAAAGATAAAAACTTGCTTCATTTTTGAGACATTGCCTACTTGCATTTGCCATGACTTCCAATTATATTCATGTTATATCATAATGGGTTTTATGAATGTGTGTATGTGTGTGTGTGTGTACATACCTTAATGCATTCATAAACTTCTATAGGAACAGACCTGTCAATTCAGGATACTCCTTGTTGTGGGAAGCACTTTTTCATGGAGACCTGCACTTAATGTAAAGGAAGAAACAAGACACGTGCAAGGACCAGAAAGTATGCAGTCCACCACAAGATGATTCTTTTTTCATTTTTTTGCTTGTTTGTGTGTGTGTGTGTGTGTGTGCGCGCGCACATGCATATATCTGTGTGTGTGTGTGCATGTGTCCTGGGTTGTTTGTATGTTTTTAATGAACTGAATGCAAGTCACCCTCGATGCCTAGGGATCTAAGAGGTAAATAAATTATGGAGTCAGTCCTCATGGGACTAAAGGTAGATGACAAACAGTTAACAGTAGTACGTGATTTTCATAAAGTTCTATGGAGGACAGAGTAAAGAGTACCATCCTAGAAGGGATCAGAGAGTAGAGCAACTAGAAAGATTTCCCAGAGGGAATCATTATTTAACTGAGACTAACAACCTAATATTAAAACAAAACACAAGGAATTTTTTAAAGTAAAGTTCTAATTTTTCACTTGCTCACCCAAGTTCCATATACCCTTGGTGAAAATATTTTACACAATTGGACAACATATTTTCTTAAAAAGAGGGAAATCACCTATTAACTCAGCACTTAGAGGAACTATTGTTGACATTCATCAGATACTTTTTCGAACATGTATTACGTTCTAGGGTTATGCCAACCAGCCCCTGTCTTCTCAGAAGGGAGCATTTTAATTAGCAGGCAGTATGAATAGTAGCAACTCAAATTTTAACTCCTGTTAGCTGTCTTCAGATTTGGGCTTACAAACCAGCTGGGTCCCAGTTCTAGTTGATGTAGACAGAAGAGCACAAATGCAGTATTCTTGGGGACACACATCATAGCACCTACTATTATGCACACCTAATGTAGGTGTGAGAGACAGACTCATTGGGTTCAAAGTATGGCTCTGCTTCTTCTCCGTCTGTGTGATCTTGGGCAGGTTATTTGATCTCTCTGTGTCTCAGTGTCCTTCTCTGTTAAATTGGATTACTAATAGTATATACCTCATGAGATATTTTGAGAAATGAATAAAATAATGCATGTAAAGTGTTAATCACAGTACTTGGCACATAGTAAAGTATTCAACAAATGGTATCATTATTATGATGCTAATTATTATTATTATTATTATTATTATTATTACTATTATAGTTATTTTCATTACCAAGGAAACTTGCTGAAAATTTCTTTTGTCCAGTGCAACTCCATTATCACTACTGACAAAACAACCCAAAACACATTTCCTACTGCGGGTAGGTCAGAGATATCATCTTTGAGATACACATTAAGAATCTGGGTTTATAGCTGAAAATTATAATTTAGTTCAGTAGATAAATGACATTATGCAGACTAATTTTCTGTTTGTAGGTAGAAATGATGGTTAAATCTGCCTTAAATGACCTTCATGTTACAGATTTTGTTTCAACAATTTGCGACTAACTGGGTTTGTTTTATTAAAAGGAACTTTTAAGTCTAAAGCTCATGTTTTTCACGTGGTTCTACATTTCTTTAGACCATCAGTGACTGAAAAGGATGAGAAATACAATTTTAGCTAAAGAGGCATCTTCAGGAAGGAAAAGATTCTACATTGTAGACCTGTATTTTAACGTGATAGTGAACAAAGATATCTATCCTAGCGTGGACCACACAGTAGGTGCTTGAAGAATGTTTTAAATTGAATTACATTTAAGAAGAAAAGGCATGTGAATGTCAGCGTAGATGTCTGTAGAAGTGTAAGTGGTTTTAAGAAAATGAGGACACAGTGGAATAACATTGAATGAGAACAAAACAGTTGTGTGACATCTTGACAACACATTATGGTAACTTTCTAAAACTGTAGGCTTGCCTGTAGGCAGAACTACATAGTGAAAAGAAGGTAGATTCTGTAATTGCAGAGCCATGTTTTTGGTTATCACCTCCACCATTCAAATCATGTGCCTATGGATATGCTATTCCTTGTGACTAAGACCTCAAATGGAAAATGGAGCGATAATGGTCTCATTACACAGTATGTGTGTACAATGCCTACAAGAGTTCTTGGAACATACTAGATACTCAATAGATGATATCCATTAATGACAGCAATAAAAACAAGATGACATAAAAGCCGTGGGTACAATGAATATAAACTCATCATATATATGTGTGTGTCTCTCTGTGTGTGTATATACATATATATGTACATATATGTAATTGATATTCATTAATACAAACATACTAATACTTAAAATTGTCTTGCTTAATGTTTGACACACAGTAGGAACTCTGTGAGTAAACTTTACCTGTTTAAATGCCTTCATGCGAAGATTTGGTTTAGCTATTCTAGTTAAGTGAAAACAGTTCAAAAAACTAAAACTAACTTTATCTTTTAGAAAAAAAATGACAATAAAAGTGAAAGAGACCAAAGGATTTGTTACTAAAATAGTCAAATAATTTGGCCTTGATGCAAATAAAGAGCAGGGATAACACTCCACTTCAAGTAGAAGAAAAAGTAAATTAACGTGAGAAATTCTTAAGTGACCCCTAATTTGAATAGTATTAATTGCAAGTATTTTAAAGATCAAAAGGCTATTATTGCTCATTGCAGTGGTAGCTACATATGGAAAATGGCTGCAGAGATTCACAATACAAAAATAGTTCATTGCTAAATTCGAAATTCTGTTAATGTCACAAACAGTGGGATGTGAAACACAAATGAATTGTGATGACAGTTGAGTCCCAAGCTGCCTATTTTTTTCCTTCTGAGCTGCCCATATTTGGTTTTATATTTTCCTCAGTCCTGATTTAACCCATCAATATTTGTATTTTCTGAAGCTAGCACCACCTTGGAACATCCACTTAAGGATTTTATTCCTAAATGCTTCTCAGTTCCTAGGAATTTTGCTCTCACTGCTTTTCTTCCCACAGGTATGTATTCTTGACTCCTTATATCTCACCTCAGAGTCAGAGTTTTGATCACTTCTTAACAGTCATCTAGGACTTGATATTGCTCTTTACTCCTCCATTTCTCACAAGTGTTTCAAGTGTCATTCCATTCTCCTTCATCTGCAGGGCAGATTTCTTCTCCATGTTGCTTTGACGTGGGGATGCTTCCTCTCATCCTGATCATCTGCATTCATTTCCTACCATACTTCTAAGAAACCTAGTTTCCTAAATGTCCCTCCTATTTTTTATGGTTGAAGGTTTCTATGATTCCAGACTTGGGGGAACAAAACCAGATACACTATTTTCTGAACTCAGTAAAGCCCCCTTTTAAATGCAGTAATTCCATATAACCTTAAGTTAGCTTGACTTTTGGGAAATGTCACTTAAAGAAAACTCTAAAGAGAATTGTTAAAATGACCAACTTATTTCAGCTTAATGGATTTTGTAGCATGGATAGCAGATCTACCTTCCAGAGCAATAGTCCTGTCTAAATATGTTTATCTGGATTTTACTTCAAGCAGCAATTTGGCTTTCTTTCATTGAGTGACCTCTCCATACCAAACATTTTACATTTGATTCTTAAAATAATCCTGTGAGATAGGTACCATTATCTTTACTTAATAGATAAGAAAACTTCAACCTAGAAAGTTTAAATGGCTTGTTAAAGCATGGGAATAGGATACAAACTCAGAGTTCTAAGACTCTAAAACCCATCCTTTCTCTATTACCAAATGCTTGTGCCTGGTTTTATGTTTACCTTATTGATAGTGGGAAAGAAGTTTGTAGTATAATTTAATTGGGGGCATGGCCAATTTCATCAAAGCAAACAAAGTGATGATGAGATTTTACTGTGTTATCATTTTAATAGAAATATGAACCCAGGGCTCTGGATTCACTGGATCTCCAAAAAGGTGAAGCACAGGAGTCCAGGCAGTTTTCTTTACTGCCTCCTTTGGTTTTAGGAGACAGGTTGTTACTAGTTCTCATGGACCAGGGGGTCTGACTTCCCATGAAAGGCCTTCTGTGTCTTGTTCTTGTCTTTTTCTCCAAAATTAAAATCTGCTGATTCTTCCCAACAATTTTATTCTCTAGACCTTTTTCCCCACCAACTTTCTGGAAGGATTAGTAGTAGTACTAGTAGTATTTAGTATTTTTATGAAGCAAACATTTAAAACATTTTTAATCCATTCATCACCATTCTATATGTTTCTCTTATGAGGCATTAATATCACTTTATTTTTAGATGCCTCTTACAGTTTACAGCTTGGAAAATATATACAAAAAAAATGCACGTTGTTTTTCCCTTAGGTTCACTGAAAATAGAGGTATATAATTTAGCCACGGTTTCCACATACGGTAAAGCAGTGGTAGGACTACCTTTCAGATTCAGAGTCTTTATTTTCCAGGGTAGTACTCAGGCCAGATTTTCTTTTCTTTTTTTAAGATTTAATTTATTCATTTATTTTAGAGAGAGAAAAAGAGAGAAAGAGTAAAGGAAGGGGCAGAGGGGGAGGAAGAGGGACAAGCAGAATCCCTATTGAGCAGAGCCTGCTGCTGGGCTCCATCTCACAGGGCCTGAGATGGGGACCTGAGCCAAAACCAAGAGACAGAGGCTTAACCAGCTGAGCCACCCAGGCGCCCTGTAAACCTAATTTTCTAATTTGTGCTTGTGCAGTTGGACCACTGAGTTCCAGTTTGCACTCTAAGCCCCAAAAACCTTACTTTAAGCAGGGACTTGGGGCTTAGTAAAGATTGGCTGAGTTTATCACTTTACCACAACCACTTAACTTCATCTGGGTCAGATCTTCTAAGAGGAGCTCCTGAAATTTCCCTGAAATTTAGAGTAATATTTTAACTAAATAATAATAATAATAATAATAATAATAAAAAGGAAGGAAGGAAAGAAGGTAGGAAGGAAGGGAGGGAGGGAGAAAGAGAGAGAGAAAGAAAGAGAGGAGAAAGAAAGAAGAAAGAAAGAAAGAGAAAGAAAGAGAGAGAGAGAGAGAGAGAGAGAGAGAGAGAAAGAAAGAAAGAAAGAAAGAAAGAAAGAAAGAAAGAAAGAAAGAAAGAAAGAAAGAAAGAAAGAGAAAGAAAGAAAGAAAAACTATAACAAAAAACCATGGGACCATCTTTCTTCAAATACTTCCCTGAAAAGAAAAATAGACAAACTTTATTATATGATACTGAATTTTAGATTATACATCATGAGGTTTTTCCTGGGCTGTATCTCTCATATTCACCTTTCTTCCAGTGGCAATGAATGTTTCAATGTCCCTCTCTCAAATGAGAGCCATTGTCAGTTTCAATTTGTGTCTTCACTATAATTTATTACTCTAAATTTAAAATGAGGTAGATGTTTCATTCTTTCACTTTTGGAACATTCAGAAAGTTTTATTGTGTGTTTATCAATACTCTCTATAAAACTTGGCCCCAAATCCTGGTTGCTTAAACAAATATTGCCATTTTCTGTAAATCTGAATACCTTTGCCTATTTTCACCCTTTCTCCTAGTCCCTGAATTCTTCAACTTTTATTCTTCTCTGGAAAGCACTGAATCCTGGTTAGGTAAAAATTGACAGTTTTAGAAGATGAGCATAGGAAAGAGCTATTTTCAGTTGTTTTCAAAATGAGCTTCCTGTCATGCTGTTTGTATCATTTTGACAAATGTGATATTGCATGGATATTACATAGACATAAGGCATGTGAACATGAACAGGTATCCATTATTAAAAATATGGAGAAAAATCACACATATAGATGTCCTCCCCCCGTAATTGATTTTGAGCATAAGAAAACATCTTTCCAACAGTGGGGTCTCATGTGCTGGTGAACTCTAGCATTTGCATCCCTTGGTGTTCATGTTTGTGAAAAATTTTGAAGACTTATGACCTCTTTTTTCCTTTTAGCCGCACAGGCACAATGTAATACATTTTGAATATAGATTCAATATGGGTATAATCCCAATCATACCACATTTAAAAGCAGAGTTCTAGACTGTGTTTCTCTGCCAGCATGACTCCTCAAAGAAAACGAAACCAGCCCTAACAAAACCCTCCTTAAAACAGAGTAAAATGGGGCTTATAAGAGCCGTTTTGAAAAATAGTTTGAACAGTGACTAACAACCAATTTTTCAGACACCATTGTAGCCATTTCAGGCTATAGAGTGGACAGTCCACGGGGGAAAATCAATAAAGGGAAAAGATATCTCTCTCTCTCTCTCTCTCTCTCTCTCTCTCTCTCTCACACACACACACACACACACACACACAAACCTACAAATAGCATTAAGACCAATTCCCTCTCTATGCGTCTATTATTGCATTCCACTAAAAGGTGTTGAAAAAAATCAGCCAACTTCTACTAAAACGAAGTGTCCAGACAAGCAAGTCTGTAAATAATTAAAAGAATAAACTAGAGTAGAAAAAAGGGAATGGGGGTGGGGTGGGGAAGAAAGCAAGTACTTAAAGTGTTGAATGTACCAAAGAGTAGAAAATTCAGGGAGAATTGTTCTTCAAAAAAAGATACTTTCCATCTTTCACCAGTAACACAGAATTGATAGTCTGATAATAGAAGCCCTTTGGGTAAGGTTGGTGGGAAGAACACTGTCTTCCAAAAGGCTTCACTAGGTATTCAGTTGCCCAGGGCAATCTGATCAGAGTGTCCTTGTTTCTAGAGTTGAGTAAAACAAATCAGGATGAACAACATATGGTTTAATAGTTAACTTTTAGAACAAGGGACAGGAAGATGCTTTTATGCCACGGTCCCAGCATTCGTTCCAATCTCATTACTAAAGTCTGTTCTGAGAGCATTTACAGCTTTCCGGAGAGTCTGACTTTGGCTGAATCCTGAAGATAGAAATATAACCTTAACGACCTCCTTGTCCTGGAGTCTCCCTTAATGCAGGTGAATCTTTGTGATAAAACATGCTGTAGGATCCCAAGTATTAGTATTAATATCATTATTAATAATGTTTTTACTCCTTTCTTATGTTGGTAATTATCTCTCCATTTTCCTATTCTATTCTAGAAATAAGTGAAAGTTCTGTGAATATGCAGAGTTGCTTTCTCTAAGTTTCTCTGAGAAACTTTATGTGTCTTATTCCAAGTTGGAAATTTGAGATACTTTGAAATATAGCTATATGTGTGAGTCCAATCCTGCTTTTTAAGAAACAGAAAAGATTTTAGAAACAATCTTTTATTTGACAAAGGGAGAGGACAAAGGAAGGGAGAGAATTGTATTTTTTGGCTGATTAAGTTTTCACTGCTCCGTATTGTTTGGCTAGTGGTGTTTTTATCAAAGTCTCTGCTTTCTCAGAATCCTAATCAGACTCTTCCCCTGTGACTAAGAGGACTTCCCCATCTCTTAACATCTTCTCCATATCTTCAAAAGTAGAATAACCATGGGGTAGGATTTAATATACCTAATGAATGGGTGTTGGGTTATGAACAAGTACTAAGGGAAAATAACGTGAAAATTGAAGGCAAATTTGTGATAAGCACTGAGGTTGGGAAACTATTGGAAAAATCTGGCAGGGAGCTGCCATTAGTGATAGAGCTGAACTAAACAGCAATAATAACAACAAACAAAAACCCATACTTGTCACTTTCCTCTTCCCGATTCCATTTAAAAAGAACCACCACGGTAACAACAGCCCAGCAAAGCACAGATCTGTATATTATTGCTCTGTGACCACCATATATCCTCATTGTAGATACTCTGCCATACATTAACAGAATTACTTATTCCTCATGTTTCTCAAAGATCACCTTTGTGCATGTCTCCAAAGCTGTTCTGCCAGTGTTACTGTTTCCTCTTCTTCATTCTCTCCTCTTATTTGAGCTCTTTTTTTTTTCTTTTCATGGGAGCAAAGAGGCTCTTTCTCTAGCCTCTTTAACACATTCACCATTTCATTAGGCAGATGGGTGTTTCTATATGATGTCTTTTAAAGTGATGAGATAGCAAGAATAGATTTTTGAACCATATTTTACCAGTATTATGGAAAAATTAGCAACTGTATATTCCATATACACGTGCAGAAGCTGCATAAAATGCAAATGCTATTCATGTCTGATCTCTCTGCATTTATATAGCGACTATTGCTGTGGCATCTAGGCACTTTATGTTATTTCCTCTTATTATTATTTACCACCTGATCATTGCAAAGTGCTTTTTACAATCAGAGAATTTCATTAACAACCCATTCTCTCTCTCTTTGTCTTTCTGCACCCTTGCATGTGAAAGTATCAAGCATCTTAGTAGCTGTATCAGATAAATTACAGTAAAAAGATAGAGTGCTGCTGACAGAAACGTGGGGGAGAAAACTATCCCGAAGCATCTCCTAAAATCCAGTTTATGTTTTGTAGTATCCAAATAATAACATTATAGAAATAATTATAGAAATTATAGAAACATTGCAGATTGAACCCAACCACGTGCTATGCACTTTTATTTATCATGGCTTCCACCACTGCAATGATCAGAAATGGGAGGTGAGCAAGGGAAGTATGGTCTGCACTTCACACATGGAGCGGTCTGGTCAATTCCACCTTCTCAGTGTGGAAAGCTGATGAGTTCTTATTGCTTCATGAGCTGCTTCTAGCCCAGAGAATCATAGAAGTCGATCCGTTTTAAAATTTGAAAAGGTACTGTTAAAAAAATTTTAAGCTAAGATAGAGATTTGTTTATAAAAGGTTCATTGTGATTATAGATGAAAGTGCGTGGTTGGTACCTTAACGGTTTGATTGAATTAAAATCAAGTTCACTCTGGGGTTTCCTTCTCAGTTCGACTCCTTGCTTTCTCTCTGACTCCAAGCTAATTGCATAACCTCTGGTTGACTTGTTCCTCGTCTACACATTCAAAGTGAAATTCAGAAGTGAGGTTATTAATCGAACTAATGTAGGCTCTAACATTATTTCTCTAAATATTTCTATGAGAGAATTTGAGATTTCTGACTTAAGCAGACAGTAATAAAAACTAACAATTCTATGCACAATCTCCTCTTATCCTTAGACAGCAGCCCTATGGAAGTGGATGCATCAGAATCACTTGGAGTGCTTGTTAAAATACAGACTGCTGGGCCCCCCTTCTGGAGTTTCTGATTCTGAGTCTAGGGTAGGGACTGATGATTTGCATTTCTAACAAGTTCCCGGATGATGCTGGTGGGAACCACACTTTTAAAATCACTACACTAAGAGAGATGTAGCTTAGGTACAGAAAAGAAAATTGAGGTCGTGTGGTCTCAAGTCATGGCAGTAAAGTAGCAGAGTATAGTCAGAAACCTAGGACCCCTGACTTGAAATCTTACTATCTTTCTACTACACACATTTTTTCTTCTATGTTTTGAATGACTTTCAGTTGCCTTGAGATTCTGAGTTAAATAGCTTTGTAAAGGGATGGTAATTGGATCTTTTCCCCTTGGATCTAGGAGCTATTCTTATTGGATTTGTGAAAAGAGAGGAGGAGGCCATTCCAAATCTTAGTGACTTGCTTTGGTGTGAAGGGCTTTTAAGACCAGCCTTATACTTCCCTTTTGGGGATAAGAGTAATAAACTTGAGTCTTCTTTGTGTTCATTCATCATAACCCATAGATAGAATGAACAGGTTCTCTTTGCTGGACTTATGACCGTATTCTGCTGTGACAATGCTTTGTAAAAATTTCCGCCTGTATGTTACTTCTCCAGATAGTCATGATGAATGAATGTGGCAAGGAATACATTGTGAGGCAGGGGAAAAGCTACTGCAAGGAGATTGAGGACACTGTTTCCAGTGTTACCTCATCCCGGCATGAGCCTACTGATGTTCGCGGGAAGCAGGACAGCACAGCAGTGGTTTGCAATCCAGGCTGTACATTACAATCATCTAGGGGAGCTCTAAAACAAACACCCATGTCTGGGCCCCATGTGCAAGAAATTCTGATAAATTGTTCTGGGGGGTAGGATCCTAGCATCAGAAGTTTTTAAAAGCTTCCCAGATGATTCTAGTATGTAATCTGGGCTAAAAACTACTGGCCTAGTGTTTAAGAGCCTGGATTTTGAAATCAGAAGGATCTGAATTCACATTTTGGTGCTTCTACTTAGTTATTCTGCAGTCTTGAACAAGTTATTTAATTTCTGTCAGCTTTAGTTTTCTTGTCTGTAAAATGCAAATAATAACCTCGCTTCGTAAGATATTTGTGAGCATTAAATGAGATGATATGTTGAAATGTTTGACATAGTTCCTGGCTTCTGGTAAGGACCTATTTACATGTTAGCTGCTGTTAATGTTATAATGTGCTTTAATTTCCTTATCCATACAGTGAGCAGGGCATTTTAACTTATGAAATAGAGGACAAGCATTTTAGGGTTCTCTATTTAGATGCTTGTCTGCCACCTTATCCATAGTATCCTGCTCCTTTCCATCTCACCCTTTTATTCCCTAAATGTACATGTTTTGTTAGGTACAGTCTTTTGACAGACTCAACCTTTATTATTATATTTGACCAACTATTACTAGTCTGTCTTCCTCCCTGTCAATACTAAAAACCTGAAAAATAGAACAAATCCACTGAAATCCCCGTATGGGGTAATAGAGGTATGATGTATGGTTGACAAATAGGTTTAAGAAACAAATGACAAAACTTTGTAAACATATACAAAAACATGGCCTTCCAGTTGACTACTGTGTTTTCTGCCATCACCCCCTTGAGGAGTCAATCATGGGTAGCTTTTGTCACAGAGGAGGAAGGGTACCCACACCCCACTTCTTAAAGATTACAGTTCCAATTCCCTTCATTTTCCCTGATTTCTTCCTGTAAGTCTAAAAGAAGCCTTAAACCACAGGTGTGTAGTGACAATTTCCAAAGGCAGCCATGGTTTTTCTAAGCCTGTTTGCTTTTCTTTGTGTGTGTTGACTAGGTCATATGTTTCAGATCATTTTATATCACCAATCAAAAAATTAGATCCCTTTTGAAAAAACTCCCCTTATTTCTCCCTTAAAATATACAAATTATGTTTTTGGATGGACAGAGAGGAATTATTTGACTGTCCAATAAAAGTACAGATGGTTCCATTTTCCTTGACTCATCTCACAGCACACATTAGTCAGGTCACATGCCTATTTGGGAATTTTTGTAGCACTAGGTCACTTGCTGAGCTTTGGGGCACATAAAAGACTATTTGCCTGGCTTTTAAGTTTGTGGATCTTACACTGTGCCTGGCATGGAGATAGGAAGGACATTTTTTTTCCATTAAGCTTTTTCACTGTGTTTTGAAAGGAAAAGTTGAAACAGAGTCCCTACTGAGATTTTAACATGTTCCATGGTGGTAACCATAGGAAATAAGGAAACAGAAAATTTTGGACAGAAGGAAGCCAAGGAGTCCATCTCAGCCTGTCCTCACCTCTCAGATACCAGTTGGACTCTACAATATTATTTTTATCTAGGTTTATATCTAATGCTTGGTGTTTCTATAGCTTGCTTTCTGATAGAAGAGAAACATTGCTACCGATCATCATGAAAAAGATTGCTCTCTAAACCGTACTCAGTTCCCTCTTCTGGACAAATCAATGGAAACATTCGTTCAGTTGTTAATAAAGCTAAATCATGGGATTTTTTATTTGGAAAAATCCATTTTGATGTTTAAAGAGATTCTCATAGGGTGTTACAATACAGCCTATGTAAACTCTGGTTATGGAAAAAAGTACTTGTTTCACACAAAGGTATATAAATGCAGAATGATGACTTTGTTTTTCATTAAATTCAGGGTGCTTAAATTCACACAAGCCCACACATTCTAAGCCCCTCCCCCCCATACACACACATTCTTTACCTACTCTCCTTTTCCTTAGCTTTCTTTCCCCCTGTTCTAACCTCTGGGGATCAAAATATACTAAAATCTAAATCTACTCCCATTTTGAAAGATCCTGTAATGCCACTTAAGTAAAAGTGCTTGACAAACAAATTTATTGGTCTTCTTCCCTGAAAACTTAAATATGAACATTCTGGGGTGTGTGTGTGTGTGTGTGTGTGTGTGTGTGTGTGTGTGTGTGTGTGTGTGTGTGTGTGCGTGTGTGGTTTGTTCTTCCTACTGACGACAGGGAGCATTTTTCAAATAATCTGGTCTGATAAAACTCTATTGAAAACTCACCAGTTTGTAAACATTATACCTATGCTTATAGTTTCTATTTCCTTTCATTATATGGTACTTATTATGAATGAGGTTCTAGAACATCACTTTCCGTGGTTACATCCAAATAGTGAAATATAGCTAACCAACTAGTAGTCAAGGTTATTAGCAATTTTTTGATACACATTCAACATGGCAGCAGTTATATTTTCTTTCTTAAATCTACACTAGCACCAAACCTTAAAGTGAATTATGGAAATTCAAAATGATAAGTTTTTTAAAATCTAGCTCTTACCAGGTCAGAAATAGTACCCCACAACACTGGCACCAGCCTTGCTATTATTGCTGTTTTAAACTGGACCACCCCAGATTGCAAAATCCTATGGTAACATGGTAAAAGTAGTTTTTCTCACAATGCCTTTTTGCAAGGTAAACACCAGTACACAAAAGTATAGATGAAATTTCTCAGAGCTGCAGAGCCCATGGAATGGGTATTTTTCCATAAGAGAGGGGAAGGTTTACTCAAGGAGCAGGTTGAAAGGCAGGATTGTATAATGTTAGAATGTCTATGCTCTAGTTCAGATGCTACCACTTAATGAGTTAACCTCAGTTAAAGGATTTAACTTCTCTGTGCATCAGTTCCCATGTCTGGCTCATGTCCACCTACAACCTTCTACACTTTAATAATGATCAAAATAATTATCACCAAATTATCTTGAAGTGTTCAATATTATATACAAATACAGTCTGTTAATGGTCAAGTTTTAAATGGGAATTGGGACCAAATCCTTGGGAAAAGGTTCCTTGGTCCAAATGATGGAGACTCATTGGGTGACATCAAAGCTGAAATGTTTTGCATAGGTTGTCAACAAAAGTAGAGCCAGAGAGAAGGAGCTGCCTTAGGCAGGGCAGTGACAGTGGACTATGGTCCTTAAATTAATAGAAGAAATGGGAGATGCTGGACTCTTTGAGGAAGCGTATTATTTGAGCAAATGTGTTATGTTTTGTGAATTCTCCACTGTTCAACTTGAAGGATGAGTCAAAAAGGCTTACTTGACAAGGGGAACCTCTGGTGGAGAAGCAGGTGTTTCGGCATAAGATATTCTCTCTCAGGGGCTGGCTGCAAATGCAGATTCTAGGGTCATATCCCTACAGATTCTGATTCCACAGTAGCTCTTGGGCAGGCTCGTGATTCTTCATTCCAACCAGTTTCCTCTGATGATTTGGTTGCTGATGTCCAGAGACCACTCTCTGAGTTTCCTGCCGTAGCCATTCGGTACTCTAGCCTTCAAATTCTGTGGCTTCCAGTTTGGGAGAGAAACTGAAGGAGTCACTTAATGTTCTGCAAAGCCCTGCAAGACAGAACTTTTTATTTGTTTTAATGGAAATTCCATATCTTTGATATTCTCTGTGTTTGTTCCTACTAAATTTGCATGTTTTAGCATTTAGGAAAGAATACAAATAGATCTGTTTGGTCAGAATTTTTACTTAATTTGGCACTATAGGATCTATCAGAATAAGGAGTCTTTTACAAATCTTGTTGTTTTTTGTCCTCTTTTTATGCATGTGCCCAGCTGTCTTCACAAAACTAAAATGAACTTTAAAAACATAAATGAACAGTTCCATCTAATGTTTATTACATGTTGTCATATGAGGTACTGCTGCCATCTGACCTAACCCCTCTAAAATTCTTGAATCCGTAAGGATAAGCAAGATATATCCCCATAACTAAGAATTTTTTGTCATGGGAAAGAAAATCTCTCTCTGATTCCACATATTCAATTTCCTTGTCATTTTACATTATAAATAAATAACAAACCAATTTGGCACATGCCCACCGATTAAAAATAAAAGTTGTCAGAGTGAGAGGGGAAAGACAAAAATATGAATTATTAATTATAATATTAAGCAGCACAAAAAAGCCTAACATGAAATGATATCACCTAAAAAGAGATTTTATCAAAATGAAAGTGGGACAGTGATATAGTCTTTATCATACAATTTGCATTGTTGTCATTTTAAGCCAGAAATATATTTATTATATCTGGTGCATTTATATCAAATTTGATGAAAAGATATTTTAATCATGGCAGAATAGAGAAGTTGTTTATAGAATAGTTGGATTAAAGGAAACCCCAATTTTAAAGTCATACATTAAATTACCATATTGACCTGGTGGTTATATTCAATATGACATCATACTCTTGCATATTGTTATTTTTAAAATGTCCAGCTACCAAAAAACAAAGCAGGAATACTTAATTAGAAGAAGAGTGATGTTTTTCTTTTTAAGATGATTTTAGTTTATGTAGCTCACATTAGAATGGGGATGAAAGAGTTTTGGTGTGTGTGTGTGTGTGTGTGTTTGTGTTTTTTTTTTTTCCTAAGTGGAGATTTCAAGTGAATATACACTGAGTACTGGTTTATAATTAAAGATGGGTTTTTAGGAGAGAAGAGTAATTTCTTCTCAAGAAGGGAAGCTATCAAGGCTTTAATGGAGACACTTCCAACTATGTCTCTCTAAGTCAGTGTTATCCAGCATTTGTGAGTGATGTCAGTTTTCTTTTCTTAATTAGGCTAGCCTTTGGTTTTTTGGTAATTTGTTTTTAATAAGGTTTTACTTGTTTCATCAAATGTCTTTAAATTTCTTTTGGGAACAAGGGCAGTTCTGAAAAGAATCTCCACATTTGGAGTTATCTGCATAGATTCTGAAAAAGAAATTCACTTGTTTTTCCCATGAATAGCAACTTTGGTTCTGCTTAATAGCATTTTTGTTTTAACGCTATAGATAGCTTCCTTGACTTGGGTTAAGTTTACTAGTCCCATTTCAGGTGGTTTTGCTCATTGCCTTGATAGTTTTTTCTCTCAGGCTTGACGTTATGGGACCATCTCAATTTCCTTGGCAGTGTTTTTGTTTTTACTTTTTAACTGAATTTAGTGCTTATGGAAGTTGAAAGGCAGGTCCATATCTAGGCATGAAGCAAAAAGCCGTAATTCTGTATGCATCTTTGCAGCAAACCAACTATTTGTTTGTTGTTGTCATTATTGCCTAGGTGAAATATTTTTCAAATCACTAAATCCTTAGAGTCCTATTTAAGAAAAGCTTTCATGTCATAGAATACCCTGTCACAATGTCTGCTGGATGAGTTCTAATTTTAATTTACCTTGTCCATGAATTTCTAACTTTGGCTCTTAATATATCATTCTCATTGCTATTGCCATCACCACTAAGCATTTTTTAGGCATCCCATCTGTATCAGCATCCACGAAGATGTCTCCTCAATGCAGGCGATGCAGTAATGAAATCAAATGCAGAAAAAATTTTCATTTGTCTTATTTCTTATTCTGTTCTTACCAGTAGTTTCCATTTGATCAGAGAACACCAGTCATTTTAGTGTTACTATCTTGCGCAAATATTCATCCAGAAATGACTTCCCTGGCTCCTGTAGTCTAAAGAGTCTGTTCATTAAGCTTAGGCTTATCTTGTAAATCATATAAGTTTCATGGCCTTCAATTTTTTTTTCTTTTGTTTCTTTGGGGTTCACTGATTCCCACCATGTACAGCCATTTCACGGCTGCTGTCATCAGCTGCTCTCCCTTGGTGTGATTTATTTTTAATAACATCCCTTTTTGCCCAATTTTGATAACCATTAGTCTTAATAAATTCCTCATAATGTTTAGTTCTTCTTTGAGTTTTGCTTTTTAAACCACTGAGTAGGAACGAGAAAATAACACAGGCAGTGACAGAAAAGCAAATACAGAACTACCAAAATGAAGCCCTGCAATCCTATCTGATAACTGGGGTGCAGGTGGTGAGATAGTAGCCAGAGAACATTCTAGAAACAAATGAAATCTAGATAGAACATCATTCCAGAAGGGAAGAACAGATAGTCAATAAGTTATGAGTAAAATCAGGTCATAGGAAAAATCAGAAGCAAACAACTGGCTTTTAGGTGCTTAGCATTTTTAATAATTACAGTTAATATTTATTAAGAGCATTTTATGTGCTAGACAACATGTTAAGCAACTTTCATTCATTATTTTGTACATTCATTTATTTCTTACTACAAATCTATGAGAATCAGTATTTTTATTATTTCTTCCATTTTACAGAAGTGAAAGCTGAGGCTTAGGCAGTTTAAGTAATTTGTCCAAAGTCTCACAGAGGACTGTGGAGCCTGAACAAAAACTCAGGTACATTTATGGCATACTATGGCACATACTATGTGCCATACATACTATGGCACCTTTCAAGTCACAGCATTTAAAAAACAAATACATGCAAAAATTGTGGTTTGACAACTATGTAGTAGAGACCATGAAAGACCTCAAGTCAATTTATTATTGACATACTTTGGTGTTAAGAAAGTTTGAAACATCTGCATAGTAGAGCATAGTTCAGGTTTTGGAAAAATGGATCTTTCAAATCAGATTTGCTAATTGCATTCTCCATAGTGGTAGAAAATCTTTTTTGGCTCACTCTTTTTTTAACATTAAATAATCACTGATTAATGTTAGGAAAACGTTTTCTGGAATCTTTTGATATAACACATTTTGGGTAAATGTAAAATAAATGAATAAATGTCCACGTGTTGCATAATTAATAAGAGCAGTGCTTCTTAAATAAAGAAGTTTCCATTAGACTTATTTTTTGGTTAGTACTGTTAAATTTTAAACTGATATATTACATTCTGATCATCTGGCATTCTAAGACTATCTGATAAATTTCATATACTGAGTAAACTTAAGGTGACTTCTTTTGATGCATGGTGTTTTTATGATAAACAATCTATTCCCCTATGTAAAAATATCATCTTTCTTAAGCTTGAAGGGATAGCCAGTATATGAAATCTAGTTTGGGCCCAGTATATTTACTGTATACAGTGGTTTAAGCCAGCAAGTCATTGAATTCAGAAATTGGGCAGTCTGGAACCAGAATCGTGAGAATTGTACAACCTCTAATTAGTGAGATCATATAAATATTTTGATCCAGAGATTTTTCGTATTTCTTTTAAACAACAGAATCCTCTAGCATTGGGTGTTATGTGCAACTGATGAATCATTAAATTCTACCTCTGAAACTAATAATACTCTATATGTTAATGAAATTGAATTTAAGCAAAAATAAATAAAAAATAAACAACAGCATCCTCTTTTCAAAATAAATATGATTGGAGCCTTTATGAACTAGTAAGAGTAGTAGTTTATTAAACTCACTTTATAAATTAAAATTGTTTATCATATTAAATATTATAAAAGTCAGTTACTAAGAATATAAAGGTGAATATGCAAAGAAATGTAAACTCAGAACTGGATTATTACATTGGCTGAAGCTCAGTATATTTTTGTATGAGGGATGAAGTACTATATGGTGTCAAGAAAATCATGAGACCCATAATCAGTTGCATGTATCAACAGTTTTTGGTTTGCTTTTAAACAGCTTGCATTCCAATCTCAGGGCCTTCACTTGAGGCCTATTTGAAAACCAGTTAAACTTACTGTACATACGTAACTATTAGCAACACGTCAATCTCCAATATGTTTTTAAATTACATAAATACATTTAATCCAGCCCCCTGCCCACTTCCCCTCTAGCAACTCTCAGTTTGTTCTCCATAATTAACAGTCTATTTTCTGGTTAAATGGGTGACGGGTATTAAGGAGCGCTGTGGGTATTGTGATGGGTATTGTGCTGAGCGCTGGGTGTTGTATGTAAGTGATGAATCACTAAATGCTACACCTGAAACTAATATTACATTGTATGTTAATTGGAATTCAAATTAAAAACTTGAAAAAGAAAAAAATTACATAATACATTTAATTTGCATGTCATTTTTAGCACAAATATAAATTGATACAAATACATAATTTTTAACATTTACATTTTAATCAAATATTTAACTGCTCAGTCATCTCTTTGTAATCATCTGTTTGTAAGCTTGGGGACCATGAAGCATCGTTTGAAAACCACTAATTTGGTTCAAAATTTTAGGAAATAACCTTATTTTTTCTCTCTGTTCCTCTATTATTTAAGGACAGTTCAACCCTTTGGGGATGCTTTTTCTTGTGGGTTTGGTATATTTGAATTCTTTCTTCAACTAGAGGTTAAAGTCCTAAAGGGCAAGAATCTTGCTTTTGTTTTTTTTGCTTTGTTCTTTTCGTGAGACTATATTACACATTGTGCATAGACACGGGGCTTGCCCAGTCACTAGTAACCATCTGTGCACACTAGAGAATTTGAAAAAAGGGCCCCAAACTCAGTCTCAGCCCTCCTCTCATCTATCACTCTGTGTTTCTACTTCTGTTTCTACATGGTGATGTTGATAACAAAAGCAGTTCAGTGAATTCTCTGGGCTTCTGGTTTTCAGAGCTCCCAAGATGGGCTTATGAATTGACAAAGTGTGGTTTTTGTAGGGTGGAACTTTGAAAGAATAAGAGTGCTAGAGTGGTAGAACAAGGTTCAGGGACAGGACCTTCTCATGAGCTAGAGCAAAGGGAAGGAGGGAGAGGGAGCTTCGAGGTAGAGAAGAAATGAAAAAGTTAACTAAATGCTAGTGTAAAAGAAGGAACCATTTACATGCTAGAGGCAAGAGAGTTCTTGTACTATCAGTGTCTTCTTTAAAAGCTTTGAAGTGTTCCAAAGAGTGACCAAAAATCAGAATTAACCATCTGGGCCACAAATAAAAAATCAAGTCCAAAGAGAGAATGTGGTATAAGCTGTGACACCAACCAAATGACATCAGAGCCAGAAGAAGAAGAATGTGTGTAGAACCCAGAATACTCTGCTGCTTTTTCAACCTTCCATCAGGTTTGAGGTGTCCAGGTAGGCTTGGTCATTAGGGAACTCCCTAGTATGAAAGTCATGCTTTATGGAGACTATTACTTGATGAACCAGTGAGGAATCAGAAGAAATATGGTATGCCATGAATTCACAGAATCCAGACTAAGTCTGTTTTTACAAATGGATAACATTTCTACTAACTTACTTGAAAAAAAAAATCAGTTTCTATAATACAGGTGTTTACATAAAACCAATAAAATGTCTTATGTGTGGTAGAACATTTTGCTTTCATGTGATAGAACATTTACCTCCTCTGCAGAGTCTGTTGCACATTTATTTTATATTCTCTATTTCAATCCTGTTGTAGCATTTATGTATGATTTGTTTGTTACTTTTATCAGTTGATCTTGCCCTCCCCATATGCTCATGTCTGACTGGCCTAGTTTCCCACATTCAGTTTGTGATCTCTAGCCCTTCTTAAATATTAATTAGTATAATTGAATTCCCTCCAGTATTTCTAACCTCAGGCACCTGAATCTTAGTGTTTTTATTAGAAGTGATTTGTGCATTTGAAGTCCAACCTGCCTTCCCATTTCCCATCCCCCCCCAAACAACTTTTCTTGATTAGGTAAAGGTCAGGGTACATGCCTGCCTCAGAGAAAGTCTTCATGGGAAAATAAAAGTATTATATATCACAACCTTTCTCAGTTAAAGACTGAAAATATAAAGCTGTCTTGAATCTCTGGCAAAGGAAATCATCCAGAGTGAATAAGAAAAGGATGTAACCCTGTCCAGGTGCACAGTTACAAGTCAAAAACTGAAGCCAGGCAGAGCCATGCATAGAGATGAAAGCAAAGCCTCACCTATCACAGCCCATTCTCATCTGCCAGCACAGCCAGGCCCAGGGACAACACTTTAAGTTCTCCCTACTCCTCCAGGTTGCAGATCTACCTCTCACCAGCATGCCATGTCTGGATGCAGGCCGTGATTACACATGAGTGACTCTATTCCTTGGCAGGAAACAGGACAGAGGAAAAGGAGAAGAGCCTGAAAATAGGGCTAGAGAACCATAAGCTGGTGAGAGGGTTTACCAATAAGATTACTAATTATCACCATTCATATCTGAGGAGAAGCAAAAAAAAAAAAAAAAAACTAGGGTGTAAAAATTGTTCTGATTTTTAGAAAGAATAAGAAGGTAGTTTATAAGGACAAACAACATGATGTCAGTCCTGAGTAAATGCTAGATGTATTATTCAAACAATAAATCATACAGCAGTGGTCTGTGACTCCCCTGAAAGAAGTGGTACTTGCTAAAAACCACAATGGGTTCAGTGAATGCACCTCTACAACACATGATCTGATCTCATCTGGTTAGGTGTGCAGAGAGATTAGTAACTGATTGAATGACCACACTCTTAAGTGCAAATGAATGGCTCAATATCATAGTAGAAGGCAGTCCTATGGAATAAGTCAGGAGTATACTAGCCCTTATCTTAGCCACCATTTTTTTTCAATTACTTGGCTGAAAGTACATCCATCAGAATTGCACATGACATAAATCTAAATACTAGAAATATTGTTGAATTAAGTAATCATGTTCTAAACATCTTAAAAGATGAGAGCAATGGGATACATCCAACCAGAGAAAACTTTGAAAATAGACAAAAGCAAGATTTTCTCTTTATGTTCATAAACTATATGAACGATATATGGCTTAACAAGTCAGTACGAGAAATCTAAATGAATAGGAACATCTTCAGAGGAAAGTGACCAGGAAGGTAGGGAAATGAAATGTGTGATATGAGGAATGGTTATGAGAACTGGGATTGTTTAGAAATTCACAAAGAATGAATATGGTAACTATGTTCAAGTATATTAAGGACTGTCACATAGAAGATAAATTATGTTGTTTTCTGTGACTCCAAGTAGAACACAAGCCAGTGATAAAACATACAAGAATAAAATATTCAGGTCAATATAAAAACTAACTTTTTACATCCTTATGTGCTCAAAGGTGGAAACCAGACAAGAAGGAAAAAATATTAGTCTGGAAGACAAACCTAGATTAAAACCTGGTTATGCCACTTCGATTCTGTTTTGAATGTCCCATAATCTGTTTCTATACCTATAAACTAGATTTAACCAATTCATACTTGGCAAGTTGTAGAACTTTAATGCCTGTAATTAGTTTGCTAGGACTGCCATAACAAAATATCATAGACTGGTGGCTTAAATTGCAGTAATGTGTTCCTCAGTTTGGGAGGTCAGAAGTCCAGGAATTGAGTTATCAGCAGAGTTGATTTTTCATGGTCTCTCCCTTTGGCTTGCAGTTGGCCATCTTCTCCCTGTATCTCCTCAGCTCTGGTGTCTCTTCCTCTTGTTATGAGAACACTAGTCCTGTTGGATGAGTGCCCCACCCTTACGCCCTCATTTAACAGCATTTGTCTCTTTAAAACTGTATCTCCAAATACAGTGATATTGGGGGTTAGGACTTCATCATGTGAATTGGGAGGTTGAGGAGAGGTCATATTCAGCCCAAACAGTTCCTAGTATCAACAAATATTAAGTCCTTCAGACCAGGGTGTTTAAGCATGGACAGCCACTTTACAGGGGTGTTTTATAGGGCGTTAAATCCTTAGACAGGTAATTGTAATATATAATTTTAATGAACTCCAACACTAATATTCTGTCATTATAAAAATAAAATCTCCAATGGAGCATCAAGTCTGAAATTCTGCAATGCTCTGAAAATGCTCAGTTGCTCAGTTGTAAGGTAGTTGCTCACTACATACAAAAATTTTCTTTAATAAATGTTTTCATTTCATATTCAAAATTTCAGTCTAATTTCACAAATATTTACTCATATGCTAGACCTCCCTTAACTTCTTCAGCACCAACTCTCAAGATGCATTCTAGGTGAAACCTCTGTGTTTTTTGTGGGAAGACATTGCTTCACCAAACCTTTAAATGCTCTAAGTCAGAAGTTACACATACGTAAGTGAAGGGAGAATGTAACTATCTTAAAACAAAAAAACCAAAATAGGCAAATTGTACAAGTAATTGCATGTAAAAACTTAAAAGAGCAAGAGGTATGGTAATTTAGTCCAGAAGTTTCAAAGTCTGAATCTACAGCTTTGAGACTTGCAAGTTCAGAACAACAAAATGATTTATTTCATTCATATACCTTATGCTGTTATTCCTCATTTTGATATGCATGGGTATTGGCCACATATTAAAAACTAATAGTTTAGGGGCACCTGGGTGGCTCGGTCAGTTAAGCGTCTGCCTTCAACTCCGTTCATAATCCTGGGGTCCTGGGATAGAGCCCCACATCTGGCTCCCTGCTCAGTGGGAAGCCTGCTTCTCCCTCTCCCTCAGCCCCTCCCCCTGGTCCCCTGCTGGGGCGTGTACTCTCTCTCTCTCACTCTCTCTCTCTCTCAAATAAATAAAATCTTTAGGAAGGAGGGAAAGAAAGAAGGAAGGGAAGGGGAGGGGAGGGGAGGGGAGGGGAAGGGAAGGGAAGGGAACGAGGGAGGGAGGGAGGAAGGAAGGAAGGAAGGAAGAAAGGAAAGGAAAGGAAAGGAAAGGAAGGAAAGGAAAGGAAAGGAAAGGAAAGGAAAGGAAAGGAAAGGAAAGGAAAGGAAAGGAAAGGAAAGGAAAGGAAAGGAAGGAAAGGAAAGGAAAGGAAAGGAAAGGAAAGGAAAGGAAAGGAAAGGAAAGGAAAGGAAAGGAAAGGAAAGGAAAGGAAGGAAAGGAAAGGAAAGGAAAGGAAAGGAAAGGAAAGGAAAGGAAAGGAAAGGAAAGGANCCAGAAGCCAACCTTTGAGGTTGGTTAGTCTTTCGTGTAATGACTATTTCAGTGGAAATAGGGCTGTGTTGTTTCTTGTGTATGTGGATAGTTGGAGTGATTTTTAAAAGTCAGTATTCTAAGCCAGTGAAAATAATACATTCTCTTCTTTTTCTCTTGACAGACTAATTAATACTATAAAGTTGCACACCTTCTCAAGGAGTGTGTACCTTTTTTGTCAGATGAACTAAAAACAAAAAACCTGGACACCAGTAATGGTTGTAACACTTGGCAATTGAACAAGCTTCCTCTTGAGAGGGCCAGTTACTATAACTAGACATTTACAACTGACAGTCAAGTCTATGGTTTGGAAAGAGCATGGTATCTTGAGCTGAATTACCCGGGTTCTATCCCCCTAGCTCCGCCATCTGTGACCTGAGCAGATATCAGATTCTCTGAGCCTATTTCATGTTATGTAAAACTCTATGTTTGGGTTTCTTTTCAGGTCTGCACAAAGTTTGACCCAATGTAATTTATTTCCTTCTTTGATCCTTAATTCTCTCACCTTCTGATGGGTATAATATTAATACTTTCACTGCTTACCTATCCCACGGGATTGTTGAGACAATCAAATAATATGATGTTTGTGAGAGTGCTTTATAAACTGTAAAACACTATACAAATGCTATTTCTTTCTTCTTATGAGTGGATGGGGATGCTTAACTAGAAATGGAATTGGGACCAGCCAGGAATTAATGTTGATACTGTTTCCTAAGAGACGTTAGAGGCCTCATGTTTTTGTCTATTTAAATTGCCTGAACTGATCTGTAAAATGAAGATCTTTAACAAGAGGCATTAAAGTTTATTGTCTATTTTTCTGTGGTACTTTCCAGGGAACATAGGAAAGATTTTTTTTTCCTTTCTGTTTTTTCCCCTGTATTATTGGGCTGCTGTCTGTTCTTGTAAATACTAAGACAAATTCTTATCCTTTGTAACTATGGGGATCTGGGCCCATGGTGCTTACTATCATTATTTCTGTTGTACTTGTAGTAATTGTTGTTATTATTATTAATTATGCCTTGTAATTATATAGCTTCTTATATAAGGAAAGATAAATGGCTAAAAAAATAAACAAGCTGCGTTATTGAGAGATTTTTGGAGTCAAACACTTTAAATCCACTTTTGGCCTTTTTTTGCAAAGAGTTCTGCATGAATCTTCAAACAAAACAAATATATATATATATATATTTTGCTCTCCCATTGAATATAAAATCCTAACTAGTGAGTTGGTGTCCTTGGAGTCATGCATGAGAAAATAGAGTCAGAGCCTTTATTTCCTCTTTCTGCCTTTTAAAATATTTCTTAAAGTATAGTTAATAAATAGTGGAAGTTTGTTTAGAAGAAAGAGTTTGAAGCAGGAGGTGGAATACTTGAACAGTGACAGCCTGAAGTAGAGAGGTCTTATTGCCCCCACTCATTCTTGATTGCCTGCTGAAGAAAAAAGAAAGGTGAAGGATGACCTGAGGGGGTTTTATATAGTTTGTGGATTATGGGGTAGGCAATCAAATGTAAACAAAGTACAAAATGTACAGCATGGATTGATAGAGGTTCTTTGGAATAAAAAGTCCACCCACCGTCTTTAATCTCTTGACTCTTTTATTTTCAATTCTTGAATATTCTTAATGCCCATGAAGTGTTCTTTAAGTTTCCAGGCTGATTGGCCTGGGGCCCCATGGATTGTGGGTCTCCTCTTTCCCACAGTTAAAGACCTGTATCTAGTAGTGAGAGTAGGAGGTCAAGGTAAGCATTTGTTTTTCCTTAGGTAACCTCTGTGTAGGTTCTTCTGTGACTTGGTGTGCAAGAAGGGATGAAATTTTACAGGAAATAAAGAAGGTTATTCAGTTATCCAGTTATTTCTCATATTGAGGAAAACCCCCCTCTATCCAACTGTCATCATCCTCTAAAGCAGTGGTTCTCAAAGTGACCAGCAGCATTTGCACACCTGGGGATATATTATAACCCAAACACCTGGGCCTCACCCCAACCTTGTGAATGGAAACTTTTAGGTGGAGTACAGCAATTTGTGCTTGAACAAGTTCTCCAAGTGATTCTGATACATAACAACATTTGAGAACCACTGTTCTAAAAAGATGTTGAATTACACTGGGAAAATATTTGAGCAATTAAAAATTCTACCAAAAACCAAAAGTGACTTTTGTAATTTAGAACCTTCTATGTTTTACCCCAAATTATTTTTTATCATTTTATCCTGAACTATTTAACACTTTTTACCTCTGACCTGAGGTCATACCAACGTCTCCCTCCAATCCTAAAATGATCTCTGTCTCTCTTCCTAGACAAATCTAAATTATTCTGAATTAACCAACTAAAATATCACTCCTTGCAAAAACTTTATTGGTCATGTCAACATTCTCTCAATTTTGGGTTTCTTTAGCGCTCAGCGTCTGGACCATTCATGTAAGTCTTATCCATGATGTATCTTGTGTAATAAACTGTCAACAATTACAATAAACAATAGCTTGCATTTATTCAGTATTTACTGTGGTCACCACAGCCTTCTGGGAGAAGTACTGTGCTTGAGTTTCTGAGATCTTAAGTAGCTTACCCTAGCTCACACAGCATGTATCAAAGAGAAGATTCTCCTTTAGCCTTACGCTTGACCACTAGGCTATATTATCTAGTAATATTGATAAACTTTTCTCACATTCGTATGTATTTTCTCCACAGCTTAACTATATGCCCATTTGCAATTAAAGAGCCTAATTCTCTTATGTTTACAGTAGCCTTTAGAATATAGAGAATTAATGCACATCTGTTAGCATATTGTACTACATATTCTAAATACATTTCTGGAATTTGTCTTTTCCTTAGGAAAATCTTGAAAGTGAAAGTTTTAAAATTTCCTTTTAGAACCAGGATAGTCTCCATTTATAGGTTGAGTATCTTTATTTTAGCAAATTAATTTATTGATTGCATTTAAAATATTTAACTTGCCATTGTACGTTAATTTTTTTTAAAGATTTTATTTATTTAACACAGAAAGAGAGAGATCACAAGTAGGCAGAGAGGCAGGCAGAGAGAGGAGGATGCAGGCTCCTCAATGAGCAGGGAGCCCAATGCTGGCCTCGATCCCAGGACCCTGAGATCATGACCTGAGCCGAAGGCAGAGGCTTTAACCCACTGAGTCACCGAGGCATCCTGTGCGTTGATTTTTATCATCAATTTTGATAAGTGCATATAAAGACTACTTTACAATGCCTTTAAAGGAGGAAATAGCTACACTTGTTATTTAAAGAATTTACCAATTTTAGGATGTTAGTTTATTGTTTTGCAAGAAGAAAAACAATGAGTTGAAAATGAATCTGACCCATGCCAGTGTACTTGCCTGTACTCACTGGTGATGAAAAAAAAATGAAGATAATATTAGCAGCTAAATACTAATTATTCAGGAAGTGTGTTTTAATTGAAAAAAAAAGGTGTTTTGTTTTGGTGTTTTTGTTGTTGTTGTTTAGATTTTATTTATTTACTTGAGAGATAGAGACAGAGAGAGCGAGCATAAATTGGAGGAGCAGCAGAGGGAAAAGCAGACTCCTCACTGAGCAGGGAATCCAACACAGGGCTCGCTCCATCTCAGGACTCTGAGATCATAACCTGAGATGAAGGCAGATGCTTAACCAACTGAGTGACCCAGGTGTCCTGGTATTTTTTGTTTGTTTGTTTGTTTTGTTTGTTTTTTTAATCTGTAAGCATAACATACTCTGTGAACATGTTATATTTGTGCGTAACTTAAATTCACCTGACTGAATTCTGACCTAAGGAAAAGAAAGCATAGCCTGTTCCAGGTCAGGCCACACTGTGTGGCTGTTTGGGGGGATAAACATTTGGCCACTTTCTTTTCCTTTATAGCTGTTTTATCAAAGTGGAGATCCTCGACCCTGAGTTAAAATCGCATGGATGGCTGCTAAAATGCATTTTCTTGGATTCCACCCCTACATACTGAATCACAGTCTCTGGGATTGGAGCCCAGCAACTTACATTTGTAACAATCACCTCCAGGTGATGGGAATGCACAATTAAATTTGAAAGTCATTTTTGTTTTGTTTTTGGGGGTTTTGGGGTTTTTTTTGAAAGTCATTCTTATTTGCAGTCCTTTTTTCTCTCTGAGGGATCAAATCTTCCAGAAAACTAAATGGTAAGTCTCAAAACTGACATCTTTTAGGCACAGAGCCTCAGTGACAACCTTAGTTATTATTGTATTTGCTTTCAACAGACTTTTATGTAGTTCTGATACTTTTGTTTGCCATCTACTCTTATCTAAATAAAATAATTCAAAACCCAAATTGTTCTAAGATATAAGTATTCTTGGCCCCATTTTAAAGATGTGATCATTGAGGTTTTGAGAAGTAATTACTTTTCTGAAGGCCACCCAACTAATAATTAGATTCAGTTTGACTCCAGAATGTGTGTCTTAAACTCCAAAACAGGGTTCGGTCACAATTTGAAATCAGATCTTTTCAATCCTGCCATTTCTCTCTCTAAAAAAAGACAGCTGCATAGGAGGGGTGACCGCAGCTAATTCCAAGTTTGTGTCCAAACTCTGAGATATTATGATGTTAGTCAGCAGTCATTTTAAATAATTGGTTGGTAGCTGATCGGTTCAGTCAGTAAACCATCACCTTCAGTGTTATCAGATGGATCAATGGAAGCATCATCAACATAAACCTGTCTGTTTTATAGTCATCTTTGTCTTCTATTGTTCTTAAGAGACCTTATATATATTCTATGCAAAGATTACTAGAAAAAGCTTTTTATCATTTTATTAAGGGATTTTCTACAACAATATCGGGCTTCATTTCCCTCAACAATGATTTGTTTTGATAAATCTTTTGCAAATACAGCTGGTATACTGTAGAGCTAACTCAGTGGTTCTTAACCTTGGTAGCACATTCAAATCACCTATGGACTTTTGAAAATATACAGATGCATAGGCTAACTCCTACAGATACTGAATCATTGGGTCTGGAGTGGGGGCTAGATGCTGATTATTTACAAAGCCTCACAAGTGTTTCTATAAGCATCCAGGATTGAGAATCACTGATCTAATTCATTACTTGATAAAGAATTTGAGAATATCTTATACATTAAAAGAGCAATAGAAGGAAGCAGAATCCCTCTATAAATCCTACAGTGAGTCCTTTGAAATAAAAGTGGGACTTGTGAGCAGCTTGAGAAGCTGTTGCTTGGGCTATCCAAATATTCAGATTTGACTCTCAGATAATGAAAAGGCAAGAAATAAGAAGCCATTAGAGCATGGTACTAAGTGGAATTATGGGAAACCATCTGTAAAATGCTGTGGGGTTTGGAAGGACCTGTTCTTTTTAATAGACATTTTTGTAATAGAAAATAGGGTAATGGAAATAGCAGCATATTTTAATCTATCTGCATTTCCTTCAGATGAAAATAAAATAAAAGGGAAGGGCATAACCTTGCAAATGTATCTTGATCTGATATTATTTTTGCAAGTTAGACAGATATGGGGCCACTAGTCAGCCCAACTCAGGGCTAGCTATCAAATCAGAGCTCACTCTTCAAATCCCAGCACTAATCGAGATGATAAAGAGCTACCTTTCGATTAATCCTGCTCTGGACTTTAGACGAAAGATACTGCAGTTTAATTACTGAGTGAAATTCACTTTGTCTGATCTGCCTGTCTTTGCTGTAATGTCATAATATAATCAGCATCACCCCCATCTGAAACATGGGGCTGTGAAGTCCAAGGACCTGTGTGATTGGAAGAAATAAAATGATGCTCAAACAACAACCAGCCGCAGTGCAGTAATTATTCAAACCTTGTTTTCATCTGTATGTCATTCTCCTATTGGCTTGTCATGACAGCAACTGAGAAAAAGATGGGAGAGTGTGTGATTGAAAGGGAGTTTGACCTGAAGGAATCAGATCAGGTGTGGGAGGGAAGCTCCAAGCTGTATAAAATCTTAAGGCTAATTAAATTTGGTTTTCCTTTAATATATATCCCACTGGCTGCTCCTGATCCCACAAGTCCAAGCTAAACCATTCAGCCGATATGTCTCTCTGCAATTAAAATCTCCCCTTCAGTTGAAACTCTATAGTTTTTACTTCTCTGAAAATAATTTATTTTTCTTTTAAACTGGCAATTACTTGACAGATTTTTTTCCTGTAAGTCTCAATATAGATTTGTAAATTAAACTCAATGAGAGAAGAGGGTTCAGATTTTCTTCTGTCACAGATAATGGCCTTTGCAAGCATTCTTTCTAGGTCTGCGTGGACCCACTGCCTTACATAGAAGCACTGAATCCAGAAAGGTGCCTGGCTTCCCTGTGAATTGTTACCCTATCTTATACAAAATGTTTAAAGTAACTTGCCCTAGGTCCTTTAGTTAGAGAGTGGCTGAGCCAGGATATGAACCAAGATTTGTCTAATTCTGAGTCATACTCTTTTGACTCTACTCTCCTTCCTCCCTTTATTCTCACTAATTTATGGTTAATACCCCTCCAACACATTGCTGTGCACCTCCTATATGCCAAGTGCTGTGTTATACTCCACATATACGTTAGTGAAACTTGGAAGAATCAGCTAGTATCTGTCTTCAAAGGCATTTAAGCTGGTGGTTCAGTTGCTTTTGTGACTTTTATTGTAAATTGACATTTTAAATCCAAAGAGCAATAGGACCATTAAGAACAAATGTAAAATATGAAGTCCAGAAGGTCTTTTCTATTTCCCTGTTTTTATTCATAGTATCACCGTTCTACCCATCACCCCAAAAATCTCATAAACAAAATTTCCAAGAACTTTAACGTCTTATGACTGAGCTATTATATACATATATATATATACACACACACACACATATATATATACACACAATATATATATACACATACACACAGGTATATGTTTATATAAATATAAATATCTCAAAATTTGCCATATATGATCCATCATCAAGGCCCTTAAGCATCAAGGTTAAGCAGGCCGGCTCTGGAGTCAGATGACCTGGGTTTGAATCTTGGCTTTATCCTTTATTAATTGTATAAACTTGAAAAAGTTGCTTAATCCTCATCTTTAAAAGAGAAACAATAAAGTGACTTGTCTTTTAAGGTTGACATGCAGATAAAATAGGTTAATCTATATAAAGCACACAGTCCAGTGCCTGATACATAGTAGAAGTTTTTTTTTTTAAAGATTTTTATTTATTTATTTGACACAGACAGAGAGATCAGATCACAAGTAGGCAGAGAGGCAGGCAGAGAGAGAGGAGGAAGCAGGCTCCCCACTGAGCAGGGAGCCCGATGCGGGCCTCGAGCCCAGGACCCTGAGATCATGACCTGAGCCGAAGGCAGAGGCTTTAACCTACTGAGCCACCCAGGCGCCCACATAGCAGAAGTTTAATAAATATTATCCTTTCTTCCTTTAGTGTCTCCAGAACATTTCATTTCTTTTCTATTTCTGCCGACGCTGCCATGGTCAGATATTTATCTCATCCCCTCACTCATCATATTCACTCATAGGCTGCTAATGGGTTCTGATTCTTCTCTTCTAGTTCATTCTGTACCAACTACATCAAGGCTAGCGTGACTTACTTATCTATAGAACAGAGATGATAGAAACTGCTCTTTTGCTTTTTGGAGTTGTCACAAATTACAGTATATGTATATGGATATGACAGTATTTGACAGTATATGACACCATTTCATAAACTGCAAAAAGCTCTACAACCATAAGGTATAGTCTATAGTGTCTAAATATTTTCCAGTAGGCATGTAGTCATGTATTAAATACATAATTCAAAATATCTATGGTCAGGCTGATAAAACTATCATATTTCTCATATCTAAATAAGATATACATGTGTATCTAAGGATTATTCCTTCTGTATTTTTATATCTCCTCTTTTTTCATCTAATCCAACTCTTCTTTTGAGAACTCATATTATTTTACCTCACCCCATCTAGAGGGCAGATGGGAGTCTTTCTTAAAAGACCTTCACTAGGGCGCCTGGGTGGCTCAGTAGGTTAAAGCCTCTGCTTTCGGCTCAGGTCATGATCTCAGTGTCCTGGGATCGAGGCCCACATCGGGCTCTCTGCTCAGCAGGGAGCCTGCTTCCTCCTCTCCCTTCCTCTCTGCCTGCCTCTCTGCCTACTTGTAATTTCTCTCTCTGTGTCAAATAAATAAATAAAATCTTTAAAAAAAAAAAAAAAGACCTTCACTAGAAAGAGTCTTTTTTTTTAAGATTTATTTATCTACTTTAGAGAGATAAAATGAGTGGGGGAGGGGCAAAAGGAGAGGGAGAAGGGAAGCAGACTCCCCACTAAGCAGGGAGTGGGGAACCCGAAGTGGGCTTGATCTCAGGACCCTGAGATCACAACCTGAGCCAAAACCAAGAGTCAGATGTTGAACCAACTGAGCCATCCAGGTGCCCTTAGAAAGAGTCTTTCTTGATTTTTTTAAATCATCAAACAGGACTGATCTTAACAGACTGATAGGAAGAATCCCAGCAGTTCCTAACCACTCCTGGAATAGCATGAAAAAGAAATCAACTTCATCCTAAAGCACAGAGATCAAGATTGTGCAAATTATCTAACAATGTGGATTTTCTTGAAATTTTTGAGTCAAAAATATAACCAGAGGACAATAATTATGATAAAAACCATTCAGACATTGATTCAACTGCCTGGATCCAATTTTTCCTTAGGTAGTATGTTTCTGTTAATCAGAGAATGAATTGATGGACAATGATGGTGGCTTAGTATTTGAAATCATAGTCCCTAATAACCCAGTGCTGCACAGAAATGTTTCAGCTTTGTTTATTATCAGATGGGACCAGGACAGGCAGATCAGTCTTCATTCCATGGTTTCTAATGAGAGAGTGATTCCAGAATGTTCCACATGAGGTTCAGTGGCAGGCAGACAATATGGGCCAGCCAGCCTTATATTGGATAGCTTACCTATGTTTAAAAAAAAAAAAGTGTCCATAGTCTTCAAGCACATACCTTAACTGTCCCTGAATTCTGTGGATATCATCAGTGGACCCATATTCCCATGAGTTCTCTGTTCCATGAGGTCTGACCTCATTGCTCTAAGTTTTGAGATTTTGATGATAAGCAGTAGGTGTCTTCCAGACTCCTTTCTTACTTCCCTGTACCTCACCCCCAATTCCACACATCATCTAGCTGCCCCCAAAATACTCCCTTGCCTAATTCTATCACTCTCTTTCAAGGGTATCTGATATAGCAGAGGCATAAAATCTTTACTCCTTCCTACTGGCCTTTTGGCTCCTCCTGCTTGTTTGGAGTTTTGAGTTAAATTTTTCAAGTTAATATTTAACTCATGAGATAACTGTTCACAAAATTGTTGGTTGGCAATCAGGGATTTTTTTCCCCCTGGATTAATACAGTTAAAGTTTAACTTAGTGAAACAGCTCATAAAAAAATAATAAATATATGTATATAATTAAATAAAAGTATTAACTCTGGGAATTTTGCTGATATGTTTTCATGACTCAAAATGGAATATTTGTTCTAGTCTAGATAAAAGAAAGACCTTGGTTATAGGCCTGGCAAGCTGACTCTGTGGAAGAATTTAAGCAGAAGGGGAAGCCAGAGTCTACTCCTGGGTGGCAAATGACATGCAAATAATAACATCACTTTTTTTCTTAAGAAAATACCCTTTATTCATATTTTTGGTAATATCACCTTCAAAAGAAGTTATTGGGATTCTCTCCAAATGGCATATTTGGATAATTTTAGGCTTTGATCAGTCCTGTGCTATCTTGTGATATTTTACATTGTCAATGACCTTATGTGGTACAATGTTATCAAAACTTAGAGACAGATGTGGGGAGAAATCACTCTTTTCAGGTATTGCCCTTCAGCCCATATTCATAAGTCAGAAAGGACTGTTTCTTCTCCTGAGACAAAGACAAAGAGCTTCTTCTCAAGCTCCATTTGATAATTGCTAGAGCATATCTTGTGTTCTTAAGAGAAATCTTCATGCTTTTGCTAGGGCTCATGGGTACAACCTAGAATTGAAACCATATTCAGTTTACTTTGGTGTACTTTGGAAGGGTTTTCAGCTTCTTGCAAGGTAGACCTCAAGGAACAATTATTGGAGAAACTGGGGGCAATTAAGTAAATCTTATAGAACTATGAGGGGCTGCATATATGGGATCTTCAAGTTTAATAGGGAGTTCTCTGAAATTCTGTGCCATTGAAGATACTCTGTGTGTTGGCCATACACAGAAATCTGCTCAGCAATTTCTAGTTAAAGGATCATTTATGGAAGTTCAGAAGTCAGTTGTTAATATTTTTGCTATGAGAATAAATGGGCTTGATGCCAAAACAAGAACTAGATTTTCTGCTCTATCCTGCATTTCAGAGTCATAAAACTAGACATTCAAAACCTGGATCTCTCACAAGGACTTTCTAAGAGTTTGTTGTTTTACCAAATATGCTGTGTTTATCCCAAATCAGAAGCCACTTGAGATAGAATTGTAAGTAATAGATTACAAATTTGAAGAAACTTAAACATTAGGTTTTAAGCGACCAATAAGGTAGTAGGAAAAATTAGGAAGAGAGGTGTCCCAAAAGATAGCCACAGTGTTGTTGTTTTTTTTAAAGAGTTTATTTATTTATTCGGCACAGAAAGAGAGATCAGATCACAAGTAGGCAGAGAGGCAGGCAGAGAGAGGAGGAAGCAGGCTCCCTGCTGAGCAGAGAGCCCGATGCGGGCCTCTATCCCAGGACCCTGGGATCATGACCTGAGCCGAAGGCAGAGGCTTTAACCCACTGAGCCACCCAGGCACCCGCCATAGTGTTTCAAGTAGGAGGACGTGGTTAGCCATGTTAAATTGCTGCTGAGAAGTTGAGTAAAATGAGAATAAAAATGTGAACATTGGATTTGGCAAGAGCAGACATGGTAGAGTGGAATGGATAAAAACCTCATTGGAGTAGGTAGAGGAAAGAACAGAAAGTAAAGATATGGTAATCGCTAAATATAGACAATTCTTTCAATAAATTTTGCCAGGAGGGCGCCTGGGTGGCTCAGTGGGTTAAAGCCTCTGCCTTCGGCTCAGGTCATGATCTCAGGGTCCTGGGATCGAGGCCCACATCAGGCTCTCTGCTCAGCAGGGAGCCTGCTTTCTCCTCTCTCTCTATCTGCCTGCCTCTCTGCCTCCTTGTGATCTCTCTCCCTCTGTGAAATAAATAAATAAAATCTTTAAAAAAAAAAAAATTTTTTTGCCAGGAGAGGAAGAAGACAAATGGAAAGTAACTGGACAGACACTTGGAATCAAGAGAGTATCATATAAAGACACGCAAAGCATGGCAGTTTTTTGTCTTGTTTTATGTTTTGTGTTTGTTTAATCTGCTTTCTCAGTTGAAAAACAACACAAATAAGAGTCAAAGCCTCAAATCTGGAGTAAAAAGAGATGAAAAGGCAAAATCAGTTTGGTAAAATGTAAAAGGTATTGGGTAAGATCCAACAGATTTTGGTTATAGGTCAAATTCTACCAGCTACCAGTAATATGGCCCTAAATAACATTTCTGTATCAACCTACTTATTTATTGATAACATCTAAAGTCCATTTGTGATATTCTAGTTTCAGAAAGGAAAAAATAACAGACGTATTTCAGAAATCCTTCTCTAGTAGAAATAAAATTTATATCATTTTAAACCATTGATAAAGCTCTGTATTATTTAAAAAGCACTCATATCTTGTTAGTTAACCCTCACAAGACTGCTACAAGGTAGATGGTTATATTGTTTTACTTAACAGGTAAGGAAACCAAGGCTCTGAAAGATTAAGTAGCTGGCAAAATCATACAGTGTGTAAATAGCAGAGAAGGAGTGATAGATTTTTAGGATATAATTCAAAGGTTCTTCCCACCCCATAGTGCTCCCTCTCTACTTGCCCTGTAGTGTTTAGTTTTGTTTTGCTTTCCCCCCTCACTTTTCTGTGACTCCCCCCCTTTTTAAAAATTTTTGATCCAGTTTCCATTATTTTTATTTCTTTCCATCCTGCTTCCCCAGGGATTTCTGAGTCTGACCATCTCCCTAAATATCTGCATGTCTCCATAAAACAGAACCAAATGCATAGGGTTGAGAGTCTGTATTAATTGCATAGGAAGAACAATCCTATACCAAAACCATTTACTAGTTTCAAACAGCCAGTGGAAAATCAACGCTCTGACCACAATGACCAGTGTTCGTGGTGGGAACCCCTTTGTAATATCTTGTCATTTGGACTTACCAGCTTTTAAAACCAAAGAATGGGAAGGAAAGAGCAAGAAAGTAGGAGGAGAAAATGGGAAATGGGAAGTAGGAGAAGAGATGACATGGAGGGGTACAAGTGTTGCTTAGTGTAGGCCCTGCAGACCAAAAATTATTGTGTTTCTAACACTATTGATTTTTTCAGCAGCTGATATTTCAATCTGGGTGCAGTGTGTCTGTGAGTCTACGCACACTGTCAAGAAGAAATATGATAGTGTCTTAAAAGATTAATAATATCGCTGGTCCTCTGGAGGCCTGTCTTAATTCACTGGCCTGTTCCCTGGCATGTACTGTAATTTATCTAGTCTGATTTGAATAGCAAATGGCAATCGGCTGCCATTAGGGAAATGGGCATCATTCTTATTGATCCAGCATAGGCTGGATTTTATTTAAGGAGAACTGCAAAATGTTATTACCTTCAGGAAGAGAAACGGAAAAGGGAGCTTTTCCCTCGTGTATTTTGGAAATGTTCTACCTTTAAAAGGAGGGAATGGATTATGGATTTAGGAGAACAGAGGGAGATGATGATCCTGTTGTGTGAACAGGGACATGTACAGGCTGTTTTCAGCATAATTGTTTACCAGCAGGAAAGAGTGCTCATGATTATGAGAAAGAGGCCATGGCCTCAGAGGTTAGAACATTGGAGAGTTAGTCGGATCTGATCTGTTTCATTGTCCAACTTTGTGAAAAGCCCCTGGTTGCTTGGAAGCCACTTGTCAATCTGTAAAATGGGCTTTAAAAAATCTGCTGGCCACCTATAAGTTTTACTTGGCATTTGTTTCACATCCTGAGAGCTTGGATAAATGATGCTGTGGAATAAAAACAGAAAAAGCAAAGAGGGCCTATTTGACGTTGGAGGGTGGAGTTTCATATTTACTATTGCTCTTCACTTAGAACCCTTGAAGGAACAGGTTATGTGCTGAGTGGAGCATGACGAACTACCCTCATAATTCTCATTAACCATAACCAACATCTCTCAGGTTAACACTGAATATATTGGCTTTAATATTCACCTGTCAGTGGCAGATCTAAACCTGCATTTACACCTTGTTCTACAGAATCAAGGAAAGCGATCAGCATTATGGTAGCAAATGTGGGAGACACTTACACGACGACCCATTCTGCTGACTCCCTACCCACTTTGTCACAGGGGTGGGGGCTGAAAGTGCCATTCCCATTAGAGCAGTGGAGATTTGCTGTGAAAGAGCACATACACACCCACCCTGTCCCCAACCTGTTTTAGCAGCCTCTGAAGGGGAGAAAGGTATGATAAAGGTGGCTAGAGGAAGTGCTCATTGCTACTGAAATTCTTCTCCAATCCACCTCGGGTTGTTATGGAAAGAAACGATAATGTGCTACAGGAAATGGCCAAGTATAAAAGCAATAAAATAAATTGAAAATGACTTTGTTTTTTTGAGCGGCAGTAATTGCTATATGTTGTGATGTTTGCATAAGGAATTAGTTAATGTGTAGCAGAATGGCATGTGATACTTTTTATTTGCCTGATGACTATAGTCTCTGAGTGAATGACTTATTAAGGTTAATAAAGAAAAATTTGCTTGTGACTTGTAATGATCCAATTGCTAGAATTTAGCATCCCCTTATGCATTGTTGCCTAAAGGGGAGAAGGAAAAAAAAAACCCACACACATTAATGGCCGACTGGCTATGATTTTTTATAGTGGTGTGAGAACAAACAATGTCTTCTAAATTGTTGGTCTGTCTATCTTTCTGCCTGCCTGGGCAGGAACGTTATGGCTTTCTTAATTCTCCTGTGTGATTTATCATCCTAAATTCATTGTTTTGCATAACTCTGCTCAAAATGAAGAAATGTCATTATTTTGCAGCGAAAAAGTTGTCATTTGCATAATGCCTGCCATTAATTATTGTGAGACTAATGCAGTTGTTGATATTTTTAGGGCACAGTGGTACAGCCTGCACCTTGTATAATGTCATTCTGAAAACATTGGTAGTTAATAGGTGCCACAACATTGCACAAATGGAAAAGAAGATGATGAAGAAGAAGGGGACACAATGGAACAGGCTGTGATCTTTATTTAGCTTTTTTTTTTTTTCCTGAAATGCTTGGTGAGAGAAGACTATAAAAGGAAGCGAATAGAGCAGGGAGCTGTGACATCCAAGAGAACAAAGGGATTGAAAAGCAGAGGTTTTCTATTTAGGCTGAATTAGTATAACCTGGGTTCCAGCCAGTTTAATGGAGGAAGTTGTGCTCCTCTGTTTTGGCTTACCTACTTCACCAAAGCAGAATGTAGGGTTGGGCTTTTTGAAACCAACGGTTAGTATAAGGGTTTGCTCTGAAACATGCTCATCTTGTGGGAGAATTCTCTTAGCTGGGCACTTGACCAAAGTGAAGAGGACACACCACAGTTCCATGGAAGAGAGCAGAAGACTGTTTCTCAGGTTGTGCTTCACCAGTCCTCAGTACTTCACTTACGTCAGTATTGGTATCTAGAGCCATGGCTTTCTTTTCCTGTAAAAAGCAGAGGAACACAGAAGCAGCATATTAGGGTGAAATTTTTCCCCCCCTGCTGTTCCTTGCAATAGAACTAACTTTTGCATCTGATTCTTTAGGGCAAGAGCCTACCAAAGCTTTCTATTTCACAGGTAAATGAAAGTCAGTTATAAAAATTCGATCAGAGATGAAACTCATTACACTGAGTCTGGGAGGCATAAATATTACAAATGTAGGTAACTGTTGATCTTTTTAGTCATGGGAGCTTAAAAAAAACAGGCTCACATCAAATAGAATTTTTTTCCTAATTTCACTGTTTCATGTGTATTATAAATTTAGATCTTTCCTCTTTATCATTAAATTTAAAAGACATAAAAGAAATGGAGCCTCAAAAGTAGGTCTAGTTGCTAAGACTGACCAGAGATATTTGGAAAGATATTGCCCTTCAATGTTTAAAGCCTGGCACTGTAAACACTGCAAAATGCAATACTTTTCAGACTGTCATCCAGATTCTGATGACTATTCCTTGCCCAAAGACTGGCTACTATTTTGGACCTCGCTAAGGCCAGATGATGCTTGTGAGGGGGCCATTGGGATGTGGAGGAAACAATGAGGGGCTGTCCCAGTTTGTCTTACAATAAAACCTCAGCAGTATTCAGGCTGGGATGTTTTCGATAGGTCTCACCTTGGATTTTAGAACTTAATCTGCATGTGTTCAGTTCTGGAATATGTAGAAAACACACATTCTGGGTTAGGAAAATTTTAATTCCCTACAGTGACATCACCATCATAAATTACCACATTTGGGGTTGTAAAAAACAGATGAGCCCATGCGTCAATGGAGACTGGTCTCCATTGCTGCTCTCACTTTTCCCTTTCTTCTGGAGAAAAGGAAATTGTCCTAACACTGCAAATTAATATCCTTTGACTGTAATAAAATCAATACAAGCACAGAATTTTAAAAACATAAGAAAGAGGTCCAACATAGGGGAGCCATGGACAGAAAATAAAAAAAGGGATTTGTACTTCAATAGTACACTGGGACAACACAGGCAGACTCCTCCTTAATCCTCTCATGTTTGTGGCTGGATAATGTCCAGTGTCTATGATAGCCTACATACGTGTATAAATCCTACATATATATATACATATATATGTATATATATATATACACACACACACGTGTGTGTGTGTGTGTGTGTATGAACACCTGAAAATTAAATTAACATGTTATGTCATGACTAAGTAGCCAGCTCAGCTTGGCTAACCTAGAACTTTCCCTGTTTTAACACTGAAAGTTCCACATCCTAGGAGTCTTGGGTAAACCAAGGCAGTCAGTTACCCTGAGGCCTTTTGATTTAATAGTTGTATTATCTATTTCATCCTGTATTTGAAAAGGCTCTTATGTTTAGTGAACAACCTGCTGTTATGAACTATTTTTTAATAACATCCTTTTGCTGAAGCATTTTACCTCACTAAAGGAGAGTTGAGTAAAGAGGTATAGACTTTCATGCATTGAGTGTCTGAGTGTCTAGCACTTTGATCAGCAATATTCTGGAAAGTAGCAGTCTCATAGTAAATAATCAGCATCAGCTCTGATCCCCTGTGTTCAGGAAATAATTTTAGAGCTCAAGTCTTCCATAGAAACAGGGTAAGAATCCATATGTTAGTTGGCATGATTTTCATCACCTAACATCTGATAATCATGTCAGACTGGCATTCTTTAATACTCACTGATTCTTGCCAGGACTTCTAACTTCTCTATCCTTTGCTTTGGGGTTTTTCTCCTTTTGCGGCCAGACATCCTGCTAAGAACCAAGGATACAAGAAGGATAAGACATGGTCCTTCACAAGGAGTTTTTCAGCTTAACCTATGAAGGGGGATAAAAAAGCCGCAAGAATGAGTTTTATAAAGTATCCATCTACTATAGGCACTGAGATTAGTTAATACTGTCCAAAGCTTAAGACAGAAGACTAGCACTTAAAATTGTTATTGTTTGTTTCATAGATCAGTCTGTTCATTTGTTTAATAAACATTTTTGAAGCTCCACTATCTGCTCAGCAATGTTCTGAACATTGTGGACACAAAGATGAGTCATACTTGGTGGTTTCACAAAACAAAGAGTACAAAAGTACCCCTACTCCCCCTCCAGATTGGGAGTCCTTCGAGTGCAAGACTGCCACTTCAGCATTCCACGCCAGTCTAAGACATGAGGACTGGCTGGGCTGGGAAAACGCCTCCCTTTATAGACTCGAAGGAGACATTATTTTTAGTTAACTATCTAATTTCACTTCACTTTTCCCAAGAACTGTATTCTAAGACCTGAGCTGTAGCATGTAGGTGGGTACCCAGATTGGCTTGTGCAGTCAGATGGAAAGAACAGAGGCGTCTGGGACAATCCAGAGCAGCCACTACACCATGCAGAATAAAAATTTTCTGTTTAAAGATGATATGACTGGGATGAAATTTGGAACACTTTATTCATCCACGTATTCATTCAGTCATCTAATATCTATCAGCCATCTATAATGTTTCAGACATTGTTCTAATTACTGGGGATATAGTGAGAAATTAACCGAAGTCCCCTAGGAAGCTTACTTTATAATGAAAGAAGAGAAAACCAATAATTAAGTAAGCAAAAATATATCATTTTAAATAATGATACAATGTAGGCAGAAAACAAGTCAGCATACGGGAGTGAAAAATGGATGATGGAGAGAGTACCCTTTGAGATACGGCAGGTAGTGAAGGTCTTACTAAGCAAGGGATATTTGAGCAAAGATTAAAATAATGAGAAGGAGCTAAGCATGTGGTGAGCAGGAGGAAGAGGATTTGGGGCTGGGGGAATAGATACTATAGAGTGGGTAAGAACAACTTGAAATATTCCGGGAAGAGCAAGAAGAAATGTGTGGCTCAAGTAAAGTAAAGCAAAAATGATCACATAGCTAGGTATGGATCAGATCATATAGTCTGTGGTAAAGACCAACAGGAAGCTGTTAGCAGGCTTTAGAAAGGGTATGTGCGCTTGGGGCTCCTGGGTGGTGCAGTAAGTTAAGTGTCTGACTGACTCTTGGTTTTGGCACAGGTCGTGATCTTAGGGTCATGGGATCAAGCCCGCGTCAAGCTCCGTGCTTGGCACGGAGTTTGAGATTCTCTGCCCTTCTGCTTGTGCTCTCTCTTGCTCTCTCTCTAAAATAAGTAAAAATCAATCTTTAAAAAAAATGGTATGTGCTCTAGTTTATAAGTTTAGAGACCTTTGGCTACTCTGTGGACAATAGACTGAAGGGTCAAACGCAGAGTAGGAAGACCAATGAGGAGTTACCCTAGGAGCCCAATATGTGATGGGCAATGGGAGCAAAGGGTTCTGAATTCTGAATAATTTGAATGTAATTTGAAAGCAATTGCTGAGGGACTTGCTGTGGTCTAGATTAGAAAGAGATACATCAGGTGTGGTGAGTCCTAGGTGTTTGCCCTGAGCAACTGGATGAATAGCAGTATCATGAACTCCATGGAGTTGGGAGTTATGGGGGATATGGAGGAAAGAGCAGATTTGGGGGAAGAGATAATTATGAATTAATATGGGGCATGTTGACTTTGCAGTTTTTGTCCAGGTGAAGAAATTGAGAAGGCATTTGTATATATGACTCAGGAACTCAGAAAAGGATTAATGCTAGAGATACAAGCCCTTCTTATCCTTTTTTTTTCACTTCTACATATGTAATTTCTTTAGAATGTAAGCTCACAGAGTGCAAGGCATGGCTTCTGAGCAGTTTTTGAAGTAAGTATGTATCCCCTATGTTATTTGATGATAAATACACAGGTGCTATTTTCATTCATTCTGCTGTCTTTGGAAAGTCCCAGATGCATATGGCAAAGAGGTCCCAACAAAAACATATGAAGACTTCCTGAAGATTCATATAGTTTATGACCTCACTGAGATGTAAGACAAACATTGTTTCCATAATGATATAAGACAGAGGGGAAAGCACATATTCTGTAATTTATTAATGGAGGTGGAATGCATGTGAGTTAGAAGGGAGGTAAAACTTGAACCCAATTTTGGAAGTGGGGAGAATTTAAACAGGCAGTAAGGAGCATCCACTGTATTTCAGATTGGGGAAGTTGGGAGCAGATGTGTGAAGACATAAATTCACTTTCTCTTTGGGGAAAAGCAGGGATGGAGAACAAGGAGATTGGCCTGGCAAGAACAGAATTTTTGTGTTTGTGAAGTTAGAGAAGATGAGTTTATAAAGGTTGAACTTACCCAGTGGCACACTGGTCCTCATCTCCAGAGTATTTCAGAATCACTTTTGGAGTTTTGAAATGTGGATGCCTGGATATCACTTCTGGAAATTCTGATTCCATAGATCTTGGAAGGACCCTGTCATTTGTACTTTTCACAGGGAGCTTATTCTGGAACATACCTCCTTCCTAAAGCTTTGATCATTTCCTAGGGAAAATAGACCTACTGGACTCCTAGGTACAGTTCTCTCCAGTCATCCTTCTAGTGGGGGCTCCCAAGCTGGCTCCTATGGGATCCACATGTTTATTTCACTACTCATGCAGAAATTGAAGCTTGTAAATTTCTCTGTCTTTTAGTTATGCTGTATACAGAAGTTATTTTATTTTCTCTCCTTGTTGATCTATATTACTTGTAGAGAATATTTGGAAAGTTCAGACTTAGTTTGCTGCCATTATCTGGTAGGAACCCAGAAGTCTGCAAATTTGTTCCAAGAGTAGCTTCCTGCCTAAGTAAGTGGTTGCTACACTGTCCTACATCACTTGTACTAAATTTATAATTTATAATTTTATATTTTTATAATTTATAATTCCATAGACTTGACATAGAAACTTGTGATGCTACACTTTAGCTATTTGAAATTTCTATGGTGAAATAAGAAACTCAAGCTTAAAAAACGTCTGTCTTTTGGATTCTATTGATCTCAAAGTTTGGATGTCAGATGTTATTTGTATTATTATTTTCCTTAAATGACTAGAGACTCAGTTGGCCCCGTGATGGGGATGTTTTTGAGATATACATGGCACAATAAAGGAGTGGTTCTGTTGAGGCCATTCCAGATGCAAGGTTGTTCCAGGGACCTTTGCGTCAGGGCTTAATGGGACTTTAGTAGACTGGGTATCAGGGCTTGGCCCTTCTTTACATCTCTGCCCAATTCTTCTGTTAGTACTAATAGACTATCCATCCTTTTCCTGTTTTATCTTGAAATCACCTGTGACCTGCTATGGCTCTTCCATTTTCTTACTACTTAATAGTCTCTCGCACAGTAACCTATAGCTAGGTGTGGGTATACGGGTGAGTAAAAACTGTGGAAGGAACAGCATCTCTTACTAGGAGCTATGGGTGCTAGAAACACCGTGATTATTACTGCATAGGGAATTAGACTGCATTCAACTGAACTCCTCCTTACGTGGTCAAACCTATGATGCTTTTTCCTGAGTGACTGACTATGTTTCATGTATTCTCTGTAGCAGCATTAGCATCTATTAAACAGATATAGCATTGCTGAAATAAACAAGAGTTTGGAAATCAAAAAGGGCAAAGTGTTATGCTGCAGGCCTACGTAATATAACTTAGTGATATGAATTGCTATAATGGAGCCTAAATTGAATGCAAAATTTAGGACTTCAGGAGAAGTAGATATTATAGCCCTGTTCTGATTCGTAAGATTCCACATCATTAACTCACAGGCCATTGGAATTTTTTCGAAGGAGAAGCCTAAGACTAGAATCATAGACTATTAAAGGTTTCTATTTAAGAGATAGAGTATCTGTTATAATTATGTAGTAGTCTCAAACACTTTAGATGTTTGAAAGAAATACATAGTACCTATAAAAATAGGAGAGCAAAGACTCCTAAGCATAAAAATGCTCCTAGAAAGTCACCTTTTAGGCACTTAGGGAAGGAAGTTTTGCGTAGATTCGTATTTTAAGTAATATTTTGCTATACAAGTAATATACTTTCTTTATGGAAAAGTTCAAAAGAAAAAAAATTATTTAAAATGTCTTGCCCAGAAACAGCTTTTAATGTTTCAATGCATATTTTCCAGCCTTTTTTCGCTATGTGTATACACATTTATCATATCTTAAAAAAATATTAACTTGACAAGATTTACTTAAATAATACATCAACCTTTCCATATTGTTGGCTAATATACCTTTTAATTTAATAGTATTCCAAAAACATTTATTCTGTCATTAAATAGTATTCAAAATGTGATTCTTTTAAAGATTTTATTTATTTATTTGACAGAGAGAGATTACAAGCAGGCAGAGAGGCAGGCAGAGAGAGAGGAGGAAGCAGGCTCCCTGCTGAGCAGAGAGCCCAATGTGGGCCTCGATCCCAGGACCCTGAGATCATGACCTGAGCCGAAGGCAGAGGCTTTAACCCACTGAGCCACCCAGGCGCCCCAAAATGTGATTTTTAATAACTGTATAGTATTCTAATTTATGGATATAAAACGTTTACTTACTTAACTTTCTCTTGTCAGACAAAGATTCCAAATTTTCACAATGGTAAGTACTGCCATGATACAAACACTTGATTCTAAATCTTTGTGTAGATATTTGGTTACTTCTTTTAGATAAACTGGTAGATGTGAAATTTCTGGGGTCATTAGTATTTCGTAACTTTTTAAGTTTTTGGTGCCTGTTGCTAAGGTTCTCTCCAGAGAGTTGTGCCAATTTTATTCTTTCTGTGGTAGCATCTTAAACTTGCCTTTTAAAAGAAAACTCCATTTAAAGCTATGCCGTTCGTTTTCTCAGGATCCTCTCTGGTCCACCAGTTACAGCAAACTCAACTTAACTCTTACGTCAACGTTATATTTAAAGTTATGGAGACATGTTTGTGGATCAGTAATGCTGCAAATGAGATAGTTTAAGGAATGCAATCTGACGTGGATTAGAATGTGTTCCTGTTTTGTGCCTGCTGTGTGCAGGCATTCTGCTTATATTGGATAACAATCAGACAGAGAAAGGGGGGAAGAAAGGAGGGAGGGAGAGAGGGAGAAAAGAAAAAAGGGAAGGGAAGGGAAAAGAAGGGAAAGGAAGGGAAGGAAGACAGGAAGGAAGGAAGGAAGGAAGGAAGGAAGGAAGGAAGGAAGGAAGGAAGGAAGGAAGGAAGGAAGGAGAGGACAAAGGAAACCCATCTCTCTTATTTGGGCAGACTGAGCACTCACAGTGTGTTAGGCACTGCACTGAACATGCATGAGACATGAGGGCTGCCCTCTGCCTTACAATTCCATGCAGCATGATTCATAAGGCATAACATGAACAGTGGGCTTCTGGGCCATATGGGGCAGGCCAACTACAGGATACCTGTGCTCCACACTTGTAGGTGGACTGTGTGAATAAGTCTTCCTATCCGAGGAGTCTGGAAGAAGGGGAGGTTTGGGTGTCTGTTTCAACTCTGTAATAATAGAGAAAACTCAAGGGATTCCTGCAGGGGTAAGTAGAGATAAGAGTAAGATAAGTAGAGATAAGAGATAAGGGTAGACTAGAAATAAGTGATGGCATGGGGAGAGAAATAAAAAATCCCGTTCCCACTTTTCCCACTGTGTCCCCCTCCAGGGGAGTCTGTGCCACTGGGAGGAGGCCAGGTTCCTCCGTGTGGTAGCTTTGAATTCCTGAGGTTTTTCAAGACTGCTCAGGGAAGGCGACAGCATGAATATAGACACTGTTTTCTTGTGGGGACAATGGGGCGATATTTGAAAATGGGCCTCTCGTGAATAATCAGAAAGGTGGCTGCGGACCTGGGACATCCTGGAGAACCAGTACCATAGAGCTAGTGCAGTTTGTCACACTGCAGGGAGGTGTGAGGGGGCCGGGGAATGCTTGATTGAGGATTAAGGAAGCCAAAGTGCCTATCCCACTGCATGGACCTAACACATTTTCTGACAGTTCCTCGGTCAGCTCAAACTGGTGTGAGTTAGAGGGACGATTTTAACAGTGACATAAAAATTCCAAATAGCCCTTCTGCATAGATACAGATTTTGAAAATGCATAACAAATGACATATAGTGAAAATGTAAACAAGCCATTTAATAACATTTTAATGCTTGATTCTGATCTCTTAATTAAAATGTGCATAAAAGAAAACAATGGTGGAACATCTGTGTGTGTTATTGGGATAGCAGGATTTATGCTGCACCCTGGGCTTTTTTGTCCGCTTCTCAGTGTGTGTGCATGTGGGAGGGTCTCCTCTTTGAGGCACAGTTCCCTGCTGGAGCCCCAACCGGTCCCTGCTCCCACCCATCATCTCTCGCCAGTGGCTGCCTCTTCTTTTCTTTCCTCCTACATTAAATCCTGTATGGCATGTTCGCTGCTGAAATGAAACTGCTCTCAGCATTCGATCTGAAAGCCACTCTTCACCCCACCCCTATAACCTGAAACCCTGACCTAACCCTGACTCACCCTTGTTATCTCAGCAGATGTACACAGCATTACCTAATGGTTCTGGCCTCAGTGAATAATCTCAAAGAGCTCTGGGGAACCATGGCCCTTTGTGTCTGTGACCTTGCCACAGTTATTACTCAGCTGGACACTATGTGGTTTAGATGTTAAAGACAGAAATTCTACTCACCCCTGGTGGTGATTTTTTTAAAAATTATTATTCGCCTGGCGGATGTATCTCTGAGCTTCATTTGGCCCAGTTGTTAAATGAGAGGAATCACAATCACAGAAGTCGAGTGCTATTGAGTACTTTAAGGTCTTCCAGTGAAAATGTTATGCCATGAAATGCTTTTATTACTATCATCACTTGGAACATACCTGATCACCAAAAAGTTTGTCTTTGATTAAACCAGCATAAAAAGAACCTCTCGTGTTCTTTCACTCCCAAAAGAACTGTGTATCATTTATGCAATAGAAAGCTACAGCCAAAAGGTCTCCTTAAACATATAATAGTTAATATTTAATGGTCCCCTTTATGAGCAGGACATTGCTGTGGGACTATTTCTAATCCTTACAATGTTTCCGCAAAATCGGTGGTTTTATTCTTCATTCCACAGGTAATGAAACTGATATTCAGATCCATTTAAGTGATGCGCCTAAATCTATATTGTTAATTGGTGGAAGACTTGGGATTCAAATTCAAGTCAATTTCTCTCTCTCTCTCTCTGTCATTCTCTCTCTCAAGGCCATAATCCTATCCACACTATCCTTCCACACTATCCTTTTCAAGGATAGCTCCCATTTCCTGGAGATAGTATGGAGATGGTGTTCTGAAAGAGTTAAGTAAAATGCACCCTGTTTGTGACAAGTGTCTGAAACTTGTTTTTATAACTTGGATTTAATTCACAAATAAAGAGTAATTATCAATATGTCACAGATGAAGAGCTGCATGTATGGATCAGTGTAATTTCTGTTCCTTGGCTTATGGATGCAGTATGCCCCAGGGAGTTTCACAAATCCACATGGCATCTCCTAATGCTGGGTTCTGTGTAAGCTTGAACAACAAGTAAAACTCCTGTGTGTCGGGTTGGCTTACCACTGGTTACCACCTGAGGACATCTGTATGAAATTACCATAGACATGGTTGCGTTTCTGAATTTGTTCTTAATACTTAAGTGGGGGTGAAATACCAACCTTTGGTATTGGCCTTGTATTTTTTGATCGATGTTTATTTTTGGAGATGTTGTCCCAAGAGAAGAAGAGGGGTGTGGTTCTTTCTTTTCTTTTTCTTTTTCTTTTTCTTTCTTTTTTTTTTTTTTTGCTATCCTTCCTTTGCCTTCTTGTGCCTCTATTTCCCATCTGATTCAATGTTATCAGTTTGCTCTAATCTTTTGATGAAAAAGACATAAAATGCTCATACACTAGAAGTTATTAAGGCTTTAAATCACATAAGACTACCCTTGGGGTGATTTTTTTTTTCTTTTGGCCTGAATTTTGCATGTTTTGGTTTTCTCTTCAAGGTTTTATGCTATATACTGAGGGTGTAGAACAGGTAGCCGTTCTGTTCCCTTTATTTTTCTCTTGGTCTGACAGAACCTCTGCTTTAGGCTTATTACACACCAGCCCAGATGTTAGATTTATATGATGCTTAGACTGTGGTCCTGGGGGCTTCAAAGGGCATTCAGACATGTATTAAGGAAAGCGTCACAATCCAGCAGGGAAGACACAGGCTGTGGAGCATCAGAGGAGCTCTGCTTCTTGGCTCACTAGCTGTGTAGCTTTGAGTGAGTGATTTAACAACCAGGCCTCAGGTATTTTCTCTGTCAAATGGGCATGAACAAGAATACCTGCTTGATAGAGCCGTTGTACAGATGAAATGACACAGCACATTTAAAACCATTTGGAACTGTTCCTGACTCTCATTGAATATCGGTTACTTCCATTTCATGCAACAAAGAAAGGGGGGAAATAGGAAAGGGTGGAAATTAGAAGATGATACTGGGTCTGAGAAAAAGTGTTTTCATCATTTCAAGGCAGCCTAGCGGAGGATTTATCCAGAAGGCAGAGGCCCGGGTGCTACTTCCATGTCTGCCATCAGAAAGCTGCCAGACCTTCCCTCTGAGCCTCAGAATGAGTACATCAGAACAAGAACGCATGACCTCTAATTCATTATATAGTTTTGCTTTCTGAAGAGTTTTTCTCCTTCCCAGAGTAGTCTATGGCTGTCACTGCTGAGTGTGTGAGTCTCAAAGATTGTAGACAGGCCTATTGTCGAGATATGCTTTTTCCTTGTACAACTATGTTTACATGTACATTTATGTTCTTGGTCTATTTGTCATGTGTCTGAGTATTTATGCACCTGCATGCTTGTTGAAATAAGCACACTAGCATACATTCATACATTTCTTGTGGGTATGTGTGTTTATATATAACCTATATATATACAGTATGTGTGTATATATATAAATATATGTCTGTGTGTATGAGAAACAGATGCACTGTAGGCAGATAAAGCAGATAAATATAGATCCAAATAGAAGCAAAGCATATAAATATAGACGTTATATAGAGTGAAAGCAAGCAGATCAGCACCATTTCATTATTGCTTGAAGTCTTTGTAATAAAAGAGTTGAAAATCAGTAACTGACATTGAAATTATTGATTGAATGACACTGTCAGCTCAGAAGGCACGGTGTAAGGTAAGAAAATAACCTGTCTTTCAACTTTGAGGAGCAATTAGCGGGAAGATTTGTTACTTTTAATTACTTGGTTTATGAAAGTTTTTAGATGCTCTGTAGTGTGGTGTTTGTTAAGAGTACAGATATGTCACCTTTCCTGAAAATACTACCAGGTAACAAGAAATCATACATAGGCAAAGAACACCTACTCCAGTCCTGAGAAAGGACTTGACAAAGGTGACAAGATCCCTTTTGTTTGCAGGCTTTGATTGGCAGCCCTTTCCTGTTTCCAGGTCTGGACAGACAGTTGGTTTAACATTATTTTTCACACGCCCTTTGAAGTCTGTAAGGAAACTCACCTAAGAGAGATATTTTGAAGCACAGGGCCAAAGTCACCATTGTTGAGTTATTTTTGTGAGGACGCTTGCAATTGTGTTTAGTGAGTGTGTTGTGTGAGTAAAACTGGGCTTCCATCTGTTACTTTCATGTCACTGTTTTCACCAGTCAAAATAATTGTTTGTGAGTTTTTGCTTTATTTTGTTTTGTTTTAGTGGAGAGGGTATTGTGAGTTATTTTTAGCAGGTTTGAGTTAACTGTGTAATTTTTTTTAACATTGCAAGTTATATCTTGGTCACGCATTTAAATACTGTTTGAAAATAAGGAGCGCCTCCTATTCTCTCCCAAATCTCATCTATTTCCCTAAACAGATCGTGTCTATTCTTCAGCTTTGTCGTAAGACCAATCCAGAGAAGCTAAAATTTGAAGAAAGCCCTTGAAGTTGTGCTGAAACAAATCTTGCTTTTGCCTAAGCAAAACTGTCAACGTTGTTGTTGCTTTTTCTGTTGTTTAGTTTACCATTGCTTTTCCTTATAAGGATGAGAAAAGAAGGCCAGGAAGATGTTCTAGATCTGGGCTCTTTTGTGCTTCTGCTAAGCCAGAAGTTAGTGTTTCTTTCTTCCTGCTCCCAATCAAATGTAGACTTAAAGCACAAAAGGAGGGCAGGACAAAGCAATAAGGACGTATTAAAAGTTGAGGAATAAATTAGTGCTGCCTAAAGAATTGTTCATTCATCCTTTCAAATCTGTTTGGCTACTATTAGTTTGCTATTAAGTTCCCCACCAAGTTATGATTTTAAAAATATATTTAAAGAAATCTCAGTGGGTCTTGAGAATAGGACATCTCTCTCTCTTATAGACACACACACACATTCCTCTTCTTCGTTCTTTCCTTTTCTTCTGCCTTAATGTATTTACTGTTTAGATTTTGTTAAGTACTTTATATAGTAAATTACCAGAAATTTTGTCAAGGAAAAAAATTTATATACACATACACACATATCATATACACCCAAATACACACACATACACAGTCATATTAAAATTGTTAATGTAATAACCATCTGATTTTATATGCATTATATTTTAACTATTATCTAGTTATTTAGTATAAATCTTTAAAGGGATTTTCATAAACACTCAAATATTGGGTCTGATTGAAAGGTTGCTGGGAAATTGTGCCTTTTCTGTGACAAAAAAAGCATTTTCCAAATATACATTTAGAAAATGGATTTATCAGAAGGAAGAGCAAAACAAGAACCTGTTTCTTTTTTTTAATTTTTTATTTATTTATTTGACAGAGAGAGATATCACAAGCAGGCAGAGAGGCAGGCAGAGAGAGGGGGGAAGCAGGCTCTCTGCTGAGCAGGGAGCCCGACGTGGGGCTCGATCCCAGGACCCTGGGATCATGACCTAAGCCAAAGGCAGAGGCTTAACCCACTGAGCCACCCAGGCACCCCAAACCTGTTTCTTTTTAGGAGTCATTTACCCTTCCCATTGCCTACTTAGACCATGTGGTGGCTCTCATTATTGGCATGAATGGGTCTGGGTTTGTTTTTTGCTTGTTTGTTTGTTTTGCTAGATGGCTTCATATTCTGCTGCTGATTTTGTGGTGCATTACAGTACCTGTGGGCCTGGGAGTCAAATAGGTCCTGATCCTCACCTGCACAACTTTTTAATTAGCTCTGTGTCTTTAAGCAGGTTAGCTAACAACTTGTAACTAGGTAGCTAATCTATGAAACTTCAGCCAATCTTATTTGCTTCACAGGGGGCTTGCATTAAATGGAATAATGTTAACGAAGTCCATGGTATGTAATATGTACTAAATAAATGCTAGTTTCCTCCTTGCCTATTAATTTTAATGTGTGTCTGTGATTTCCAACTCCTGTCCTTTCTCACCAGTGGCAGAGCATTGTACTATAGCCGTTAGACATCATGGCCAATGGTAGAGAAATAGGAAAAATGGGTTTTAAAAAAATTGTTAATTATCTAATACCCACCCTGAAAACGGGCATATGAAGAAAGAGAGCTAAGGAAACCATCAGGAATTCTTGCCTCCTATAACTGTTAAGTTTTCCTAATTAGCAAACAGGAGTGGAAGACTTTTCAACACAGTGTTCCCAAAATCCTATTCACATCAATACAATGGAATGAAATATCTATCCAAGTGATGCACATTAAACATTTTAAAATAATAGAACATCCTTTTATTTTACTTCCTCCTCATATACCAGGTTAATGTACTTCATTCCACAGTGGATTTTGTCCACCTTAACTCACTGTAGATTAGGCTCCTTAATTATCATCTACTCTTAAAAAAAAAAAGTTTATTTATTTATGTGAGAGAGGGCCAGGAAGGGGCAGAGGGAGAGAGAGAATCCTGAGCAGGCTCCATGCTCAGGGAAGAGCCTGACGTGGGGCTTGATCTCACAACCCTGAGATCATAACTTCAGCCAAAATCAAGAGTTGGACACTTACCCAACTAGGGCCTTCACCTAGTCTTTTTTTTTGAGAAAGGTATCAGGTCAGAATCCAAATGTCATTGATATTTCTGAATTGTAGCTTTATGTTTTCTCTTTTAAGGATAAGGAGGGGAAAAAATACTTCCCACTCGAAGATATTTGGAGCTGTGTTCAGCCTAGAGCTGATTATTTTAGCTGAATTGTAAAACCCATAAGAGTTAACATTTTATAAAGGAAACAATGACACAATCTTAATTACAACGATTCTGGCAGTAACATTCCTGTTATCCTGGGACCTCTTTCTCATGTCCAAGTTCTCTTTTAGCCTCCTCAGACTTCACTTTCCTTGTAGCTGCAACTTTTGTATGCAACTCTTTCTGACTTTTTTTTTTTGGAATTGAGAGAGTTTGGACAGTATCATGAAGCCACATTAAGCCACTAGGATTTCTCTGGACCTTCTTCTGCTATGTCATAATCAGTCTGAAAATAGTTGTATCTCTAGAATGGAAAGAAAGGGAAAAAAGAAAGGTGACATGGTGAAGTGGAAAATGAGTGGTCTGGAGATTGTGAGCTTTGCTCTCCATCTGATGAGATTCCTTGTAACATAGGCTCCAGTCTCATTGACAGGGCCGGGGTTTAGACAGCTGTAACATCCTTTGGCAAAGCCTCTATCTTGTCAGTATCTTGTGGCAGATTTTATTTTTTAATTTGAGTATATGCCAAAGGGCTATTTATTGTGTAGTGTTAAATGTAAATTTTTTTCTTCCTTTATGACTTCTGAGGATCTCAAAGCATATTAACAAAACAATGATTTTTATGAGGAAGAGTAATAAATAAAAGTTGGAGAAGGAGGTGCAGAGTGAGAGAAAGGAAAGAACTGGGGTCAGGAATGGGCATAAGTGAGCTAGAAAGAGAGTTAAAAGTGACTCAACCCAAAGATCCAAAGAATAAGAGGAAGAATGGAAAGAAGAGGAAAGATTAAAGATAAAAAATGAAGTATAAAATAGCTTTAAAGTGAACACTGTTACAGAATGTAAGGGTTCCTTATCTTATAAAAGAATCTTTTCAAATCTTTCTCTGTGGCATTTAAAATTAGATTCATCCCGAAACTAATATTATACTGTATGTAAACAAATGGGAATTTAAATAAAAATGTGAAAAAGAAAGAAAGAAAGAAAAAAAAGGCCAAAAAAATAAAATAAAATAAGATTCAGTTGATACAATATTAACTTATTCTATGCTGCGGAGAAAGGAACTGTGAGCTCTAGATACTAGTCCCAGTTTTGTCTCAAAATACATACCTCTGAGAAGCTTACCTTCTGAGCTTCAGAATCTTCATGAATAAAATGAGGGGTCCAGGCAAGTTCTCCTTCATTTTTTAGAATCCATGAAATGACAGAGCATGTGGGATGGTCTTGTCAATATACTACCAGGATGCTTATTTAAGGAAGTTGCTGCATTTGATTAGATTATATCATTGATCATGGTGCACCTGGGTGGCTCAGTAGGTTGAGTAGCTGCCTTCGGCTCAGGTCATGATCTCAGGGTCCTGGGATCAAGCCCCTCATCAGACTTCCTGCTCAGCGGGGAGTCTGCTTCCCCCCCCACCCCCCCACTCTCTCTGCCTGCCTCTCTGCCTACTTGTGATCTCTCTGTCAAATAAATAAATAAAATCTTTTAAAAAAATTTTTAAAGATTATACCATTGATCAAAGTAAAAAAAAATTTGAAGGTTTTGACTGAAATGTGTGTGCTTAGTCCTAGATGAATTAGCAAAATGGTAGCCCCACTATTTAAAAATTACTATGGCTGCCACTGCTAAACACGCTTTAGTTCAACTGGAATTTTTGAGATTGCCCGTGCAACTTTTCCTCTAAAGGTCTCATTCACCAATTCACTGAAAGATGGCATTTCTGACTTTCTAATCCAGAATTTTTTTTTCTTATAAAACTCCTGTTTAACCAAGAAAATGGAAATCAGTACATTCTTGGTTGCCCTGCTATTAATTTAAATTTGCATAACCTAATCAAAACTCAACCTGCCTTGCCCTTCAACAAAAAGCTATATTCTCTCCCATTACTAAATGGCTACATTCTTCTCAGTATTTTTTAAAAGATGAATTATGTTGATATCCCATGACTTTTCCTTTAGCATGTGTCCATGGAAATTAAAATGGACTTTTCTGTGCCCAAGACTGAAATGAAAAATAGTCCAAAAGGGCTAGTGGAAATGAACACAAAACTTTGCTGATGCTATCAGCATTATAATTTTTGTTAAGCTTTTTTCCAATAAAATGGAACTGAACTCAACTGTCCCCAAATAACTGTCTGATACTTCCTCTACACCATCATTTTGTGTCTATAGATAAATGATAGAGTAATAAGCTTCAGATTTCCTGTAAATCATGGGAATATGTTTTTCTGAGTCTTTTTTAGCTGCTTTTCTTCCAGAGATATTTCTCCCATAATCATTGTACTGTTTCAACAAATACTTGCTGAGCATAGAGAATGTGCCAAGCACTGTGCTAGGTGCTCAACACACAACATCAATTATTAAAGCATCCCTGACAAATGGATGAGTAGGCATCTCTTCAATATTTAAAACACTAAATTGGGTGAAAAGAGATGATTGGATGATGAGAAATGAAAGTTCACACTCTTATTCTTTCTTTTGGCTATGATTTCCTAGTCACCATTTACAAACCCACATTGAGGAAGGAAACAAGCTCCCTGCCTTGCCCTTGAGCTGGCTGCTAATAAAGAGAACTTCTCTTACTCTTCCTCACCTTGCTAGTTGTTCTCAGCCATAGGAGGGCACTCAGGTACAGGAAGGTCCTGTGCCTAGCAGCAGAACCAACTTCACCCTTACTTTCTGGCCTATGATTTAGGAACTCACAGTACAGCATGGGGAAACACTTAGGGCTAGGGATGTCTATCATCATCCTGATCAAAAGTTAAATTTTGACTTTTGCTCTCCATGGGCATAATCTAAGAAATTATTTAAATTTCTTTTTCAAGTGTTGTTCATCAGTTTAGAATCTTTCCTCCTTTTGCCCATTTCTCTTTGATTATCCTGTATTAGGCAATTCTGGGTAGCCAAATAATTTGTGGCCTATCTTTTTCCACAGTAAAATAGTGACCTCTTCAAAGATTTCTGAATTCTTCATGCAATTTTAAAAGGAGATGTTAAAGTAGAACGTATTTCTACTTGCCCCGTGTGTCTTTCAAATAGTATTTGCAACTAGGTAAACTGTTTGGGCTCTAGCATTGGCTATCACAGATACAGAGTCACAAATGCATAGATAGAATGATAAATAAGTGCATATGGAGAAGACTGACAGTTGAGTGGAATTCCTTTCAAGTAATTTGACACATTAGTACTTTCAGACATACACCTGTCAGTAATCCTCGTTAGAAATAAAGTTCGAATATTGGAGTCACTAGCTCAAAGTCCATTCTTCTGAGACTTGAACAATAACCAGAAGTCAGAGCTAGAGGGATTAAGAATGAAACTATTCTAGGCTTTAGAACTGTGTCTCTAAATGAGCTTTCTCTCTTTTCTCTGTTCTTCCTTTCTCCTCTTGCCACCCTCTCCTTTCTTTTTCCTCCCTCCCCCTCTCATTCCTTTCTTTTTAGTGCTATGAATTCATTAGATGGCATAGTGTAAATCAATAGTAAACGCTAACCGCCTACTCTGTACTCAGTTACGCAACATCACATAACCGGTACACAGAGACAAAAAGGGAAAAAGCACACACAGCCTTTACATTCAAAAGCTCTTGCATAATTTTACTTTTCCACAGCCAAAAAGAAAAAAAAAAGGAAATAACAGATGGGGGAACTTACAGTTTTTTTTTTCTCCCTTTTCTCAGACTGTTGAGGAGGGAGTTAGTTAACATCCGTGGCCATTTCTAGTTGCCCTAGGCTGCAGCAAAACATCCCATAATTGTCACTGCCTTCACTGACTTTAAAACAGGATTTTGTGACCCTCCATGATGTGGTGAATTTTCCAAGTAATATAAGACTGAAATTATTCTGAGGTGTTTAATGCTGACTTGGTTTTTACTTGTTTTGTGAAAAATCAACAACATTTAAAGTATGAAATGAATTTTAAAATAAAGGATAAGGAAGACGGCTGTGTGTGTGTGTGTGTGTGTGTGTGTGTGTGTGTGTGTGTGTTTTCATTTGAAATGTATCCTGATGTAATATTTATGTAAAAAGCCAGTTATATAAACCCTGTCTTTCTCTCGCCTTTTACTTTGGGGGCTGTAGAAAGCTCTAATGTTGCTGGGTTTTTCTGTTTTTGTTTTTGTTTTTTCTCATGACAAACTCCAAAGTCTTAATGAAAGAGAAAACATCTAGACGCTGTAGCACAGACACTTAATTCAAACTCCCTATAGAATTCATCCCCTAAACAACAGTTCCACCTAGGAGCCTGCAGTTTCTGGAATTTTCATTTACAACTTTCTGTCACACTCTTCCTGGCACAGGGAATTCGTTGTACCACCTTTAAGTCTCTTTGTCCCTTTGTAGCCCTTCACTCCTTTCCCACACTCCCCCACCACTTTTTCACCAGAATAACTCCCTTCCCAGCTTGAGTGGGAACACAGTGAGATTTGTATGAGGTCTATCAGTCTTCTGTCCCTGTTTATAATAGTTTATTTCATTGAACGGACTGATGTCCTCCAGGAATCAGACATGCACCTGATGAGGGAAGTTGAAGGGGTTTTCTGGTTTTATTTTATTCTTCCTTTGTAGTTTCTGCCTATTGAATGGTCATAAAATGGGTTCACAGGCCTAGGCACTGTTGGGTATCTGCTAGGGGAAAGTAAGATCAGGTGTGTGAGAGGTGGTGCCGGTGGTAGTTCCGATCATTTGTAATGTAATCCAAGAGAGGGAGGCAAGGAGATCAATCTCCTTGGACTGGAGGTCAGGAACATTCCTCCAGGTCATACTTTTCTTCTGGATGGAAAGCCAGAAGAAACTGGTTCATTTGGTTTTACTGAAGGTGAGAGGTGAGTGTTCCTTCACTTTAAAAAAAATTTTTTTTTGTCTATGTCCTAGTGTGTTTACCTTTCACTTATGCATTAGCTATTAAATTTAGGATTCCCTTTGTATGGAAAAATCTGGTGCATAAAGATAATAATCAAAGCCAGGAGAGTTTTATCTGGTTTTTAAGATCTCAGTGCCTCAATGCGTGTCTTTCTTGCAACAACTGAGTAATCGAGAGGATTGGAATTATCATGTCTCTGTATCTGTGATGACATGGGGGCATCTTTAGTTGTCTTAATGAATAATGAGTAAGCTAGTATGTACTCTTTAAGTATTTTATTGGTATGCTTCCTGGTTTTTTTCTTAAAAGGATCTATAGCTCAGGTAGATTTGTTTGTGGAAAAATAAGGAAAGTTGGTCAGAATACTCCATTCTTTCACCAGGAAATCATACTCCTATGTATACACTTTCTGAGTGTCCCTCTCTAAGTGCTATGGTTGAGTTCAGATTCCAGGATGCAATTCTGTATGTATATACCTGCATCATGTAAAATACCATACTTTGTAATACAGTTTGAACATGATTATTCATCTGTAACCAAGCACTTATTTTTGAAGGGCAGTTCCATATACAGGGAGTCATTTTGTATATCCTGAGTTTCAGAGGGGTTGCCTGGATTTAAAAGAAAAAGTAGAACTCTATAGAGAGAGCGTTTTCTTGGTTGTCAAAAAGAGTTGGAGGCATGTATTATAAAAGAAATAGAGGAAAATGTCTTCAAGTAAATTATCTTTGAACTGTTTTTTCTGCTTGTTTCTCAGAATAGCTTCCGTTTTCATTTCAGTGGGTTTTTACACTCTCTGAACCATACTGAGGGCAGAACTGACCTTTTGGCATCCGATGACTGCGAGCTGATTCAGGTCAGCCTCACTTTCGGTTGTAACCAGGACCTTGGAAACATATAGGCCACTTCGAGTTTTTCTTTGGTGATGTGGGATCTGGGCTTCAAAGGGCCAGCAGGCCTAAACTTTCTGTTCCCAAGGCATCCAAGAAGCCAGGGAGAGTTTTAAACAGTTTCTAATTTTTCAGAAGTCCTTCATAACACTTTCAACCTGGCTTCTCCACACTGTTGGCAATAGTAAGAGATATTTTTAAATGTTGCCACAAGAACCTTAGCCACTGACTTACCTTCCCAAGCAGAATTACTCTAGTTGTGCCTGCCATATCGTAGCCCCTTCATAAATATTTTACCACATTTTTGTGAGCTGATGAGGGACCTTCCATGGCCATTCTTTCACAGTGCTTAGGCAGGTGAGCAGTAAGCCTTGAGAGGAATAAAGGGGTAAGATGAAATCAGGTCCCAGCAATGGACAGACCACCCCATTTTATAAGAAAGCCCTTATTATCCTGATTATCCTGTCTCTGTCTTTATAAAAGTAGCAAATCGCAGAAGGCAATTTTGTTTCCTAGAGATCTTTTTCAGTGGTCAGTGCTGCATGGAACAGTGGATCATTTAAAAAACATAATTTTTGAGAGGCTACTTTGGTGGTCCTCATTAAGCGTCTTAGGCAGATGTGTTAGGAGCTTCGGATTCTGGGTCTCAAACACATTCCCCTTTCCCTGTGCCACAGGTCTTTTGAATCTTGGCTTTTCTCATTTTCCTTGGACAGTTGTATTTCAGACTCCTTTTATTTATGTAAGTGTTAGGATGAAGACCATAGACAAATTTATATAAAGTTCTTCCTTTACATAGAATTTCATTACTTTTAATTATAATAATCTGGATCTTTCTAAATCAATTTTGACTTCAGTTAAGTATGCTGATTATTTACAAGGCTCCTTTCTGGTAGTGATATTGAGGGTGGGAGGTGATCTCTGATAAACCACCTATGGCTTCTAAATTCTAAAAGCAGTGAAAAGACAAGCATGTGGAATTATTGATAGACTGCTGCTCGTTTGGCAAGCAGTTTTTAAAATGCAGATTATATAATATTGGGGGATTTTGTTGCTCCACAGTAGAAGCTTTTTAAATGTTAATTTGGGGTTTGTTTTGTTGCTCTGTGACTTAGCATAAAAGGTTTTGGTTTTAAAAGGTTTCAGTTCAGTCGTTCCATTTGTCTTACAGGACTTGGAATATAATACTATACATTTATTTATACTCATGAAGGAGAATAAGGCCAGTAACTCACAACTCATGAAACCAGGGGTAAATAATCCATAACTTGTTCTCCCACCATTGCCACAATATTTATATCCAGAACACAAGTAACAAACAACCCAAAACAAGAAGAAACCAGTTTGTTTTTATTTACAAAATGTTTAATCAAAAGTACAGTAAAGTTCAAATGGAGCTGCAAATCCTGGTGGTTCACAATGGTTTGATTTATTTTTTCAAACAGACCATGGATAATTAACCATAAAACATCACTTTCCCAATACAAGTTACAGTGAATTGCAAAAATGGGCAGCAAGTCATTCACAACTGGTTGCAACTGGTTCAAGCCCTTAAAGCTGAACATGCAGTCAGCTGCACACACCACTTTCCCAGTGCACACTTGTATGTTCCTTCCCAAAAGGAAGTTTCCTTTACTCTCCGTGTAGTATCACCGAGTCAGCGCCCCAAGGTGAGAAGCAGATGGGTTTTTTCCCATGATCACCGTGTTGTTACGCATTTATTAAATGCCCAGCATTTATGATACTCTTTTCATTTCAGAATGTTTCACCGTCACTAACTGGATAGTCCCCACAACTTCACTGTCCGGTGAGTAACTTTTGCTATTCCTAAATGGCAGTCTACAATACTGAGGTACCAAGAAGTTAAGTGTGTTTTCTCCAACACTGAAAGAATTCAGCCTAAAGGCTGTGGTGTGTCCATCACCTCAAGTACTAAATTTGAATAGAATGTATTTTGACATTGGTGAAGGGTACAGATTTTATATCCCGCTTTTTCGTTTGAAATGCCATCATTTAGAATGATTAGAAACATGATCCCGAGAGCCTATGATCACAGATTTCAACAAACATTTCACAATGATTTTGCCACGCAAAGGTGGAAGTATTCAAAGGACTTGTTTGGCACACTCTCCAGGGATACAGCTTTTCCAAAGGAGATGCCTGAATGGATAGAGAGGGTGATGTGGTGAAGTTGGAAACTGATGTTTCCCATGTGGAACATTGGATGTTTTGGCATTAAACAAACAAAAACAGAACCTTCCAAACACATTTGGTGATGCTTTGAACTACTCATTATTATTCTACGATATGCTAAAAATTTGAAATGTATTTGCTTCATTTGAATCAATCTTAAAATCAGACATGATCGCTCTTGTGTACACCCACAAATGGAAGGAAGGGAAAGTGTCCTTTCGGAACGTGAATATAGATAGCCACCTCTTTTATGAGCCAAGAAGACCAAGACCAGAGCTGCAAGTGAGCCTACCTTTGAACGTTTTGAGGGTCTGTGTGGAAATTGGTGAAGTTTCAAAAAGGTTGGTATTGTGTGTGGCCTTCTAGAATTCTTGAGATTTTAGTGGCCGGGAGGAGAGTGCAGGTCAGGACGAAGGGTCTATTAGGAGAGCATCATCAAGTCAGAAAGAGCCTGAAAGAGCTGCGTTTGCTAGAGGTTGGCTGGTGTTGAAATGTCCTGGCAAGTATACTGGAGAGGGAGGAGGCAGAGGGGGTGACTGGCCTGGCATCTGATGATATTCTGCCTGGCTCCAGCCAGGCTTATTTAGTCATGAACATCACATTCATCCAAACCTTTAAAAGTTACACTCTTGACTTCACTTTATATGAATGTGCATAAAATGAGGAAAATAATCTCTTGGGGTAATAAAGATAGCTTTCTAGCAGGGACTTTCCATATCCATTGCACATAATCCATAGTTGTCGCTGTATTTTTGTTTCTAATTCTGTCGCACATCTACCTCTGTCTGTCTGAACATGACCATCTTACCAGTGAAGGCCTCCAGCCGTTAGGGTTGTAACCACTCCCACCACCCCACTCCCATGCTTTATTTCTTATGCTGACCAAAAAGAAACTCCTGTGTCAGCATCAGGTTCCAAGGGACAGGCTTACTTGGTAACTTTAATTTGTTGCTCCCATTGCTTTCATCGCAAAAGGATCTCATCACAAAATGGCCTGAATTTCACACTCTTTCTGGCTTGCGGAGAAGCCGGTTCCTCCCCTCTTTCTGTTCAACACACAGAAAGCTCTTTATGTTTCTATGATCAGATAAAAATCTGTATTGACGTTTCTTTTCCTGTGGGTGTATTTCACTTCTAGGTATGAAGATTTAAAGTATCTGGGCAGAGCTGTGTGTTTGCAGTTCCTCTGTTTTAGTGAAAATCTCCTCAGGAAAGGAGAGCACATCTTATCCACTAATGAATAAAAATTTATTTTCATTTGAAAATGATACATACTCATTAAAAATAATTTGGAAAAACACATAGGAGTAAAATGAAGAAAAATACAAGTAATTATTTCTATAATTTAAATCCAATCATTAATAACCATTTGATGTATTTCTTTACTCTCATTTTCCCCTGAGGGTATATATTTTTTAAAACATGTTGTAAACATACTTTGTACATAATTTTGTGTCCTGCTTTCAAAATTTAACCTAAGAATTTTACATTTAATTACATGGTTCTTATAAACTTCATTTTACGTAAGTATATACGATTCCTGAAGAGGAATAGTGTATTTAATCTAAATGTGCCACAAGAGCATTTATGGGGTTCTTGTTTTGTTTTGTTTTACTTTTTACGTCCCCACAATGTCTTACATATACATAGTAAATGAATCAATCAATAATGACTAAAGGAGTGAAAGTTCAAATCAGTATATATTTTTGAATTTTTTATTATGAAATCTTTCAAATACATGAATGTAGACATAGTACTCCAGTGAACTCCCATGGACCCAACCCAAGGCTTGCCCAATGATGAACTCATAGCCTGCCATTTCCCATGCTACTACCAGATCATTTTGAAGCAAACTCCAGATATCATGGCATTTAGTCTATCAAGATTTTAGGCCTGTAAGGACTTTTTCACATGTTCATGATATAAACATTTAGATAAATAGTTCTGATCATTGTGTATAGGAGTATTTTTCTTCTGAGTATACTGCCATTATATTTCTTAAAATTTAGCAATTGATTATAAAGTCTCATCAGAGTGTTTCATAATATTCTTAGGTATATCTGTTATCCAAAGGGCAATTTGATTGACCAGAGAGACATTTGACAGATTTGGCTAGACTTCTTGGGGGGGATCTTTTTTTTTTTTTTTTTGCACTCTTTTTACTTGATTCAGAATGATAATTTGCTGCAAGTTTTATCATTATGGGATATATGCTGTTTATATACAATTCTGTATCTGAGGTAAAAAGAAAACATAGTGCTCTGACTACTTTGGAAATCCAGTGTCGCTGCAGGTAACCCATACTGGATAAATACGGCCAACCTACTTAAACCAAACATAACACTGGATTTAAAAGCATCGTTTTTTAAAAAGATTTATTGGCTGAAAGGAAAGGTTTCTTCCTAAAGGGGCACTTACGAAGTCTGAAAAGGGAGGAATTATATATTAATAGTCTGAATAATTAAAAAAAGAAAAGTACTGTTTGGGGAAGTGAGGGTCAAAAGAGACAGTATATTGTCAAAGGGCACTCCCTATGTGCTTGTAAGTATTATTCCAGTTTACTCTGAGAATATTTAAAGAACCGAGTTTTCTGTGGCTGGACTAGATCCTTCGCACACAGAGCTCCACAGATGAAGAGAGCTCTGTGCAAATTAGGCTCTCCATAGAGAACCTATACTTAGGGTTTAGTCTTGTCTCGCTGTCTTTGAATTGTAGTCAGTGATGGTTCAGTAGTAGTGTGTTGTCCAAAAGGTGTATTCGACTCATCAGAAATTCAGGATGTGAGTAACTATGTAACATACTGCATCAGTATAAACTGGATTTATGTGTTACTCAGGTCTGTTTAATCTTAGGAGCACATTTTCCATTGGCCTCGAAAGTGAGTAGCTAGAATATTGATGTGCCTAACCCCTCGGGAAGAAAGAGGAAAAAACAAGTGCTCTCCACTACACTAAATCTCTACAAAAATATGAGGGCTTATAGTATGGACACATACAAAGTATTTTGAGCCAAAGTTGGTAGAGGAAAGCACATGCAGGAAAAAGAAAAGAAAAGAAAAGAAATAACATAACCAATAAACTATCCCAGGCAAACAGAAAGCATCTGTAAAATTGGCCAGACTGGATGGTATAAACAATACAAACTTTTTTTCTTTCCATTTCATTCTTTCCCTCTCAGCCTTCTGATCCTCTCTATTTCTCCTTTACTCTGGTTTGGTGTTACCACCATTAAAATGTTCTCAAAGGTAAGGAAAGGATCTGATGGCTTGGCATTGAGACAGGCATTCCAAGGAAAGATAGGTAGGATCTAGCCACTAACATTTTTGTTTTTTGTTTTTTATTTTGTATGTTTATTTTCTCATTCATTTATAGACAGAAATGTCCAATAACAAGTTCTGTAATTTAAATATATATTTTATGCCACTATTTTAAAGCTACAAGGATATTTTACCATACCCCGTAACACCCATATTTTAAAACAGCTAACCTTTTCATCATTATTTTTAAGATTGATATTAACAATACAGCAACTGAAATAAAGGCATAAGTCTTCATCTCTTCCTGCATCCTTTTATCATATGCGTGATATGATTATTATGTAACTCATGTCATATAAACCAGAATACAAACGGCCTTTTAAAGATAAGCATAAGTTTACCCTTGGTTCTTTCTAGCTAATGTATTATACATTACACCCAAGTGAACCATCAGTTCCTCATTCTGATAATAGCTATAATAATAATAATAATTATTATTATTAATGATAGTGTTTGCTTCTTGGTATATGTGTGTGGGGTTTCCTTATGCTCAGCCTTTGAGTCTGATGTTTGTTCAGTTGTTGTTATTTGTGATCATATGTATCCTCAAGCTTTAAAACAGCATTTGTTGGAATAAAATCATATTCCATATCCTCTACTTCCTCTCCCTAGGTTAGTTCAGAATCATCGTTGGATGATTCTGCTTATTCAGGGCAGGGAATCCTTTGTAAATGCCTGTGTCAAGCCAGGTTCTTCATTTTAGACCAAAGACGCAGTTAGTTGCAAAAGAAAAAAAAATGGTTTATTCATATGATCAGATCCACGTTTCACAAAGTTGGCATGTTTTCTGGATAAACTATCAGATGTGTAATACATCATCACATGCAATTACCATCAGGATGGGAATTACAGCAATCTCTTAGTGAGATCAGATCGCTTGGGTGATCCTGCTTTACCTGGAGTAGCGAGGGAAGATTGAAAACCCCATTCAAGGGCGCCTGGGTGGCTCAGTGGGTTAAAGCCGCTGCCTTCGGCTCAGGTCATGATCCCAGGGTCCTGGGATCGAGGCCCACATCGGGCTCTCTGCTCAGCAGGGAGCCTGCTTCCTCCTCTCTCCTCTCTCTCTGCCTGCCTCTCTGCCTACTTGTAATCTCTCTCTCTCTGTCAAATGAATAGATAAAAATTTAAAAAAAAAAAAAAAAACCCATTCAAGACAGACATTCAAGATGCTTTTACGCCCAGCTCAGTCCTTTTACATTGGAAACACTGAAGAAAAGTCTAACTTTTTCTTCCTTCATTAAAGATTACTCAAAGCCTCTCATATAGACAGCATACTTGGGAGATGGTCTTCTCTTTGGGGGACTGCTCCGATTGCAAACCATGCTAAGCTCCACAGAGAATTGGTTCTGTTTGTTCTATCCTACTCTGTGAAATATTCTTAACGTGCTGTTGATATATCCTTTTTGGTCAAAAGTAATTTGCTCTCTGGTCTTTGATGGCCACTCTGTGAATCAACCTAATGTACTTGTGGTGTGGGGAACTGTAACCTCTGAACACTAAGTTTAAAGACTTTTATGATTAATTATTTAAAGACATTTTAGCCCTTAACTATTTCTCTCTCTGTCCATGAACAAGTTGATTGGTTAATCATGTCTTGTTAATTTTTATTGTTATTGCTGTATACATTGTACATGAAATAGGAAAGAGAAGAGCTGTTTATAAGAGCTAATTGTAATGGTAAAATTGTACTTTCTCTAACTGTTCTTATTTTCTTTTTGATTATATCAAGACCTGCACTCTAAGAAGTACGTTTCAGTTCATTCAAACCCTATTCCTCCACTCCTGGAGGACTCTGATTTCTGGCTGTCCTTTTAATAAAGATCCAAAGCAAGGAAGAGACTCTTGGAGGTCTAATCTTTAGGAGAAGATGACGGTTCTAGTGGATTCTTAGGAGCCCGAGTTATTTCTGAGACGGTGTAGCTAGCCCTTGGTAGAATCACAACTCAAGTTTTCTATAGACCAAATAAAAAACCCAGGGACTGAATCCTTAAGATTTTCTCCAGGTCATTGTTTGAACAAACTTTTGCTGATGCTTACTGTGTGACAAGTAAATGTGAACTAACTTCCTTCCTTCTTTCCTTCCTTCCCTCCCTCCCTCCCTCCTTCCTTCTTTCCTTCCTTCCTTCCTTCCTTCCTTCCTTCCTTCCTTCCTTCCTTCCTCTCTCTTTCTCTCACCTTGTAACTCCTTCAACTTTTTTTCTTCATTTAAGCAAGGAGAAATCTCCTTATCGGTTGCTAAGGGCCCTGTGCATATTTGCATGTAGCCCAAGATTCCGTCCCTTCTAGGAACTCTGATTGTCAACCGGTGATCTTGCCTTTGTCTTTTCTTATAGTTCTGCCTGTGGCGCCTGTCACTAGCAGTCAAATAAGGACAATTTTACCATTCTCTCCTGCTGCTCTAATTTTTTTTAGTGCCGGTACATGAATTTGTTATTCTTTATAATTCCCTTTGAAGTTGGAAATCCAAGGGGAATCTAAAACCGACCAGATGTTTCTGCTGCTGGAGAGGGAAGAGAGTAGGATTAAGTTTAACAAAAACTTGGTCTCTCGGAAGAAAAATCATTTCAGCTGGAAATCATCTTTAAATGCACTCATTTGCTACATATCTGTTAGTTAATTTACATTTACTAGTCCTTTGTAGACAATATCGCCTGTCAATTTACCCAGGAAAATTCATAAATTTTACGAACAAATAGACTCATGCTGTGGTTTGCTCAGGCCTACGTCCCTTTTGGAGTTTTGGTTCTTTCTATTGTTCTGCATATTCCCCTCGCATGCTTTACGGTGACGGGTGTCTGTTGTTGTGGTTGTTGACGTTGTTGAAGGATCCCCACCAAGTCACATCAGGCCGGGAGGCCAGTTCGGCAAACTGTTGCAAGAGGGTGAGGTCAACGCAGCCTGCGGTTAGGGAGGGAAGGAAAGGAGATTTGCCAAAATGCTTCGCCTGTCTTTACGCAGAACTTCATCCACTTTAGGGATGCGTAGATCAAAACAAGAATAAGACTGATGAAGACCTTCAGGGTAAAAAAGGAAAGTTTTGTCGTCCCTCAAGGATTCAGCTGATGTTGCAGACAGCATGAATAAAAAGATTGAGAGATGAAAAATGGGAGAGAAAGTGAAGTACATGAGAGCACAAGAGAGAAAAGGGCGTCCAATAATCGACATTTGTGGGGCCTCTCCCACGGGGTGCTCGGGGATTCAGGCGCCTGCACAAGAGGCAAGAATGGTTAAAAAATCAAATTGGAGGAGAGTCTTAGAAACCAATCAGAATGTTTTGCTGGTTTGCTTAGCACTTCACAAAAGCATTGGATCACAGAGATGCATTTTTATTTGCTGGCTTCCTGCACAGCATCTGTCACGCTGGCTCCTTACGTTGTTGTCAGGATTTCCTCGGTTTCCCTAGGTTTCCAGAGGGACAGAGAGCCCTGTGGAGAACTGCTTGACACCCCTGACCTCGCCCAGTGGGCTAAATGTTTGGAAACATTTTCCACACCTCACGTGGGATGAATACTCACAACTCATAGTTTCTATTGCCCCCGCCTGTCTTCATTTTAAATAGAAAGTCAGAGTCCTCAGTAATTATATTAACCTTCTTAAGCAGCACATATCAATTGCATATACCATTTTAAGCACTTTTTCAGCCTCTCAAAAGAGAGTAGGGGAAGAGACAGAGAGAAATCACTTAGCAGCTGATTCACTTATTTTAAGCAGCTTTCCCCATTTTAAAATATAAAAAATTCAGGTCCTGGAACATTGGGTGATTTGAATGTTCTGTAAGGATTTGAAAAAAGATTTTTAAAATATCATATGTTCTACACTCAGGAACCCGGATTTTCAATTTAGTTCTTAAAAACAAAACAAAGCAAAACAGGTTGAAATGAGGGAGTTTCGACCTAAACAGTTTCTCCTCCTTCTTTTCATTTATTATCATTAATTATTATTAGCAGTAGTAGTCAGATGGTATGAAAAGCATTTATGTTGGTCTCACTGCTGTGACAGAGCTTAACCTAATAATCCAAGACTTGGAACTTGGTGTTTTAATAAAGGAAACACTGTTTGAGGTATTTTCCATTCGAACCAGCATCAAAAGTTTTTAATTAACACCATCAGAAATTAATGGGCTACACGCAGGACAGGGTTCCTCCAGACCCAACTACGGGGAACAAGACAGCAAGAGGGGACCATTGTGCGTGTTTTTATCTTATAATGTATTTTTATTTACTTGTGGAAGCAGAGTCCCAGCTGCACATCGTGTGCAGAGCCACAAGAGCGAAACCTGCTAGGGCTGCTTCACTCCAGCAGTTTCATTTTTCTCACTGATTATTGTCCTGAGTTCTTTGTGATTGTAATTGGTTAGAAAGTTTGAAATTAGCAAGTCCTTGTCAGCCTCTGAAAGCTTTGAAATCATGAGGCTCCGTACAGCTATCAGCGGCTGAAGCCTAATCGCCTGTTGGGTTGAAGAGCCCCAGAGGGGTGAGGGCCCCTCCTCAAGCTTTGCCCCAGTCCCAATCCCCCAGCCTCTGGAGCTCCGTGTGTTGGACGGTGGCTTTGTTTGAAGTCCTTTCCTTTCCATCACTGAAGCCTCTTTCAGGATGAACGCATGGTGGGCCTAACTAATGGGGGTGGGGGAAGGGAGCGCAAATGGGAGAAAGGGTGAAGTAAAGGATCAAGGAAATCGGGAGGAAGGAAAAGCAGAAGAAAAGGCACAAAAGAAAAAGGAAGCAGGATATAAGATGGAAAGAGCTTTGTAAATATTGACATTTGGTTTCTGTGCAACTGGATTTGATGTTTTGGGATGGAACTCACTGACAGAGCCTAAATGGTCCCTGGGGCTTTTCTTTTTCTCTTTCGGAACTTTTTTTAAAAGACTTGCCCACTCGTTGTCAGAGGGAAGCCATATATGTTCATATAAGGGACCATAACCCACCTACTACCACCACCGCATTTTCTAGGGAGTAGGAATCCAGTTCCTTCCTTTATACGTTATAACAGAAGAACGAGGAGTCTATCAATTCTTCTCCTATAACCACAAAAGTATCTAACGTTTAATCTTGGGCTCTAGGCCCCCAAACCAAAATTCCCCAGAAAACTCCTACACTGCTTGGTGAATTGCAAAATAAATTCACCTTCACCCTTATAGCAACACAGCAACTGCTTGGGCAGGGTTACCTACAGTGGATCTTGTCAGCAATGATGAAATGTTTATAGAAGCTTAAAGGTCTGAATAACTTCCTGTAAACCTTCTCATTTATGTTCAAAGACTTCAAGCTTAATACATTTAGGTGCAGTTTTTAACCTTTACCCATTTCTCCTCTGCTTTAATACAAAACAAAACAAAACAAAAATGCAAGCCAAATACAACAACGTAGATATTACTGCCATGAATTCAGAATGTCAGGAAGTTTTTCAATAGGCCCGTCATGACAAAATGATGCAAAAATGTATCACCATTTTTGGAAATCTCCTCAGAGCAGTTCAAAGATTTCTTCCCTGAAACACAGGGAGATCGATACATATCAACTTCTAGGGGATAATTGGTGAATGAGTGTCAGGATTTTCACAAGAACTGCTGAGTCCAATCTTGACATCCTAGCCAGAGAATCAGGTAAGCCGATTAGCAAATCATCATTTTTCTGTTTCTTACCTGAGTAGTGTCAGGATTTACTGTCGCAAAGTTTGACTTCTTACAGGAGTCAGAGGCACTTTATGTGGAATATAATTAGTAAAAAGATGTCATTCTAAACTTCCCCAGACCATCCTTTAGGGGCTGTGAGATCAGACTGCAGTATATTATGCCCCACACCCCAGAAGTCTTCGTAGGCTACTCAGCCAGATGTGTCTGACACATATCTCAGCCCCTCCACTCACCTCTGATTTCAGCTCCACTTGAAGCACTTCTGTGTTAGCCCAGACTCACATCTCAGGAGTGCTTTTCCCAGGACCTTTTCCATGGCTGGGAGAGCTCAATAGATCTATATTAGATAGGGGAAGTGGGGGTGTTGACCACTGAATGCCCTAGAGCAACTCTCAGCCAGAGGAGGAGCAGAACTGGAGAAAAAATGTTCCCGCGTCTGTTTCTTTCAAACCCATACCTTGGATACCTCTAGAGACATTATGCCCCAAGTCTCAGAGATGCTGGTTGCATTATGCTCTGCTTGGTACACTGGTGGCTGATCCCTTTGACACATTTTCATCATTGCCTTGTCATCTGCTCTGACTCACTCACCACTCCTTCATGCCTGCCTTCTAAGATCACCTTCCAAATTACAACCTGTACCCAGGTCCTTGCTGCAGACTCTTCTTTGGAAGGAATGCAAAGTGAGACAGGTACTCAGATTGTTTGTTTGCTTGCTTGCTTGTTTTAATTAGTCAGTTCACAGCACCTTCTTCTTTGCTGTCTACAATCTCCAGTGAATCACTGCCTATTCATATCCTGGCTTCCAAAGTCCAACAGAAGCCCAATTGCTCACGTCAGTACTTGTTAACACTTGAAGAGAGAGACATTGTTTTATGCATCTGTGGTCTCCTGTATCTAGTACTGTCTTGACACATAGTAAGTGCTCAATTAATGTTTGTTGGATGAGTGAATAATGCATAATTTATACTAGTGACCTCTATTGTTGGTAATAAGAAATACTCGTGTGTTTCAATCAAGCATGAGATGCATTACAATAAATTTATTATGAATAATAAACTCATGAAGTATATGTATTTGATTTACTCTTTTAAAAATTAAACTAAAACAAACACAAGATTGTTCCTATAATGAAGTTTTACTCATATACTTGTGTTTTCTAACTTGCTTTATTAAGTGGGAGCCAATGGGTAAAATTTTAGTTTGTACTCCAGAAATTGCAGATAACTTGAGGTAATTCCATGAGAATGTGTTAGAATCTAAATATCATGTTTCTTGTACATCAAGATGGAGAAAGAAAGGTTGAGGATTTCAGGATCATACCGTAGGAATGGTGGCAGTATCTGCTGCCATTTGAAGTATCAGGTCAAATTCAACAGGCTTTGAATGACTCTTGAGGTCATTGAATGACCTCTTAGGGTCATTTGGTCAATGACCACTGAATGACAACAGGCATTGAATGACCTCTTAGGGATATTTATTGCTATGATCATGTGAATCCAGTCTAGAATGAGACATGGTGAAGTCTTCATGGTGCCTGTTTTCTAGACAGAAATGCAAGATCGACCATATCTATAATCAGCACCAGGGAAGAGTCCACCTGAGAGAAATCAACGAGGCTTCAGAACACAAATAACAATGAGATGGAAAGTTTGAAACTCTCTTCTTGCTTCTCAATGTCCAATTTTAAAGCTATTTCCAGGGTGTGGTGACCAAGATCACCCTAACACAACAAACCTCCTCCCTATTACCCAGTCTGGACCGAAGAAGGCAAAGGGTGAGGAAAACTCTAGGAAGAGGAATCTCAATTTTCCAAGTAGTGTATCTTGTCCCCATGGGAGTACCAAAGGACCTGATGTTGAGTGTTAGCTATATTCCTGTGGAAAAAAAAATTTTTTTTCTTCCCTACTTTTAGAAAAAAATTTAAGCTTTTATTCTGGGAAGATAAACTATTAGCAGTTCCTGAATTTGCCCCAAAAAAGAAAACAAGTAGCTATCTCAGGAAGAAATGGCGATTCCCATCTACTTTATTAGCATCAATTGTGACACCTGGAGATGTCTAAAGTTATAAAAATTTAAAAACATATTCTTTAAGAAAACTATCTCATCTGCTGTTTCCTAAAGTGGCCTTATTTGGAATTTATACTGTGCCTTCCAGCATAATTTTCTGAATACTCTCATCTTTTTTGTAGTGGTTATTGATCAACTGCCTAGGAAACCCCTTTACACACTAGTTTTCCAGAAAATATCAGCTCAATTATGAAAGATCCAAAATGAGGCTCAGAAATAGTAGTGGTAATTGGTGATACTGTTTGTGTTCTGTAGAGTTTGTGGTTGTATCCAGTGTATAGTTTGCCAACTTATGTGTGATGGGTATGGATCTCCTTGGGGAAGCCTAGTGACAGCTGGAGCCCAAGGGTTACTCATATATAGCCCAGCAGAGCCTCCTCTAAAGCTCCAAATCTCTCCTAGTTTATCCCAGTGAATAAGACGATACTACCCTTTTCTTTCTTTTTTTAAAGAGTTATTTACATAATTTAGAGAGAAAAAGAGAGCACAGCTGGGAAGGGCAGAGGGAGAGGGAGGGAGAAACTCAAGCAGGCTCCATGCTCAGTGTGGATCCCTACATGGGGTTTGATCTCATGACTCTCAGCCAAAACCAAGAGTTAGAGGCTTAACTGAGGGAGCCACCCATGTGCCCCTACCCTTTTCTATATATGCCATGACCTGAAAAAATTTGAGAAATACTAGTGTTATGGATTGAACGTTTGTGTCTTCCCAAAATTTATATGTAGAAGCAGGTGGGGCCTTTGGGAAGTAATCAGGTTTATATGAAGTTATGATTATGGAGCCTCCATGCTGGGATTAGTGCCCTTATGAGAAGAGGAGGAAGCACCAGAGCTTCCTCTCTCTCTGTGCCATGTGAGGAGTGGTAAGAAGGTGGCCATCTGCAGGCCGGAAGGAGCCCCCCTCACCAGAACTCAGCCATGCCAGCATCTTAATCTGGGGCTCCTCATCTTCCAGAACTGACAGCAATACATTTCTGTTGTTTAAGCTAACAAGTCTATGGTATTTTATTATGGAAGCATGAGCCAACTAAGACAACTATCAAAAAGAGAAAATAGAGAAAGACAAGTCTGCTGTTAGAAAGCTACATTTCAGAAAGTGAACATATATGTAAGGTTTTTCTATAAGTGAGTGCTGCAAGGTCATTAGTTTATCAGTATATATACGTTCCTACAGAATGTGCTGGGATGCTACATTCACAGTGCTTAAGTGGGACTCTAGTACTAGTCATTAGCAGGCATGTATGTATATGTGTGTGTATATATATGTATATTATATATTATATATGTGTGTATGTGTGTGTGTGTGTATATATATATGACTGGGAATCTATACTCACCGTTAACATGACGGCTATCATTTGATTTGTTTGCAAAGCCCATTTCCTTTGACCCATCTGTCTCTTATGTGAATTGTTTCATTATAAGAGGAAGATAAACAGTTAGTCAAAATTATTTCCATTCGTAGTTGCATACTGTTCCAGACTGTCTTCCCTGTTTGTGGCTGTTTCCTCCATATGGCTACCACTATCTGTCTTCTGTGCCTTTGCTACGCAGAGTATAGTAGTATTAGTAATATCAGTACCTCCTAGGAACTTGTTTGAAATACAGAATCTGAGGCCTCACTCTAGACCTATTGAATGAGAATATGCATTTTAATAAGATCCCATGTGATTTTTTCTATGCAGTGAAATGGGAGAAGCACATACATGGCTAACTAGAAAGCATAGTAGCATGGTAGCTTCTCCACTTATGAACTTTCAACTGATAACCTTTTCTCATGTATATGTGAATACATATGCTATCTGTAGTGGGAGGTTTTCTACACTTGTAAGATATATAGATAGAAAGCTTGGGAGAGAGACAGCAGTTGTATACTATATATATAGTATATATATCGTATGTATATAATAATATATATAATGTATGCTATTTGTATAGTACAAAACCTGCCACTGTGGATTTCATTTATAGTTGTTTGTGTATTAGTTTGCTATTGCTGTGATAATGCTGCATAACAGACAACCCCCAAATTTATGTGGCTTATAATTGTAAAAATTTATTTCTCACTTATAGGTCTATGTGGAATCTGGGTAGCTCGCTTTCAGGCTGCATTTGGGTTCATCTTTTCTCTACGTGCTTCTTATTCTGGGACTCAGGGTAAAGACACCAGATACTTGAGACAAAGTTTTCTTATTGCAAATTCCATGGGCATAAGAAGCCAAGCCAGATCACTACTCATAGCATTTCTGCCAGCATTCCATTGGTCAAAGCAAGCGACTTGACCAAACTCAAAGCTAGCGGACAGAGTTATAGTTTGTTCCCCACATTAATAAACACTACTGAGAGTTACAGTAAAGTCATGTGGTATGTGTGGATGTATAGTTCTACTACAGAAAGAGTGTGAAGAATTAGAGAAAATCAGTCTGCCATATATAGTATCAGTTTGGACTCAGAAACAAATGGCTTACATAGTTACATAAGCAACTTAAGAAGGCTGATATGCTAGAACACGTGTGTGTGTGTGTGTGTATGTGCGTGCCCATAGCACATTTGCAATCACAGTATCTCTAACCACCCTCCAGAGGGGTCTTCTTCATAGGTTACTTTTGAATTCCTCCTAATGATAACCACTGGGAAGAGAATAGGGTGTAAGAGAAAACACACTGGGTTAGAAATGAGGAATCTTGGGTTTAATTCAAGCTCCATCTCTGAACAAGTGTGGAATCTTACACAGTTCTACTAATATTTCTGCTCAGTGTTATATCAATAAATTAGGAATGTTTCTGTCCCAGCTATTCTTTTTTATTTTATTTTTCTTATTATGAAAAGCATACATAAGCATGGTAGAATATATAGAATAAAATATAAGAGGATAATTAAAATCATTCACGATCATCCAGAAATAATTTCCTTTAAACTTTGGGGCCATACCTTTCCAGTGTTGTTGTTTTCCTATGCCTTTTAATTTTGGTGAAACACTATATATACTGTTTGGAGTCATACTTTGTCACTTAAATCTATATTATGAGTAACATTTAGGAGAATGTTAAATACTTTTCAACACCTCAGTGCCCTATTTTTGTGAAATTGGATATTGTTAAGTCTTTAAAAAGCAGAATATACTTTAAAAATAAAGGTATCATTATTACAATTATAAAATTTTAGAGATTGAAGAAAAAGAGGGACAGTAACATTTAATAAAGGCCTGTTCTGTAGCATGCCCTATTCTTGGAACCTTATTTAAGCTGTCTCATTTAATAACCTTTTAGCCTAGGTTCCCTGGGTGGTGCAGTCGGTTGGGCAGCTGACTCTTGGTTTCAGCTTAGGTCATGATCTAGGATCGTGAGATCGAGTCCCAAGTTGGACTGTACACCCCATGTTGGGCTCCCCATTTAGCACAGAGTCTGCTTAAGATGCTCTCTCCCTCCTCCTCTGCAGCTCTCCCTTACTCTCTCTCTCTCTAAAATAGTTAAATAAATCTTTAAAAAGAACCTTTTAGTCTAATAAGCCTAATGAGCCTAATAAGCATATACATTATGATTAAATTCTGTGGGCTATACTTCTTACTGAACAGCCACTTACTAGCTTTGTGACTTTGTGAAAGTTTATTGTCTTCTCTTTGGCTCAGTTTCCATACTTTAAAGTTATAACAACAATAATAATAGTACTCACCTCCAAAAGGATTGTAAGGATTAAATGAGTGAAAATATCCAAAATGTTTAGAACAATAGTATTCAGTAAATATTAGCTATTATTTTCTCTTTGATGCCCACATTAAAGTCTTCCATAAGACTTTCCATTAAAATATAAATCCACATTGATTTCAACTTCTTTGGTTTAGAAGTAGGTTCTAAGAACTAATTTAATATAAATGGAAAAGACTAAGTAAAGGCTTTCAGCTTTTTAATTCTGGCTCCCCCAGCTTCTTAGTAATGTGGCCTTTGGGAATTTAGTTAAGATTCTCACATTCAGTTATGTTTTTATTAAAATGTATAAATACTAGCCATTTTAGTGTTTTTATGAGGATTTAAATGAGATATGTTTGGAATCTACTACCTGACCTAGACAATAAATAACTTTGTAAATGTTTGTATTTTCTCCCTGTATTGCTATGAAATTGCTTTATTTCTGTTCAGTAGCATCTCTGGGCAGGTGATTCATCTACTTTTGCCAGTGCCACAGGCACTCTCATATTAGTATGAAATAGTCAGTAAATACAGGCTATATTGAGGCAGTGATGTTAGGTGGTGAGCCGGCACATTCCTCAGTTTTCTACAGTTTATAACCAGGTTTCGTGACTCTAGCTTGGAATGTACTCTATAGATGTACCCATTGTTATTTGATTTGATAATAGTAATCATAATGTAATAGACTTCTCCTTCTTAGCCTGTTGATTTGTAAAATATTTTTCTTTAAATGAACAGAAAACTTTTTTTTTTTAATTTTATTTATTCATTTGACACAGAGAGAGAGATTACAAGTAGGCAGAGAGGCAGGCAGAGAGAGAGGAGAGAGGAGGAAGCAGGCTCCCTGCTAAGCAGAGAGCCCGATGCGGGCCTCGATCCCGGGACCCTGGGATCATGACCTGAGCCGAAGGCAGCAGCTTTAACCCACTGAGCCACCCAGGTGCCCGAACAGAAAACTTTTTTATAAAGCAGTCTTTAGTTTCTTCTGTGAGCATGTAGAATTAATGAATAATTAGAAAGTGAGTGAGCAAATGATTGAATGAGTGACGCTATCTTATCCATCTAACAGTTAGTGAGCATTAGTTATGGCAAGGTTGCAACTGGATCTTATTATTTGGCCAAGTATTATCAATACTCCATGCTTCCTTACCTTTTTTTGTTTGTAAAACTTAGGTGAAAGATTAAGGTCAATACCCTCACTTGTTATCCTTCTAGTTTCTAGGAGAAAGACTTGGAAACAAAGAGCTTCAAAGTAAGTAGAACAAAAAAGATGCTGATGTAGAAGAGAATAGGTGAAATGCTGTGGCAAACCAGAGAAGGTGGTTGAATCTAAGGTGAATGAGAAGGAAAACTCAAAGAGGGTGTGATCTTTTAGACAATGTTGGAGAATGAATGAGGTTGTCATCTGATAGAAAAATGTAGACCAAGGGAATGTCAGGTGAACTGAGGCATGAAGACATATTAGAATCTGGAATGGTGAGCTTCTAGTGTGGCAAGATATTAAGGCATTATGGAATTTAGGGGGTGAGGCTGTACAGTTTTCAGGAGCAGATGCATGCCTCAGAAGGAAGTTCTAGTACCTAGTTCCTGCAAATCATTAAAGATGACTTTTTTAAAAAACGTAAAGAGTAGTGGCATCCAACCTGTATTTTTCAGAAGCCAGATACTACTTAATTCATAGTGGGCTCCCTTGACGATGAACTCTGGATCAGTTAGAGAATCACAGTTCCACACAAAAAAATCACATTCTTGTGGGGTTGTATAGTGATATTATATCAAAATGAATGCAACATTGAAGTTACATTTAATTCTTCATATTATTTGTCTCCTTAAAAATGTTTCCTCGTTATTTATAAAATAAAACACGAACTTTATTATATAGCATTACAGAGTCCTTTATAATCAATCAACACTTTGATTTTTCACATCTGTGAGAAGATTTTACCTGTCCTGCAGGGATGGGATGAAGTGGTTCATATTGCCTTGATACATGGCGAGCCCTCAGCTCGTGGCAGCTATGACTGAAATCACTTTATTATCTCTTCCCTGTTCTCTCTCGGCAGCCCCATTTATACCCCTGCTACTATTTTTCAGATCTAGTTGTTTGTCTCTTGTATTGTCCTTGTCTATTAGAATGCCTAGTATACAGTAGGTGCACAATAAATGTATCTTTAATGAATTAACAAATTATGCTGTCTTCTGAAGGGCATTCTTATGCTCATGTACTCTAGATATAAAATACTCTTCTTTGGCATTGTATTTTAAATAATTCTGCTGAATTGAACCATTTCATGACAGAGTTTCAGGAGAGCTTTCTTTAACCAAAATTCCCTCCTTTTGAAATTACCAATTCTGTACAACCTAAAGTCATACATAGCAAATAATGACCTTTCAGAGTGTACCTGAACACTCCTGGTTTTAGAATTATCCACTCCAGACACTAAGTAGATATTTTTTAAGGTCACAGACAAAATGCTGCCTGTACCTTCAGTGTGGAGGCGAGGAAGTATTGACAATGTCTGCTACCTGACTGGAGAATTTGTTACAGCAATGGTTATGGTCTTCCATTGCCCTGAAACGTTTTCTCTCCTTAAGACAGTAGGCTTGGTGTTGTATGAGTTCTACACATGCCTTTTTCAACTTTTATTTTTCAACCTTTTTTTAAAAACAGAATAGAAACCCGGTTTTCAGAGTGATGCTGACACTAGTTGAAGACGCCAGGCGCCCATGAAGGGCGTGTTTTTTAAGCTGAATATGTTCTTATTTTCTGGTTTGTTGATTTTAAAGCCAATCTAAACATGTGAAGAAAAAAATTCAAATTTTGCCAATTTGAAAAGAAGAGAAATAGCTAAAACCTTCTTTTAAAATTTCAATGCCTTTATGAGAATATTACAGACAAAAGATTGTACATGAAAGAATTTTTTAAAAAAAAATCAGATTGCTTTGCTTTTCTTTAGTTACTTCAAAAGTCTTTGTCAGATATGAAAAGGAAATATACTCAAAATGAAGAGTAAATATAATTAAAATGGTTCCTTGCCTTGACATATAAGCTTCTTATGGGCAAAAATCTGTATAAATTTAATACTATGAAACTTGGGTTTAAAAGAAAGAATAAGAAGGAGTGGGCAGGGAAGGAAAGTGAGAGAGGAAGTTCGATTTTTCTAAGAGTAGGCATAGCAAATGGAGGTCATGAAAATTACATTAAATTTTAATTGCTTTTGATGAGAAAATTTTAGATCCATAGTGTTGGTTTTTTTTTTTTTTATTGCCAGGACTTGGCATGTGCCTGGCACACAAAAATCTATTTTTAATGGTTAACTAATGAATGAATGATACTGCACAGGCCACATTAGTTTTCTATAAGCACAGAGTTTCTGGTCACAGAAGGAAGTGACTCAGTTGATTCACCATCAAGACCAAATATTTATGAAAACCTGCTTTGAATTCATTCTTTAGAAGGTAGCAGAGCGTTGTGGTTAAAGGTTCACATTCTTGAACACTTAGGTATGTGACCCCTTTGAGCCTTGGTTTCCTCCTGTGTAAGGTCAAGATTTTGAAAGTCCCTCTTTCCGAGGACTTTGGAGAGAGTTACATGAGACAATGCCATCATGAACTTGGTAGAGCTCCTGACACACAGTAAGGGTTCGCTAAATTTTAGATATTGCTATGAATGTTACATTACTTATACTTTTCTGAATTAATATATGTCCTGGTAGAATTGTTAGGAAGATTTAATGAGTTAATACATGTTATGGTGGCATCTAGGACATCTAAGTGTTCGACAACATGTATTAAGCATCTGGAAAACCATACAGAAAACAATGAGGATTCATATTATCTCTCTGAAAAGAAATACAATCTTTTTGTAGGAAAGAAATCATATGTGTTAAGAGTTTAAAATCAGTGATAACAAAGCTAGCAATTATTAAACATCATTGACCCTCCAACTGAGCTTGAATGGGGCATCCTCCCATTTAACCCTTGCAGTACATGAAACTGGTATTATTACTCCTGTTTTACACAGGAGGAAACTGAGGCACAGGCATCAGTAGAGTTAAGCAGTGCTGATTTGTGGGGATAGACCCTTATATCTGTCTCCAGAGCCTGAGCATTACACTCCTGTGATATGTAAAGCAACCTATGTGCAAACAGGTGTGCAAGTGTTCAGAAGGGAGAGTGAATACTGAGAGCTGCTCAGCTGAGGAATTGCCTTGGGAGAAATAAGGAGTGCTAGGCTTGAGGGACCAAGTATTCACTGTATAGCAGCATCTGGCTTCCTTGGTTTGCATCCTGACTTCTCTGCTCCCTGGCTGTGTGATCTTGAGCAAGTTTTTAATCTCTCTGTGCCTGTATTTCCCTGTCTATAAAATGGGAGTAATAATAGCATTACCTCCTGGAGTTGTTGTGAAGATTTAATGAGTCAGTCAATATGTGAGATTATAGTGGTACTGAGAACATCTACAATTTCAATAAATGTTAGCTTTGCTGTTATTAGTGACTGCAACACTTTGAAATTTTTTCCTTCTTAATGAGTTGGCATTCAAAATTTGAGGAGAAACTAATATTTCAAAGGTGTATATTATTAGAAGACTTAGAGCATGTTTTTTTTTTCTACTTTTAACCAAATAACTAAGTTTCAGTCTAACATGATGGGAAAAGAAAACGCATTATGTCAGAGATTCCGTTGTATATTTGGATGAAAGAAATTCAGTAAGAGGGTACGTCTGCTAGCCTCATATGGTTTTTTTCTTTGCTTTGCGCTAGTCCATTGATATTTCTGTTAGCCTTCTTAAGAAAATAGTAATATCAAGTAAAAAATTATTGTTATTTTTAATTCTTCTGGACATATAAAGATTGTTTTTAAAAGTATGTACACAGAAGCCTTAGAACAGAATCTTGGGAATGCTAAACCACAGCTCACACTGTCACGTTTAGTCCATCTCATTAAAGGAACAGTAATGGGCTTAGTGGCTAAGTGTGTAGAAATAAAAAAAAAAGTACAGTAACCTTTTTCGTGAGAAGAATATGATAATATTCATTGACAGGGGAACTACAAGGAGCAATTATCCCAAGCTGTGTCTTTCAGACAGCGCTGTCAGTTTTTCTACTTTGTTGAGTACAGCTGGGCTTGTGATGCAGGACAAGAAATTCCAGTGTGTACCCTAAAGTACGAGGGTCCTGGATACCATATGAGTTATAGGGAAGGAAAAGTATCTGTAAAGAAAAGAAGGATTTTTTAAATGTTTATAACAGAAATGATTATTGGCAGCACTTGGCTGGACTTGTTCTCTGCTAGTGACCCTGGCAGAAGCAGTTTATCAGACACCTTTTTCTTATGTCTCTTTTAGAGGCCCTTTGAAGACAGAAAGCTATATTAGAACACCCATATTTTTGACGTGTGTGTGAATGTGTCAGTGTTTGTATGCATGTGTTTAGACATACATCACATTTGGAATATTTTGCTGTGTTGGGTATTATGTATCTTATGACTTTTTATAAATCAAAAGGCATTTTTAATATTTACTACTTCATGCAGAGAAAAGCAGTTACAACTCTGGCTTTTAGATTTTTGACTTTCTGACTTTCTGTCATTTTGTCTTTTTTCTCTCCCTGCCCTATAAACAGAGTAAAGCTTCATTTCAGTATTTTCAAGGTAATTTGAGTTATACTGTTTAACTTGATTTTCTGGTACTCGTTCACCTTAGTGTGCACCTGTTTATACTCAATACTGGATTTTTTAAAAGTGTAAATCTTTGAGGCTTTGTGTTAATAATTAAAAATAGAGCCAGGTACCACATATTCATTCCTCTCCTTGCTTGCTTTCTTTCCCTTTCAAAATACTCAACTGCAAACTTTATTGCATGGAAGTACAGTACCTCCTTACATACACATCGAAACTACTTTGTGTGTGAGCTATAAAACAACTAGAATTAAAACTTGTCCAAGGCCCCAAAGCTTGTTCTTCACAAAGAACCTTTTTTGCCCGATTTAGAAAGTGTTTTGAACGATGCATAACTAAGTAGAGTAACTAAACAATTGCTTTTGAGCATCTGAAGCTTGCCCATTAAGATTTCTATAGCCTTTTTCTTTTGCTTTTTGTGGTTTAAGAAGTGATTCATGTTCAGTATATGAAAGTTCTGGGTTCAGCCCCTTGAGCTTTCAGTGGGAGGGTCTCCATGAATCTAATAAATAAAACAAATAATGTAAGATCTGAGAGCAGTTGAGCTCATGTGAGTACATGCACCAAAATATTTTTTTCCTGGGAAGAAATGGTATCTCTCATATGTTTTAGTTTCCTAAATTCAAAAATAGAAATACACCCTTATTTTTTTAGGAAGATACTCAGGAATCAAAGTTAGTAAACAGCTGATTCAAATATTATCTGGAACTTCATAGAATAACATCAATACTTTTTCAGATAGAAAAACCATTACTTACCAATAAGGATAAATTATGAACATATTCTACCTAAGCGAAATCGTAGTCAGGTGCCTTACTCTTGCTAAATTTTAGATACCGATGAGATTTTAGGTACTGATGAGATATATTCTATACAAATAAAAGAACAAAGTGTATTAGACCTCAGGATGTGTGCCTGAGTTAGAATTATAATGCAGCAGTCACTTCTGCATTTCCTGGCTTTCAGGAAATAAGACAAGTGATTCTCTGTCATTTAAGTCAATGACGAACATGGATTTATCTTAATTTTCAACCTTTGTTTCCCCTTTTTGTGATAACAGTTATGGGATATGATGATGTACAGTGTTTCTACTTAAAATGGTTTCTGCCTTGTCCCTTGGCAGCCTAAATCTTCTAGCTAATTCACTGATCAGTTAAATAGTCAAGGTTATTATTATTATAATTATTATTTTACATTTATATAGCACTTTCCTCCAAGGGGCTTGAGGCATTTTACACACAGTAAATTACCAAATAGGAATTAATCCTTATATCGCCCTGTGGGGTAGGTACAGTCACATAAATGAAATTCTACAGAAATACCGCCTGTGTCACAACTGAGCTCTACGGCCCCCACCCCCACCCCACAGTGAACCTCCCCTGCCTAACTGAAGATAAAGTGGAGTGCTTGTGGCCCGACAGGGTATGGCTCCAAGCGAGATCTTTGGGAAGATGGTCCTGTGTCCTGGCTTTGGTGCTTTGAGCTAGCCTGGAAAATAAGAGTACTGAGAGCAGCTCAGCATACATGTTTTGATTTGCAGTTCACAGACTTGTTTCACCAAAATGGTTTAACTTAATCCTGACTTGAGACAAGTTAGAATGTGGCTCTAAAACTTCAATGTGCAAAAATTATTTGGGAACTGGGTTTCAAATATGATTCCAAGGCTTTCCAGCTTCCAAAGAGTCTAATTTAATAAGTCAGAAGGGAGCCTTGGAATCTGTATTTTCACTTCCGGTGATTTCAAGACAGGTGATGCTTACCCATGCTTTGAGAAACCTGAGCTGATTGAGGAAGAATTATTAGTCCCTTTCTGCATACCAGAAAATTGACAACTCAGGAAGGCAACATCACCGTGTTTGGCAGAGCTGGAACTAGAAACCGAGTTTTCAGGTTCCAAAACCCTATGTTCTTTTGATTATGCTACAGTGCTTCCCAGAAAGGGAAGTCACAGAAACAAAGTGGGATTTAAATGTAAAGGAAAGGAGAGGTTAGTTCAATGTACATGTGAAACACTTTGCACTGTTATGGACTGGTTTCTCCTGGCTCCCTCGGAACCTCAGGTTGATTTGTGATGCCTGGAGTGGGAAGACCAGCATGTATGGGGCATGGTGAGGCTGAACACAGCCTGTTCCTTGATCTCAGAGCTACTTTGCTCCTTCTAGCCAAGAAGTTAGTCAACTAACTCTAATCCAGCGGGTGCCTGATGGCCTTGCAATGTTTTGATTTTTCACCCAGCCCACAAAAAGAGTCCTCTCCTTAATAGGTGCTGCCACCAAAATAAAAAGTGGGCTTTGCCAGAAAACCAAGAAAAGCTCTTTTAATAAGCTTCCTGTTTACATGAGTGGGCCCTTTATGGGATGGGATGGGTTTTACATTTTTTATTTGAAACATTCTTACTCCATTTCTAAGACAGAGAGAAAAAATATAACAGGAAATGGTTATGAACAATTTAACTATTATTTTTCAATTTAGTATTCCATTTGGGGTAATTTCACTCATTTTTTCTTGAATTAATTTTTATTCAGTTTTCTTCAAAAACTGGGACAAGGCATTATAGGAAAAACTGCAGACAGACACAGTGCATCTAAAGATTTTATTTTGTTCTGAACCTCTTCCTCAGAAGGGTCAGAATTCCATGGTGGGGTTTAGAGGTGCTTGTGGATTTTATTTGGGGTTTCCAGAAACCAGGAAACAGACACATGGTGTTCCTCATGGTAAAAATTCCCACACTCTGCATAGACTTACCACATTTTTCAGTAGGTACTACTGTAAATTTTACTGAGAGGATTTCCATGTCCTTCCTCCTCTCAAATACATGTATCCCGTAGCTAAGAATAATAATTATTACTGTTTTAGCAAAAAATTTTGTGAGTCTCCAACATACCTTTTATTCTTAGGAATTATCTTCTACCTCTGAATTTTTTATCTTAAAAAAAAAAAAAAACAAAACCTCTGTGATTATTCCCAGTCATCGAACAGAGTTTATATTTAAAAGAATCTAGTAACCTTGTAACAGTGGAGTAAGATGGCATCTATTCTTTGACAGGAGTAGATGGCAGAGACAATAGGAGGGATACATTTAGAAATGTGATTTATATATCCTTATAAAAGTACATTTTGTACCCTTCTCAGAATTGGCCTTTAAGGACTGTCAGGTTTGATCCCTTCAAGGTTATTTTATACTCAGGGTGAATCAAGATTTTGCAGAAGTTTAAACTGTTTGGGGGATCCTCGGTAAGAAAAATAATGCAAAATTATAATTACAAATTAACCTACAGGCATCTGCAAGTGGCCATGCAAGTGAGGGTCCTGAAGTTTAGGCTTTATTAAATTCCCAGTAAATCTACCTCTGTGCACCCCCATTTTGGGCTTTACAGAGGCACCTATAATAAATATTACTGTTTATGTAATAACAAGATTGAGGATAATGTTCTTTAAATGTTTAGTCTTTAGGTTAAAAGTAATAAAACATTCTTTAAAAAAAAAAAAAAGGCAAGCCTACTTACAAACAATTTGACTAACCAGTTCCCTGTGATGTTCATCGTTGTTTATTGAGGCTAACCCTAACCTAATGCAGGTCAAAAAATACCATTAGAGCAGACATCTCTGTGTATAGTTTGGTATTTCAAGCAATACTTGAGATAATAAATTACAGGGCATTACAAAATGTCAACAGTTCCTTGAAGTTCTTTGTAATGGGATGATACCTGAATTATGAAACTAATATCAGAAACTAGAGTAGGTTGCTTTTGACCCATTGTCTCTTTCCTCTGAGTTGGAAAACATATAAGAGGCATGGCTTTCCCACAACATTTGCTGCTACCACCCATTTTTACACTTAATTGTACTGTTTCCTATTGTTCTTCAGTTATTTTAATTCATCTTTTTCTCTAGAACAAGATTTCAGTATCATGAGGGCAGAAATCAGATTTCCCCCCCAAATCTTTCATAGTGCCACAACACTGCTGTTTCCTTTTTGTTTTTTTCTTATTTAAAATCTCTTCTTTTGCTTTGTTCTAGAAATAATTGTTAGTGGTAGTCTCTTGATTGGGGGTATTTAACAGTCTAAATTGAATTGCTATGAAAACCTGTAACCATCTCTACCCTCCCCACCATCCTTCTGACTCTAGAACTTCCCTTAATGGATTAAAAACAAATATCTTGAAGCTAAATCTAAAAATTAAAATGAAAAACAAGGAGAGGAAAAGATACTAGCCGCTCAGAAATTAGTAAGTTTCCATTCTCTGTATGGCTAAGTCAATTTCGCCTCTTGTTTCCTCATCAGTGAGAAGTGCCTGCCTAGGAAGCAAATTCTTGGGGTTCTAAGAAATGAGAAATAAAAGCCAATTTTTCTCAGTTCCTCATTACATTTTAATTTCTGGTACCACTGACCAAAATAAAATTCAAAAGAAAGAGGGTGATTGCAGAGGTGAGTAAAAATGTACAACCTAATCCACCAGGAGTGCCCAAATGCTTGCCTGAATGTCAGTTTCAGGCATCCTCTTTCATCAGAAAAACATGTGTTGCCTTGGACACGGAACCCCTCAAAATATAAAATGGCACATGTTTGAATCCTAACCATATTAAAAATAATGTTCACGTATCTTATTTTCTTCATTTTCAGATTTCATTTTTATTGGTTCTTCCTTTTGTTAATTGTTTGCAGAATAGTTGTGGCTCACTTAAAAAGTAAATTTCACACCTACCTTAGAGCTCATGTTGTATTCCCTTTGCTGAACACGACCCTTGCATGGAAACCGTTCTCAGACTCTGAGCTTTAGCCTGATTTGTCTTCTGAGAGAAGCAGTGTTCCAGTGCGGGGCTGCGGTCTGTACAAATGTATGCTTGTGATACTCTTGGAAAATACTGTGTGTAGAAATAACCAGCCCTAGATCAATGACTCCTAACTTTTCAGAACTCATTCATGCCATCTTTTTTTTTTTCCTTCTCAATGTTTTCACTGCCTTTTAGAAACCATTTCAAAAGATTTCTGTGTCAGGATAACATTGCATTAATTCATAACTTCATATTTTTTAGACCCCCTGTAATTAAAAGAGGATGTTAATCTGGTTGACTCAGTAATATAAAATTATCAGTTTGTAATATTTGACATAATTACCTACCAAACAACTCATTTCGCCAGTTCTTTCCTTAGCACCAAATCCAGATTTGTCAAATTGTGTATTTGAAGTGGTGCTCCTTGTAGGCATATTTTTCAACTGTTAGACTATCCCACAGATGGAGTCTCTTCAATGTTGATGCAGCTAATGGTTTAAGGCCAATGTCTCTGGGGTAACAGGTTAATACAAGGTTTCTCAACAGCAGCTCTATGGCCATTTTGGACCAGGCAGTTTTGGGGGCAGGGTGTAGATGGGTGCTATTGTGTGTAATGCAGACATTTAGCAGTCTTCCTGGCTTCTACCCTCCAGGTGCCAGGAGTACCTTTCACTTGTGATCATCAAAATTGCTTCCAGGCATTGTTAATTGTCCTTTAGGAGGGAGGGAGCAAAATTGTCCCCTGGTTAAAAAGCCACTAGATTAACAATATGCTTTGCATACAATCAGAACCACAATTTTTTTTGTTGATTTGTTTTTGTTGTTGTTGTTTTTAAGGGAGTATAGAAACTTCTGATCTGAATGAAGAAATTTGGTAGTTCTCAGCTGTGAATTTCTTCCATAGAGCTGTGATAGGTTCTATTTTAAAAATCAGATTACGTAGGTAGGACTCAGAGTTGCCTTTAATGATATGTGTTAGAGAAAGGGTTCTAAGATTCAACATACATGTATATTTTATTCTTTTTATTTATTTATTGGTCTCCTTATAATGGTGATCTTTCTGAAAGGCAGATCAAGCTGGCACACTGCTATTGACTTAACTAAATTCCCCTTTCAACATTTACTTACCTCAAACAGTTTAATAGTTGATATTTTACCCTTAGTAACATGTAGCTAAAGAGAGATTCAGTGAAAACTTAAACCGACAGGTAAATCCATCCTGGCTTTGAGACAGAAAGATGGCAAATACACAAGCAGAGATTCACTTGACTCATCTCAGAAGGTCAGAGACCAGAAACAAAATTTGGAGATCACTAGCCAAACAAAGAGACCAGAATTTTGCTTAACTTAACTAACCTGATTTCAGTAACTTCCAGAGATTCAGAGAGGCAGCTCCATATTGACTATATAAAACTCAGTCCTCATAGTAAGTATGGGACGTCTACACTGTTGTTATGCCATTCTCACAGATGAGGACACTGGGCTGCTGCGGTCAGTGGCTTGCTTAAAGTCACACAGCCTGCAAGATATAGACACAAGTTCCAAATTAGCCAGTACTCCCTCCATAGACCAGTTGTTGGTCTTCTGAAGTCCTTTACAATATTTCAGAGTTGAAAGGGAAACTGGTGGGCTGGTATTTCAAGCATCCATGAACAGGGTATTTATGCAAAAGAATAAATGAAGAAAATTGACCCTGCAGATTTAGGGGAGGGGGATGATCAAGAAGGAGGGCTACTTACATACTTAATAATCAGCTATGTTATTGTATGACACTATTTTTAAAATATATAATATTTACAAAATTTTCATAGAATATCTGTTCCGTCCATAGAATCTCAAAATGTTTTCTAATGCCCTGTTTCCATTTGCAGATTGAGAGATTATTTTGCTTTCGAGCATGGTTGGCCTGCAACAGAAAATTTCCAGTCTCCTTCATTAACTGTCAGATAATGCTATTGCTCATAAATACTTTTTCCAGAAAACACAAGAACTTAGACCATAAAGAAGTCAGATTCCATTATCTTTTTTAATTATTAACTTTCAAGCATCTTTTTTTATCTACTGTACCCACTAAAACATTCATAGGTCTGGAATACTGTGGTTGAAAAATTATCTTGATACTTACAATTTTCTAAGCATCAATATTAGTCAATAGGCAAATACCCTTAGTTCTTAATTTATATCCTCTAACATTCACTAAAACATTTGGGTCATTTGGGTCTTTTGATTATTTGTAATTAAAAAAAATATGCCAAAAAAAAATGCCAAAATGATGTTTTGCCCTGTTCTCTAATTTATTGGCTGGTGGTAAGGCTGCCATATTTTGTGCTGGAAGAGGAGCAGAGGGGTAGGCACTTTGAGAAGCATAGAGTAGACCCATTTCTTTCCAAATGTGTTTAATCACAACAGCCTGCAATTAGATCACATTCTGGTTGATAGCAAAATAAGCTGATCTAACCCATTGGTTACCTTCAAGTCTAATGACATTCATGTTTCTAGAAATGATGAAATTATCTATGTAGACTCATTCTTTTAAAAATTATTTTGCTTATAGTTGTGCTGTGCTTATCAAGGCCATTCTTCACGAACCTAGCAAAGTTACTTTTGATCAATATTTTAAGAGGCATGATTATCATGCAAGAGGGAAATTCTGATGTAGCTTAAAAAAATAAAGAACTTTTCGTTTTAGTCTTTTATATATTTCATAGGTAACCTAAACTATCACAGTAGCTTTGATTATTTTCTATCTATATTTTTAAATTATCTTGCCCAGCTCATATCTGTTTGTAGTATTTGCATCTCACTGGAAAAGGTATTGCTAGTATGTCTCTTTGTAAAGCATTGTTAGAGATGGGATTTCCACCCATGAAAATGAGTGAGATACCACACTCACCTGTCTGTCCTCTTTCTAAAGAGAACCTCATTGATAGTTTTTAAAAAGAAAGCCAAGAGTTTATCATGTTATTCCAGAGACTCTAAAACCCCATTTAAGATGCCTGCTTGTTCCTTGCAGATGAAGAGAACAGTGTCTCCTCTTTTATTTAAGAAGTCTTCAGCAATTTACCAATCCCTAGCATGTGTAAAATCACAGAACAGAATCACTGTTCTCAGATTCTGAACTTGGAGTTCCTGATAATTGAACCATGGTTGCCAAATTAGAGGAGGGTTTTGAAAGCTATCACCACTTACCAGAAGTTTTTATAAGCAAAGAAAATCATACTTCTTTCTGTCTGCACACAAAAAGAAGTGGCTAATTAATCTCTGTTGCTAGGTGAATTAACTACAGCCAGAAGAAATAGGCAACTTGTAGAAAGAAAGTCTAACAGGTATTTTAGAATTCTATCATGATACAACTTAGTAACTGATATTGGTGAGTAGATTGCTATTGTGGTTTATAACAGGAGAACCACTGTTAACTTGTAATATATCTACTGAGGGAGAGGAAATCATATCATTCTTGACTGCAGAAAGTATATCGCATCTCTTCAACAAGGCAATGTGTTTGGGGCTGATGGAGGTCCACTCTAGATAGCATTATGACCATTGCTAAGAACTAGACAGACTCTCTACTCTTCATAGGAAGAGAGGCCTAGGGTAAAAGGAAATAAATCAAGGAAAATAAGTAGGAAAGAAAATGGGATCAGGGGTCTGGATATATAATCATGGTAGGTTACCACAAGTAAAAATCAGGGAGTATAAGGGATAAAGGAGGCATGGGGTTGACTTAGGATAGTGACAATATCTGAAGGATCCAGTCTGATCTCATCAGGCTGGTACAGCTGAAGGAAGAACTCAGTAAAAGTTTGTCATATGGGTTAATAAACATAAACACCCAAAGCTGCAAGATCACTAGTCCATAAGCTCAGAGAGTGGAGAAAATCAGACTTATTAAGAAGATACCATGGCAGCGAGTTATTAAGAAATGTCAATATGACGTCTGCTAAATAATGTTCAATAACAACCATGTCACTTGCATGTTTCTCATAGTCAATGAGTTATTATGGTGTCACAAAATAAAATAACTTGTTCTCTACCAGCTTATATTATATTAATCCAGTTTAAATTCTTTAATGACTGCCCTATGTAAGAAACTCTGGAATGTTACATCATAGGATCGTGGTACTCTAAGAGAAGAGGGTTTTATATAAAGGAAGTATAACCTTTATTTTCATTACCTCTCTTAAAGTGACTAAAATTTTCAAGGCCTTTTTGCCGGAAAGAGCTCAGTAACCTTCAAGTCCGTTTCCTAGTTAAGACTTAAAGCTATCCTTTTTATATATTTTTATATATTTGGGTATTTTGGTTGTCTATGTTCACACTGCCACCTTTCTGCACACCTGGACAAGTACTGTTCCCCTCTCAGCCTCACTTTTTTTTCTGCTCAGGGAAGTTTAATTCTGTCCAAGTATATCCATACTTGGATAATTTATTGTGGACTTCTTGTTTCAGATTATTCATCCATGCATGCAACTTAACTGAGTTTCCAGTATATGCCACAGACAAAATATGAGATGCTGGGGTGACCAAGTCATTTATAAATGTATTAAGCAAGGTTAGTCCTATTACCAATTCCTAAGGAATCCTAACTTGTTCTCTATATTCACTGCTGTCCATTTACCTTTAACTGGCTCTAAGCTTATTTTGCTTCCTTGCAATATTATATAAACCCATGGTGACACTAGTTTTCTCACTTTGACCTTCTACAATGCATATATATAAAGCAGCTGCTTAGTGGCTCACAGGCACAAATTTAACTCAGGAGCCACAGGCCTAGTCTAGTACTCTGTGTGGATATGTGTGAATGTGTGCATTCCTGTGTGTGCATGCACATGCGTGTTTGGAAAAAGGGTGAGTAATAAACCTATGAGAACTGTTTCCCACAAATCCGGTTCAAGTAGTGCTTCAAGAATTATACACAAGTGTTCCCCCATTGGTGCTGAGGCTGTCCTTTGGTTAGTTTTATTGTAATGATGGGCTGCATAGTAATATGTTGATTCAGTACTATGTTTGCTTCTAAAGTCCAGTATTGTTTAATTTCTTCTCCTTGAGGTTGGTATATTTTTAGGCTCTTAGTTACTTGGTTTTTTAGCATTAATCCTAATGTTCTGTCTAATGTATAGTAAAGATTTTCTTGTGCTTCAGTTCAGTATAGTGCTTGAGAGGGAGTCACCATAAGTAATGATTTTGCTTTATTCCTTGGCAATGCAACCACAAACTAGACAGTGGTTCAAAATCTCAGGTTTTGCGAGGGATTGTGGGAGATTATACACAGCCTCAGGGAACTGCTAAAATGTTCAGATTAATTGTCCTAGATTCAGTTCATGAGTCTCATAAACATTTACTTTTGAGTTGGAAGAAACTCTAAAATCACTAAATCACTATTAAACGTCAGGGTAAACCACATGGTTTTATTGGAGGAAAATGAAATCCATTAAGAAGCAAAGTTCTAATATCTAAGATAGATTTAATGTGGAATAGCACATGCAAGGGCAGCATCCATGAAACCTGTGACAGTAATTTTGGCCTCTGGAGACTGTTCCATGTACTGCTCTTTCCTTTTCCAAATTCACATTATGGACACATTTTTGTTTATTCACATGAGTAGACAAACTCATGAAATGGTCTCAAGCAGCAAATGGTTTTAGAAGGCAGAGAGAGTAAACTCATCTTTGGTTTATAAATGTGCTGTAATGCTAAAGAATGGCTACATTAACAATCAACTTTAACAAGAAATCAGGGATTCGAGGATAAGAAGCTGCAATGGGTAAAGAAGAACAACAATGCTAACAGCAAATGACATGCCTGAAAAGTAAACTTCATCATTCGAAGGAGGATTATGTAAAATACAGCTTGAAAATAGTGAACGAGAAGGCCAACTTGGTATGTTTTAAAGAGAGTCGGTTGAGAGAAGGCGTCAATTTGGCTCTGACAGTGCTATTGCTAAATGTGGAGAGAGTGGAGTTCACATCCCCCAAAATCACATCTTTCAATTTTTATTTACGCTGAGCAAAGATAAGAAGAAGGTATATTTTCCTCCCTCGTTACCAGACCTTTTTTTCTTTCTTTCTTTCCTTTTTTTTGGTCCCCAGACTGTAAATCAGTTAACTAGGCAGGGTCATTTTTGAGAGCATTCATAATGCCAAGAGACACCAAATGGTGAGGTAGATCAAAGGGACAAAGAATTATAGAGGCATTGAGCTACTTTCCTTAGGATCCTGAATACAATGCGAACAGTCTGCTTAGCTCCAGGCCCCAAACCAAGTATTTTGCACCAGACCCAGCCTGGATTTCTTGGGAAGTTCTCCCTGTTGCTTTTCATAGTTTAGATAATCCACACGAACAGTCCTGATTAAATCAGTTGCCCCCAGGCTATGGACAAAAGCATAAATGGTTTTTAGGAGAAAAGGTTCTAAAGCCTGTCTCTATGTGTGTGTGTGTGTGTATCTCTTCCTCTGCCTCCTCCCTCCCTCTCTCTCTCCTTTACTCTCTTCTCTCTTCTTTTTTTTTTTTTTTTAAAGATTTTATTTATTTATTTCACAGAGGGAGAGAGATCACAAGGAGGCAGAGAGGCAGGCAGACAGAGAGAGGGGGGAAGCAGGCTCCCCGCCGAGCAGGGAGCCCGATGCGGGCCTCGATCCCAGGACCCTGAGATCATGACCTGAGCCGAAAGCAGAGGCTTTAACCCACTGAGCCACCCAGGCGCCCTCTTCTCTCTTCTTTATCTGTGTATTTCCTTGTTTTTCAGTTACTCAGTTCCATTTTTTTCCTCTAAAATTCTATCTAATGTAACGGTGAGTAGAAGGTATTACTGAGAAGGTGCTGTTACCTACTTTACTTCATGATTCAGCTTTTGATTTTGAATTACATTACCTGTCTTGTTGTGCTGGTTATGAACAGTTTTTTTGAAAGGCTGTCATCTAGAAGGTGGTTATCCAACAATATTATGGAAGGTCACCAGGCCTTTGTGTCTTATGTCTGATTCTTTTTAAACCAGGCAATTACTCTATCATTTAATAATCCTTACCTCAAAGTTCACTTGAAAGAAAACTCATAAGATTTAAGGGGGAAAAAAAATCCCTAAAAATAAAAGTTAGGCTAGACTAGTCCAGGGTGGGAAATTCCATTGTGGCTAGAAGCCCATGGCAGGTAGAGTGGAATTTAATGAAGGAAACTGCTGTGTTTTTGTGTCTTTCTGTATGTTTTTCCTTTAAAACCAAGAGCTGGGCAGGCATCCCATTCGACCTGACGTGACCCAAGCAAATTGCTTCTTATATAAAAACAACTGCAGACTCTGAGAATGTGAAAATGCACTGTATCCTTCTCCAACTGAGGAAAACGAAAGCCTGAGAAACAGGACGGCCCTGTCAATACTCGTTGAGCAGAACTATCACTCAAACCTGATAAAGAGAGATTAGAAGAGGCTTCCTTATGCCAGAGGAATTCATTATAAGTTGGACTTTTAAATTTATTTTTTATTTTTTTAAAACAAGCTCAGTAGTAGATGGAAAATATACTTTTCTAAGACAGGTTTTATGTAGGAAATGATAGTATGCACAATTTTTAAGTCTTTTCATTGAACTAGCATTTTTAATTTAAAAAACTAATATTAAAATTAAAAAGACAAAGAGAAGCATTTTCCTTTCCTGCCACAGTCTTGGACAAGCAAAGAAGAGATTCAGGGTGTGTCCACTGATATTGCATTCAGATGTGTTGTCTTGGCTTGTGTACTGACAGATTTATTTTAAAAACAAAGTTTAAAAAATGCATTGTGTGCTAGTGAAGTCACTTCATAAATCTTTTCCTTTATGAATTATTTTGATCACAAGGCTCGTTGTTTGAATCACTGAAGGACTATTCTCCCTAAAAGAAAAATGCCTTCATTTCCAAACTGTCAGTTCAAAAGCCAGCAACTTCCCCTGAACAACACGCAGGGATCCAGAGGGGCCGAGAAAAGGGACCACATGAGTTCTGACTCTAACATAAGGCATAATCCAGTTTAGATTTGCTGTGGTTCACAGAAGAGCCATGTTTTGAAAAATTTGGGCCCAGACTCCTTACTTTTTCAATATATGACTTAGTTTGAAATCATGATTCTGCTTCAGGGAAAAAACAAACAAACAAGGGAACACAGCCTTTGATGCAGCTGGTCCGTCAGAAGGCGGAAGGTTAGAATTAGAATACTCTTCAAGCTGTTGCTGAATAATGAAGGGTAGGGCTTCCTAGCTGGGCAGTGACCACAGTCCCCTGGGAGTACAGAGGACAAATATTACCTAATGTGTACAAAGAATTTAAAAGTTAAGTTGATTACAAGCTGAGTGAGGAAGGTTGGATGAGGCAGCAAGGACTAGTTGTAGCAGAGAGACCTGATAGGAGTCACATGGCTCCACTTTTCCCTCAGTTCTGAGGGTTAAAATGTTGGGTACCAATAGGAAGTCAGTGAGGTTCTTGAAATGAATAGCTTGCATGAAATCATTACAAAGAAGGAAGAAAAGTAAAACAACATATTGGAATATATGTATACATAGAGATTAATGAGATAAATTGGATGAAATTTACACTGTAGGTGATGGGTAAAATTTTCCTAACCAAAGTGTAATGTGCTCCTAGCTTGTCTTGTTCTTCATTTATTTCCCACACAGCACCTTGAATAGTGTTGAAACATAAAATTAAATAATGAACAATTGCCCTGTGATATCCATTTGCCAGGGTAATGGGTCAGATGGAGTGGTAGGTGGTTCCAAGCTATACACTGGAGGATCTCTGAAAGAGATGAATTTCAAAATGATTCTAAAGGACAAGAGAGGTTGGCAGAACTAGACAAGCTATTTCAGGTTCATTGATTCCAGAGGTATTTCTCAACCACTCACTGCTTCAATCTGAGATCTCCATTTTACTGCTGCTTCATGAAATGAGCAATAATTGTATAGGAAGGATGGAGAGCAAGTTTGCAAGACAGAGGAAGCAAGTTGCTAACATAGGAGATGGGAAGAATATTAATAGGAGATACATATTGTTAGAATTAGTGATGAGTGTTGTGAATGAATTTGATCTTAATTCTGAATAGGCAATAAGAGGGAACAGTTGGAATTTGATTTGGAGTCTGACTACCTGGGCTACTTTATAAGTTCATCTATACAAATTACTTAACAAATGCCTATCTTAGAATAAGGCTTTAAAAATGGTGAGGATGGAGTTACCCATTTTTCCTGGATAGCTATAGCACATTTTCAGATTCTCTGTTATAATCAGAAATATCACATACCATTAATTTCCCAAGCATGTTTCTTAAGGTGATTTTCTTTACTTGTACCTCTATTTCATTTCATGCATCTAGATTATTCTGTGAATGATTTTCTTAAAAGAAATTTTAAATAGTGTTTTCTTAATAGTATTTTCTCACTAATAATACTCTGAGTATTTCGAGTAAATATTCAAAATAGTATTTTCTCAACAAGCAGTCTTTCAGAAGAGGAAAGCCTATTGACACTAGTTTTAATGTAATTTCCAAATCAACTTCTAAATACTTTCTACCATAAAACAATTCTTTTCATTGTTCTGATTTTGGTAATGGAGGAATAACTTGTATTATTCCAGGACAAACATTTCCTCAGATAACAATACCAAACCCTGGTTAAGATTCTTTAAAAATAACTAAATTGCAATTAAAAACTAACAATTATTTGAAGGCATGGAGAGGGACCAAAGGCAGACAAAATCTAGAGTAAACTCTCCTGGGTGGAATCCACATTTATCACTGCTTTTCCTCCAAGGAGCTTTCCAGTCCATGTGGTGTGGAGCAGTTACAACTTGAAAAGCAAGTTACAATCTTATTGGTTTGAGGTGTCAGAAGGTTAAGTTTGGAGTTGGCAGGGTGATTGAAATTAAGGGAGGAAATCTTGGAAAGAATGGAGTCACAGAGAGAGGTTATCCATAAATCTGCATACAAACACTCCTAATGTCTTGGCTGATTTTTGTGAACTGTGCATGTAGAGGGAAGGCTATAAGAACCTGGAGAAAAGGAACAACTAGAATGAAAGAGCTGAGCAAATATATCTGATGAAGGGAAGACAAAACTAAGAGTTTTAGTTTTACTAAGGTAGAAGAATTTGGTAAATGTCTAAGGCTTTACTTAAAGTCCAGAAGGGCCCCTGCCTTAGGAATATAGATGATTACTCAGAACTAAGAAATAAATTCAAGAAAAAAGGATAAATTTGCAACATTGAAAGGTTCTAAGAAAGCATAAAACTAAGCCACCAGAATGTCAAAGTGGTAAACCAGTAATTTAATTGTTTGCTAGAATAAAAATACATTATTTAGGGAAAGATAACAGAACACAGAGTCATCTACAACATATCCCCAAGGCCCAAATGCAATTGAATAATGACTGGACATGGAAACAGGAAAATGTAACCTCTAACTTAAAAAATAAACAACAACAACAACAACAACAACAACAACAACAAAAACAGTTAATAGAAACAAATCCTAGATTATCCAGATGTCTAAACTAGAAGACAAGGACTATAAAGCAAAAGTTCAGGACTTAAAGGAAAATATGATTATAATGAGGGAACAAATGAGAAAATAAGCAGAGAAATGGAAGTTATTAAAAAGAATCAAAAGGTTAAGGCATAATATCTGAAATACACAAAAATAATTAGAGGGGCTTAACAACATATTGGAGATGACAGAAGAAAATGTCAATAAATTGGAATACAGGTCAATGGAAATTATTAAAGAACAGAAAGAAAAAAAACTAAAAAATATGCTGTCAGTGATCTATAGAATGATATCAAAGAGTCTAATATTCTTGGAATGTCTCAGAAGCACATAAAATGAATGAAATTATTAAAAAGAACAAAAGGGTTAAAGTGCAAGAGTTGAAATAAAAATAATTCATTGAAAAGGCTTAATAGATTGGTGATAGTAGAAGAGAGAATGGGACAAAAATGATATTTAAAGAAATGATACTTGCAGATATCCAAAATTCGGTGAAAAAGCAAAAGTATTCAGGGAAAATCACATGCAGACATTGTATTCAAACTTGTATAACCCAAAGATAAAAAGAAAAATCATGAAAGGGATGTGGGGAATAGATTGCCTATAGAGGAACAATTAAGTAAATGTCAACTGATTCCTCATTACAAATGATGGAGGCTAGAAATAATGGAATGCCATTTTTAAAAAATGATTAAAAACTGTCATCCCAGAATTCTGTATATAGTGAAGAAATCTTCCAATAATGAAAAAAGTAAAGAATTTTCATATAAACCAAACTTGTCAGCAAAACTTTTATAAGAAATGTGAAAGGAAGCCCTTCAGGCTGAATGGAAATAGAATCAGATGGGGGGGGCGGGATTCATATGAGAGATAGAAAATCTAAACTCAACCATAGCAATAATTTCATTAAATGTAAATGGTATAAACACTACAATTAAAAGGCAGAGACTGTCAAACTGAATTTAAAAAGTAAAACTCAACTATATACTATCTACAAGGAATGCACTTAAAGTATAAAGTTATAAATATCTTGAAAGTGCAAGAATGTGGAGATACATACAATACAAATAGTATACATATGAAAGCTGGATTGACTACATTAATACAAGACAGAGTGAACTTTAAAACAAGGAGTATTGGGCGCCTGGGTGGCTCAGTGGGTTAAAGCCGCTGCCTTCGGCTCAGGTCATGATCCCAGGGTCCTGGGATCGAGGCCCACATCGGGCTCTCTGCTCCGCAGGGAGCCTGCTTCCTCCTCTCTCCTCTCTCTGCCTGCCTCTCTGCCTACTTGTAATCTCTCTCTCTGTGTCAAATGAATAAATAAAAAAAAAAATAAAATAAAAAAATAAAACAAGGAGTATTATTCAAGTTAAAGAAGGCTATTGTATTATTTGTTTCAGGGGTACAGGTCTGTGATTCATCAGTCTTACACAATTCACAGCACTCCCCATAGCACATACCCTCCCCAATGTTCATCACCCAGCCACCCCATCCTCCCACCCCCCTCCACTCAAGAATCCCTCAGTTTGTTTCCTGAGATTAAGAGTCTCTTATGGTTTGTCTCCCTCTCTGGTTTCATCTTGTTTCATTTTTCCCTCCTTTCCCCTATGATCCTCTCTTTTCTCAAATTCCTCATATCAGTGAGATCATGTGATAGTTGTCTTTCTCTTATTGACTTATTTCGGTTAGCGTAATACTCTCTAGTTCTATCCATGTCATTGCAAATGGCAAGATTTCATTTTTTGATGGCTGCATAGTATTCCATTGTGTGTATATATATATATATATATATATATATATATATATATATATACCACATCTTCTTTATCCATTCTTCTGTTGATGGACATCTAGGCTAAAGAGGGATATTTTATAATGAAATGTGTTAAATTATCATGAATACATAAGTAATAAACATGTATACAGAAAAGTCAGAAAAAGAGAAAAGAAATCTATAATAACTATTGGAGATTTTAACATCCTTCTCCTAATACTTGATTAAATAATTAGACAGAAAATCAAGAAAGATATATAAAATATTAAAAACACCATACCTTGACTTATTTGATATTTATAGAAAATTATTCCCACTTGCAAAATACACATTATTTTGGACATTTACAAAATATACGAAGGTATACATTCTTTATAATGTACATTCTATACACATGGAACTTTCTTTTTAAAAAAATATTTTATTTATTTATTTGACACAGAGAGAGAGAGAGAGAGAGAGAGAGAGCACAAGCAGGGGGAGTAGCAGGCAAAGGGAGAAGCAGGCTCCCTGCTCAGCAGGGTGCTGATGTCGGGACTCATTCCCAGAACCCTGTGGTCGTGACCTGAGCCCAAGGCAGATGCTTAATGGACTGAGCCACCCAGGCACTCCACATGAATCTTTCATTAGGGTAGACAAAATCTGGGCCATCAAATGAGTTTCAAACATTTTTCAAAAGATTAAGATACTACAAAATGTGTTCCTTGATCAGAATACAATTAAACTAGAAATAAAAAACAACAAAGTACCTAGAAAAGGCTATTTGGAAATTGAATAAGTAAGTTCTAAAAACTTGCATGGATAAAACCATGAGAGGAATTATAGATTATTTTAAGTCAAGTTATATTGAAAATTCAGTATGAGTTAAAGAAGGGCTTAGTAGAAATCTAGAGTATTTATTCCCAAATCAGAAGGAAGAAAGGTTTAAAATCAACAACATAGGTTTCCACTTTAGTTAAGTAAAAAAAAAATATGATTGCATTAAACTCTAAAGTAGTAGAAGAAAGGAAATAATAAAGGCAAAAATCCAGAAAGCAAAAAACAAACAATAAAGATTCACAAAGGCAAAATTTATTCTTTGAAAAGATAAATAAAACTAATAAGCCTCTAGCAAAAATGATCAAGAAGAAAAGATACAAATTACCAATATCAGTAATGAAAGAGAGGATAGATAGCATTACATATCACAGATATTGAAGGGAACTTACGAATACATTATGCCAATAATTTCAGCACTTTAATGAAATAGGTAAGCTCCTTGAAAAACATGTTGCCAAAACTGACACAAAGAACATGGAAAATCTGAATAACACTGTATTTATTTTTAAAAAATTGAATTTGCTATCAAAAACACTCCTAAAAAAACAACCCAGGCCCAGATACTTTCCATGGAGAAATCTATAAAATGTTAAAGGAGGAAATAATATTAATCCTACACAAATTCTTTAAGAAAATATGGTAGGAGAAAACACTTCCTGAAATGTTTTATGAGGCAAGAATAATCCTATTAGCAAAACCTGAAAAAGATCTTATCAGAAAATTACAGGCCAGTATTCCTCATCAATCTGGACACAATAAATCTTTTAAAAATATTAGCATGTAAAGTCTAGAAATATGCAAAATGGGTAATAACTCATAACCAACTGGAGTTTACATCAGGAATTCAAGTTTAATGTAAAATTTGAAAATAAATCAATGTAAATACACCATATTACTAGAATAAGAAAGAAAAATACTATCTTTTTTGAAAAAGCATTTGAAATCATTTAACAGACATTCATACTAAAAACTTTCAGGAAACTAGATGATATAGAAACTTCCTCAGTCAGATGAAGAGCTTCTGTGAAAACCTATAATTAAAATCATAGTTAATGATGAAAGACTAAATGAATGCTATCCACTTAAGATTTAGTATAAGGCAAGGATATCTATTTTTACAATTTCTGTTCAGCATCATACTAAAGATCCTATCCAGGGTAATAAAGCAAGAAAAATAAATGAAAGGCATAAGGATAAGAAAGGAAGCAAAACTGTCTGTATGTACATATACCATAATTGTTTACATTAGAAATCTTAAAGAATATACAAAACAACTACTGGAGTTAATAAGTGCATTTAGCAAGGTCACAGGATTATTATACAAAAATTGATTACATTTTTATACAGTAGTGACAAATAATCTGAATATGAATTTTTAAAGTCAATTTACAATAGCAAAGAAATATAAAATACCTAGGTCTATAGGCCTTCGAAAGGCCTATAATCTCAAAACTAAAAAGGCCTTAGAGAAATATCCATTGTTCATGGATGAGCACTCAGGTTGGTTTTTTTTTGTTTTGTTTTGTTTTTTGGTTCTTTTTTGTTGTTGTTGTTGGTTTTTTAAAGATTTTATTTATTTATTTCACAGAGGGAGAGAGATTACAAGTAGGCAGAGAAGCAGGCAGAGAGAGAGAGGGGGAAGCAGGCTCCCCGCCGAGCAGGGAGCCCGATGCGGGCCTCGATCCCAGGACCCTGAGATCATGACCTGAGCCGAAAGCAGAGGCTTTAACCCACTGAGCCACCCAGGCGCCCAGCACTCAGGTTGTTAAAGTGTTATTTCTCTCTAAATTGATCTTAAGGGTCAGTACAGTCTGAGTCAAGATCTCAATGGGTTTTTTTTTTTCCTAATTTTTGGAAAAACTGTTAAGTTGATTTTAAAATTCATGTGGAATTGCAAATAACCTAGAAAAAACAAGAACAAAGTTTGAGCACTCACACTATCTAATTTCAACACTTTCTATAAATATGTAGTAACAAAGACAGATTATACCAACCTCCCCCCCAGGTATCAACTCTAAATATGTAGTCAATTGATATCAACAAAAGTAACAACATAATTTAATGGGGAGAAGGAAAGTCTTTTCAACAAATGTTTGAACAACTGGAAAAAAACATGGAAAAAACATTAACCTTGGCCTCTGTCTCACACTACATACTATAATAAATTTGATATGTATTAAACCCACAAGAACTAAGATTATAATCCTTCTAAAATGATGCACAGGGGACAAAATCTCATGAGTTTGGGGTAGGTAAAATTGTTGAGGACACAGAAAGCCCTAAACATAAAACAAAACAAAAAAATGGTAAGTCAGATCTTATCCAAATCAAAAATTTCTGGGTATCAAAAAACACCATTAAGAAAATGAAGAGGGTGGGGGGCATTAGGTGGCTCAGTCAGTTAAGCATCTGCCTTTGGCTCAGGTCATGATCCCATACATCTGGGATTGAGCCTCACATCAGCTCCCTGCTTGGCGGGGAGTCTGCTTCTCTCTCTGCCCTCACCCCACATGTGCTCTCTCTCTCAAATAAATACAATCTCAAATAAATAAAATAGAAAGAAAGAGGGGGGGAAAGAAAAAAGAAAAAGAAAAAGAAAGAAAAAGAAAGAAAGAAAGAAAGAAAGAAAGAAAGAAAGAAAGAAAGAAAGAAAGAAAGAAAGAAAAGAGAAAGAAAGAGGGAAAGAAAAGGTAGGAAGGAAGGGAAGGAAGGAAGGAAGGAAATGAAAAGGCAAGCAACAAACTGAGTGAAGATATTTGTAAAATATACTAACAAAAGACTCATGTCTAGAATAGGTAAAGAATGCCTACACATAAATAACAAATAGACAAATTTTAAAAATAGACAAATGACCTAAATAGGCATTTCACAATAGAAAATCTAAGCATGGCCAATAAACTCATAAGTAAAGGTGCTCAGTATCATTAATCATCAGGGAAATTCAGATCAAAACCACAGCAAGATTATAGTTCATGCTTACCAGAATGACTAAAAGAAAAAAGACTGACACATTAAAGTGTTGGCAAAGATGTAGAATACTTGGCATTCTTATTACATTTGCTAGTGGGGAATGTTTCGATTTGGAAAATTGGGTAAATAATCTTATAAAATTTAACACGTATACCTACCCTATGATTTGGGTATTGTGTTCCTGAGTATTTAACAAAAGGAAATGAAAACTGTGCCCTCAAAAAAACTTATGTGAGAATGTTTATAGTAACTTTATTCATAATTGCCTAGAAATGAAACAGCCAAATGTAGAAAATGGATATACAAATTGTGGTATATTCACGGAATCGAATACTAATAAGCAAACAAAACAAAATAGACTATAATATAGACAACAATGTGGATAAATTTCAGAAACATGTTGTACAGAAGAAGCCAGGATGCAAAAAACTACACATTGTTTGATTTTATTTATATGAAGGCAAAACTAATTTATGGTGATAAACATCAGAATATTGATTGTTTATGAGAGATGGGAATTGACCTGAAGTGGGCACAAAGGAGCTTTCTATATCTCTGTTAGGATGGTGATTACACAGGTATATACATTTATCAAAATTCTGTGTTGTACACTTTAAAGTCTTCGAATTTTGATTTATATAAATTTTACCTCATTAAAGAAAAAACAGTGCTTGACCCTAATCAGCTTTCTCCTGAAGTATTTCATCCATTATGCTAGCAGTTTCCTTGGATCCTGTTTTAACTGACCTGCAAAGCTTTATGAAAACTTTTATTTTCTTCCTACTGCCTTGAACGCAAGAGATGTGGGTAGAACATAAATTGTCAAGATGTGGAAACCCAGGGAATGTTGAGGATTAAGGAAAGAGGTATCTAATAACAAATCCCAGACATGGATTTGGGCAGGCATTGCTACTTCAGGCAAGTTTTCACTGCTCATGTAAAGTTTTTTTTTTTTCCTTTTGCAAACGATATTGTTTTCTAAATGTGTTTCATTCATTTATTGAGCAAGAAGAATAAAGTCCTTCACATTTACTTTTTGTTTGATTACATATTGCAAAGTTAATAGCAAACTCTAGCTTAAAAACTTGAAAGAATGTCAGGGTTTTCAAATTTTTCCTTCTTTCTACTCTCCAACCATTAGTTTTGTTTATTCCTGGTTTACGCTATACTTTAAAATAGTCATAGTCAAAGAAAAGAATAATTGAATATTCAAAACTGACAATAAACAAGATTTCAGGTTTTTTCCTCCAAATGTAGACTTACCACTTCCCTGTGTTTAACTGTGAAGCTGGTATTCTGGCAGTATCATGATACTTGAGAATTCTGCTTTACCTAAAACACATTTTTGTTTTCAGCTTCCATAGGTGTCATCAGGTCTTGTCTGATTTTACTCTTCTCCACCCACCCCAAAAAATCTATGAATATCTTTAACAAACATTGTCCACGTCTGGCTTGTAATGCAGCCTTTCTTTCGTAGTGAATATTTATTAAAGCATTTAGTACCTGAATTATGAAATGTAGACAAGAGCATATTAACCTGGCTTAGTTATTTCCTTTCTTGTTTTTTTTTAACACATATTCTAGCCCAGTCTATCAACGCCAGATGGCAACTACATTTTGATACACTGAATATTTACCAAGTCATGTGGTATGCTTTTGAAGTATTTTTTTTACCCTTTCCGTCAAATGAGCTGACTCATCGCTCATTCATTTATTCCTGCTTTTAACAAGTTGCATTTTTAGAAACTTGACCTCAGCCTTATCAAAATGATAAATGACGTTTTAAAATGATGCATCAGAAGTTCTGAAGACCTGACTATATCTTATGTCCTGTAACTGTCTTGTATATTGTTTAATTTTTAAATGTTAATTAAGTACCAATTTCTCTCATATATTTTAATGAAACTTTTCTCCAAATGTATTACCATGTTAGCACAGAGGAATGTGGTGGGAGTATATTTGTACTTAGACAGCTTTGGGATATTCAGGGAGTTAAAGCATTTGTGGTTGAAATAACTTAAAATGATCATGAAAATAACAACTGAGCAACTGATATTTATGTCCAAGTCCTAAATAAAGAGACCTGTATTTCGGGTCTAATGAAAGATGCAGCCTATTAGAAGTAGATGGTAGGCCTAAAAATGATAAGAAAAAGAAGAAAAAATAAAAGGACATCAGAATACTTTAACTATCAGGCTTTCTTCTTGTTTTCTTGATTTCATAGGAGTATGCATTTGAAGTCACACTCTCAGGATATTTCTGTAAATAAGTGCTAAAATTCCTTAATTTAGGGATATAAAAATAATAGAAGAAATTTTTGATAGATAAAAGTCCATGACATTGAAAAATGTGGGTGGAGGCCAGTACATATTATAAGAATTCTTCCTGGCCTAATTGACCTCTGAAGAATATTTCAGTTATTATTTAGGTTTTTATGGCTACTTGTCAATGATTTTTCAGAAATAGTAGAGAATATTGTATGTCTTTAAAAGTTAACCATTGTTGCTTTTATATGAGTGCCAGTTTTCTTTGTGAATAATGTTTTTCAAAATTTTTAGTTTTTTCTTTTTAAAAGTAGACATGAGAGATATTTGGAGAGATTGAAACAGAGAAATATGAAAAGACCTATTCAGTTTTACCAAAAATCCCCTGTGATACTCTTATCCATTATATTTTCTAGTTCTATCATATAATTAAAATTGCTTCTGTCTTTGTGTGTATGTGTGTGTGTGTGTGTGTGTGTGTGTGTGTGTGTGGCACATTTTGTATAGTGCCTAGTCTGGAGTAGGTTCTCAAAAGCATTGATTGCTTTATTAATTTATTAATGCATATAAAACTCTTAGCAAAATACCAGATACATGGTGTGTATTCAGTTATTCATTATTATTCCCTTAGTATTGTTGTTATTACTACTTTCAAAAGGAAATCTTTTTTTTTTAAAGATTTTATTTATTTATTTCACAGAGGGAGAGAGATCACAAGGAGGCAGAGAGGCAGGCAGAGAGAGAGAGGGGGAAGCAGGCTCCCCGCCGAGCAGGGAGCCCGATGTGGGCCTCGATCCCAGGACCCTGAGATCATGACCTGAGCCGAAAGCAGAGGCTTTAACCCACTGAGCCACCCAGGCGCCCTCGAAAGGAAATCTTCAACTGGCCTTTAGAAGTTACCTCATTTAGCTTATCTTTTTTATAAAAGATTTGAGGAAAAAAAAATAAAAATTAAGAATTAAAAAATCTACCTAGTATAAATTTACTCTAATTTTTTTTTTACCTAGTGTTAAATAAATGTGAGTTATAGTCTACAGGTAGAAAAAAAAGACCAACAATGGTACTGAATTCATTAAAGTTTGGATTAGAATTCATTTTTTTATATGTATATGGAACTTGAGATCAAATACATTATATTCCTATGACACATGTGGAATTTCTTTCTCTGTAGACTTTGTCAGCTTACTCACCTATATGACCCTCTAAAAGAGGAAGTACATCCTGTTGAAGTACACCCATGAGTCACAAAGCAGGGACTCGAGTCCATTGTGTACTCTTGCAGGTTTTGTAGATCTACAGCATTGTCAGTGGTTTCTTTAGAAAAGAATCTCATGGAATTGCACATTCTCTTATTAAATGAGCTCTGAAGATTTTCTACTAACCCTTTCACTTTTTTAACCCTATCACTTTTAATAGTCCTTTTGTGTATAATCAGCTTCTGAAGAGCTGGAAATTCTGGCGGCTACTTATCTTCTTGAATGTTACTAACTTCGTGGAGACTCATGTGAGTGAATGGTAACATTTTGTATTCAGTCAGCAAGAGTTACGTGTAAAGCATTATGGTGAACACACACACACACACATCAGGTTTTCTATGAAGTTTATATTTTTTTCCTTACCCTGACGTAAAGTAACAGTGAAAGAATATCATATTTTCTTTGATTCCTCTGTGAGATTAAACTGTGGGGGTAATCAAGTTCTTATATTATTTGGGGAGATAGGAAATGGATGAGTATAGGTTACATTTTTGAACTTGAGTCACTTAAGATGTAATGAGGACTATTTTATTTAGTAACATATTGATGAACTGCTTAAAGTTGTACTATTTTTAAATCTTTAAATGTTTAATTTCTGAGCCTGCTGGTTAGTCAGAAGAGTAAAAGCTGGAATATATCATGATATTTGCTTTACTTTTATTTTAGGAGGCACTACTTTCTATGTCTGCATTACTTCAGCTTGTTGCCTTTGGGTTGAAACTTAATGATAATCCCCTGACAATGTCAATGATCTTTGCCTATTATATTTATGAACTCTCAAATAGATTGGGACAAATTCCAGTTAATCTAAAGTGTTTGGTTTTTCTAAATTCTCTCTGTATTTCAGATGGAATTTCATTCCTCTATTAAGCTGTTATTCTAATGGATTCTTGTGTACAGTTTATCAAATGCTATCTTTTAGGAGCAGCCTTTCAGTCCTGTGTAATGTAAGATTATTATTGCACATAGCACAAGCTAGTAAAATAGTTAATAGTACACTTTTATGAATGACACTTTCTAAATTTAAGATATTATCATTCTAATCTATCAGTGCTTGGAAGACTGGATATGGTGAGTTTTTCTTTACCAAGAAAAGATTACCATGTCTCTTCATTTATCTACTGCTATGTAGCTCATTAGGTCTTTGAAAGTATTAACTGAAAATGTATACAGAATGCTTAGCAAAATGTTGTATACAATAAGCATCTGATAGTTTCTATAATTATTATACATAATATGTTTATAGCTCTTAATGATATTAAAAATACTAATAGTGTGATGAATATAATATCTAGAATATAATAAATAATAAATATTAATTATGTTAATTAATAGGTCCCTTGGTAAATTTTTTATTAACTGGGATGCTAAGACAATAATGGGAATGTCATAGCAAATCCAATAGTACAGGTAAAACAACTAATCAAAACATAACACAAAATTTAGTTAAAATTTACACTTAACATACTTTTTTACTCTTCTGGCAGACAACCAGATCAAAGTATAAGTAGAGAATATGTTCTATAATGTGAGAGCACATAAAACACCATGCTTATGAAAAATCTCTGAAATGTTAACCTTAAAAATAATCTACTATTGTCTTCTGTTTCTTAGTTCTGATCATTAGTTTTTTTCAAGTGATAGAAGTTAGAGTTTAATCTTTTTTCTTCCACTCCTAACATTTCATCAATTAGTAAATGAAGAGATGTCAACAAAGTACCATCTGGTCAATCATCAAATGACCGTTACAGACAGTGAGTGCTCTAAGAATTAAATCTCTTTCCTTTCTTTCACATAAATGTCTTGTTTACCAGCTGCTTACTCCAAATTCAGTTTAGAGATACTAGAGAAGTACTAAATACTGACTGAGTACCTGCATGGTATACGTAACATAGATTCCATAGGTAATCATCATTTTAGAAATGACTAAACCGAAGTTTAAACAGCTTGGTTAACTTGCTCAAGGTCACACTGATAATAAGTAGTAGAGTTTGGCTTCAAACTCATGGCTGCCTGATCCTAAAGCCATGCTTTTCCTATCATGTTGCTTTTTCTCTCAACCTAAGTAAATTGCTGAAGGTCTTTTCTAGAAGTTAAACCTCATTTTAGACTTCTAAGCCTTCCCAGTTGTCCCCTATGACTTATTATTGTGAGGTCTTTTATTTTTGAGTCACCAAAGGAAGAGCTGTGGAGGTGGAAGGAAGAAGAAAGGAAGGGGTGTGTGTGTGTTTGTGTGTGTGTGTGTGTGTGTGTGTGTGTGTGTGTGTGTAGGTAGGGGTGGGGGAGATGATGAACATTCCTCTCTGCTTCCTCTCCGTGATAAAAAAAACTCTTGCTTTTATTCCCAAGATGAAAAATGTAGAAGACTTCCTGGGAAGTGTAAAACTGTCTTGACTACGTTCCTTCCTATCAGTAATTGACTAGCAACTCTAGCCCAGAATTCTAAATCTTTTCTTTTCCTTTCCAAGGTAACTCTTATACTTTCCCTTCTACTTAATCTTCATATTGTACTGAGGTTATTTATCTTGCAACATTTTGTAGGCTTCCCTAGGAATGTCCTTAGCAACTGACTTCCATACAAACTTCCAGAAAGATTAAGGGGATCAAATCCCTTAAAACTAAACAAAATAGAGTATTTGAATAGAAACTTAATAGCAAAGTAGATTGATGTCATTACAGAAGGATGAATGTAACTTTTGGGGTTTTTTTAACATTCACATTATATAAGTATGTATTAATTAATATAATATATGATTAATATAAAAAGTATATTATTAGTTATTAATATAATAAAGTACATATATAAGTGTATAATTAATATAATAAAGTATATAAGTATACGTTCACAGTATATAAGTCAACAAACTCTCCATTATATAATAGACTAGAAGAAAGAGATTATTCTATTTTTTGGCTTATTGTACAATATAGCTTGTTTTTACCACATCGACCTCCAAAGCAAATCTTAAAACTGGCCTCTCTTTTCCATTGCCTTTGACTATTGTCTTGTGCCTTGACTGCAAATGTTCCCAGTGGAGTGTTCATTAGGAATGAGAAGTTTTCATTAGAAGGAAGTAGACTTTTCCTTCACCAAATACAAATGCTATACAAGGAAGAAAAGATACTTCTTCACTGTCTTTAAACCAGGGCTTCCACTTGTTTTCATTCCCTTATGAAAGTTTTCCAAATTCCTTCCATCTACCACAAGTAAGAGAAGGCATCAAAGCAAGAGCTGGCTTGGGTGCTTCCTTTTTGGCCCATAGACTTCTATCATCCTCTCACTTAGCTGCTTTTCAAATAGTCCTTCTTTCTTGTATAGTTTTTGGGGAAACTGACAAATTTGAGAAAAGTACACTCTTAAAATGTGTATGCCCCTTTTTTTTAAAATAAAGGGTTTAAGGAAATGAATAAGGAAAAAAGGTGACTCTTCTCTATCAGTATTTCTGATCACCTTCAATAATTCTGCTATTCCTCCCCATTCTTTTCTGGCTTATTCCATGCTTTGGACTTCATGCCGTAGTTGAGAGTTCTATTTCATCAGTATTTCTTTTCCTTCTATTCCTTAAAGCTACATCATTTGTTTAGTGAAGAACTGAGAATGAAATATCTCTTGCTTTATAGATAATTTTCACATACATTCTTAGTGATTGTGTCAAGTCAGAGAAAAGTGTGTCTATTTGGTAAAGCCAAATGGCTAAATAGATTCTGATTTAATAAATAAAGTTAACTTGGCTACTCTATAACAAAAGTCTACTTGTACTAGAGGTCTGTTTAGCTTAAGGAGACACATTTAATCTCCATGAATCAACATATTTCCATGAGGCACTGGTGGCAAGGGTGGGGGTAGGGGATGCAGGAGTACTACTAATAATATTAAAATAAAATAACTTTGATATTTAACAGTAATATCCATTGTAAACTGATGTTAGCCAGAAAAATATCAGAAAATAGTTGGCTGACATAAATATAGTTGTTTCAGGAATTAACAAATGAGTCCAGTTTCTGGATAGTACTGTCAAGACAAAGGAATATGCTCTTTGAATGACTGGGAAGAAGCTAAGAGATGAGCTTGAGAGACCCTCACCATTTGGATATATAATTAATTAGATTTGTCAGTAATACTTTAGATTGTATTCATAAAGATTTGAAGTAGACATTAAGTAGTCATATTTAGGAATTCTTTGATAACGTGTGTGTGTTTGAGAAGAGTTGGTAGTAAAGAAAATGCCTGTACATCAATATTATTTGCATAAGAATGTATCATATGAATTCTTAAAGAAAAGACAGATCATCTTTGTAGTCTCTACCAATGTAGTTTCTAGCAATGAGGTCATCAGAACACTAGCATTTTATTTTTATATAGGCACTTCTTACTATATTTTCATAGGTCTTTAAACTTTATAATATTCACTTCAACAAACATCTGTAGAATCCATAGTTTGTGTGTGTGTATAATAAACTGTATTATATTTTAAATGAATGTGTAGACATTATTAAAGTATGCTATTACCCATAGGAAAGAGTTTTTTAACTTCTAAATCAATTTTCTGTTTTTTTATGCCTAAAGCTCATGAATTTATTCAAATTATATCCTAAATATGCTTTACCCTGCCCACCCACAACTACATAATTCTGTGATGTAAGGGCTTATTAATCTTATTTTTCTGTCTTACTGACTACCTTGGAAACATCAATAATTAGATACAAAATGAACTGCAGTGATATGCAACAATGTGGATAAACCTTAACAATATAGTATTAGTGAAAGTAATTAAATCTCAAAGCATTATGTGCAGCATAATAGCATTTTATAAAGTTAAAAGCAATAAAAAATATACATATTAGATACATATTATATATAGATATATGTATATACACAAACATAAATTTCGGCATAGCTATAGACATGATAAAACTATATGGAAAGGAAAACAAATAAATAAAAGAATTAGGATAGTGGTTATCTTAGGTGGGAGAGGCAAGAATATAAGATGGGGCAAACTATATGGAAAGATGTAGGTTATTATAAAGCTCCTAGCTTTTCTTTTAGGGACTTAGTTTGCTGGTGTTTCTCAATTCATTTAAAAAAGTAGCCAACTATATGAATTAAAGTAGGCCAAGGATGGACCAATAATGACTATGCATCATGTGCCAAGGATCATGATTAATCCAATTCTGTGCCCTGAGGGGTGGGGGTGGGGGGAAGCCATAATCACTCTATTAGTTATCTATTGCTATAAAGAAATTATCCTGAAACCTAGTGACTTCAAGCAACAAGCATACATTATCTTTCAGGGATCTCCTCAGGAATTCAAAAGCAACTTAGTGAAGTGGTTCCGGTTTCAAACCTTCCATGATGCTGCAGGCAAGATGTCAGCAGAGGTTATACTCATCTGAAGGCTTGACTGGGGCTAAAGGATCCACTTCCATGGTGGTTCGCTCACAAAGCTCATAAGTCAGTGTTGACTGTTGGGATCAGTTCCTTGCCATGTGAACCTTTCTATAGGGCTGCTTGAGTGTCTTCATGATAAAGGTGTTGGCTTCTCTAGAGTGAGTGATCAAAACAACTAAGAAGACGCAGTAATGGCTTTTCTCACCCAGCACTGAGAGTCACATACCACAACTCTTACCACATTATATTGGTCACAGAGGCCAACCTGGTACAATGTAGGCAAGAATATGAAAGGGTGTGAATTCTAGGAGGCAGGGATCAGAGAGGGGTCATCTTGGAAGCTGGCTACCCCACAAATCAAACTCACTTACCTTGAACATCTAGCTTTTTTATCTGCTGCAACTCTTAAATTCCAAACGTTTCTCCTATTCTGTTCTTGGTGGCTTTGGAGAATATGTTCTCTCCAGAGTTGGAACAATAAGAAATAACATTCTGCTTTGATATAATAATGCTAATTAGCATTCTAATTTCAGTTGTTCCATTTAATGTTTTAATAAATAATATAGTAGCTTTCTTCTGCATGTGCTTTCAATTGTGTTAAGCTATATTATTTTTTTCTTTTCCAATTCTAGACTCTCATTTTTAACCTTCTAGGTTACATCCTTCCTAAATATCCTTGGAATTATTGGTCGTTTTGTTAGTATTGTGGCTGTCCCTCCAAACTACAGATCTATTAATTTGCCTAATTAAAAGTTTCCTATTGTTCATTTCATAATATTTATCCAGGTGGTTTTTCATGCATTCAGCACACATTTATAGAGAACCCATTATGTGCCAAAACTATAGAGTCTCACTGTCATGCAGAATTGGGAACGTATGGGAGTGAAAATATGTAGGGAAAAGAGGTGGCATGTTATAAGGGAAGGGAAGGGCAAAATATAAAGTAAAAAATCAAACTAAATATCTGGGAAGATTCTCAATTGTTTTACAATCCTCTTTTTGAAGATTTGTAAGAACCGTTTGAAAGAACTATACTTCAACCATGCCAATTTAGTAGTTGACTGTCACATTTATAGGTCAACTGAGAATCATGTAACAAAACTTCAAGTTCAGGCTCTGTGAAATTTTAATACCTCTGGGACTTTTCACTTCTCCTTATGGGCGAGATACCTTAAAATGGGGGTTCACTGATCTGATGGAACATAAAAATGTGTTTATATTTATGTTTTCTTTAAAGATTTTATTTATTTATTTGACACACAGAGGGAGAGATCACAAGTAGGCAGAGAGGCAGGCAGAGAGAGAGGAGGAAGCAGGCTCCCTGCCGAGCAGAGAGCCCGATGTGGGGCTCCATCCCAGGACCCTGAGATCATGGCCTGAGCTGAAGGCAGAGGCTTTAACCCACTGAGCCACCCAGGCGCCCCTATATTTATGTTTAATACTAAGACAAACTTGTCTAGTACTTTATCAGTAACTGAAACTAGCCACACAAAGAGTCCCTTTCCCACTATTGCTTCACTGCTTTTCAAAATGCATTCAGGTGAATAAACCGCAGAGGGATCAATTGAAGAATGTGTAACACGTTTGTTGTCCCCCAGTGTCCTATATCAGTTCCTAGCCCACATCTCTGAAGAAAGGGATTCTCATTAGAGGGTTTCTCTTTTTTCCTTATTAGAATTCATTTCATTAACAATAAGATAGAAAGGAAATTATTTAGAACAAGAAGCCATCAGCACAACAAAAAAGCACATGGAACAACTAAGAAAATTCTGTAGCCTCAAAAGAGGACTACTCCTGAAGGAATTAGCATGTTCCAACCATATGTTTTTGTGTAATCGTTTACAAATGTATCCAACCACATGAAAACTAAAAATAGCCATTTTGGCGGGAAAGATGACCCCTTTTCTTAACAGTGAAGACTTTAGCATATTTATTTTTCATATAAATGGAGAGATGATTAATGATGTTGAAAGATGTCATAAAATATTTTTCCTTGAATTTTTGCTTAGCTAAGTCTTGTAGCTTAAGTCACTTGAAGTCTAATTCGAATTTTGTAGCCTTTTGATATCAAATCAAGTACCACTTACTAAAACAGATATGGAAATAACATATCTTATATTCTTCTGAAATTGCTTATAGTATATTCTAGAATTACATACCATAATCTCCAAAGAAGTGAACGACTAGCAAGACAGTGAAAAAGGACTAGCCCACGTTCACTTATTTTTGGAATTCATTTATCAAGTGAACTTCAAACCTGGGATGTTACACCAGAAGAGTCTTAGAATCTAAGGTTGCCAAGTTTTAGAGAAAGTAAGAATTAGCTAGAAAGATTTCTAGAAAAGACTAAGCTCAATTAACTTGCCAGGGCTAAGCATTTAAAACCTGAAGTTTGTGGTTTTCCAACCTGTTCTGATCTCAGCCAGATGTTGGCCATCGAGAAAATGTTCCTTTTGTGGTACTCCAGTTACTGCCACTCTCCTAGATGAAAACGACGGAATATCAGGCTGCCCTATGGCTCACAGATGAAATCCTTACCCTGCTTCCTCCAGTCCCACTGCACTAAAATTTCCCTTTTCCACTCTGAGCTATTTGTTCATTCCTGGATTGCCAATATCTGTTAAGTGTTGATCATATTCTAGAACATCAGAGTAATTAACAATAAGGTGTGAAGGAGGTTTACAAGTTCACAAGGCAGATTTGCATTTTAAAAGAGGGTCTTGTTAAACACAAATGAACTTCTAATAGATGGAATGTGTGAGAGAGATTTTTCTCCCCAAAGGATGGGGGAAGATATGTAGAGCGCTTTTTTAGCCCAGGGATACCTATCTCTTCCTCTCTTCAGTCTCTTGCCATTCACTCCTCTTTTTGTCCTACCGCCTTTGCAAGCAGAGTATATTTAAAATTGAGAATCATTGGTTAGAGGGTTAATTGATAGAACCTTATACAAACTGAAAGATCTTTGAGGCCTCAAATTAGGTACAAGAGCCCCAATCTCAGAAGAGTCAATTTAAACACACAAAAATGTCCTGCGTTATAGGATTAGCTCTTCTTTTAGGTATTTACCTGTCTAATTATTGGGATGAAGAATAATTCATAAGAACTTTTCCTACTATTACTGAAAGCTCTAAAGAAATGTCTTTTAAACAATGGCAAAGTGGAGGAAACTCAAAGAGTTTTTTAAAAATAAAATCCATTGATGACATCCATAAAGATGAAAACCTAAAAACACTCCCCATAGAATTTTTTGATGTTAGGTAGATTAAATGAATTAAGTCAGAGCACCCTAATGTTTTACTGGGCCAGAGAGTTTAGAATTTCAGAGAAGAAAGAACAGGACATGAACATGGGCTAAGCATCTGCCTTAGGCTCAAGTCAGGATCTCAGGATCCTGGAATTGAACTCCTCATCATCCTCTCTGCTCAATGGGGAGTCTCTTTCTCCCTCCCATTCTCCCTCTGTGCCCACCCTCTCTCTGTCTCTCAAATAAATAAAATCTTTTAAAAAAATAAAAGAAAATAAAGTTCAGCCTTTCATTCTCTGGCCTCAGTACACAAGGTCCTTAGTCTTTGCTCCTTTGTTCTTTGTGGGCCATCAATGTCCATGTACAGGGGTCACCCAGAAATGTGATGAAACTGTGTCAGTGGAGAGTCTAACCAAAGACCCCTGCCCTCTCATCTGTGGCTCAATCTTAGCTACTGTTGGCAATTTTTCATCAGTCATACAAGGATCCTAGAAGTTGCAAAGGGAAAAGCTGTTTTTATTATTTAAAAAAATAGTAACTATGTTGAAAATATGTTACCTTTTACAGTATTTATAGTTCTTTCACTTCTGGTTTCTAAAATGTCCTTAAAGACAGATTAGAAGGGGTTAATAATAATGATGTTCACAGAGATTATCTGAATTTGCCAATTGAGCAAATAGTTGAGTTAGGATTCAAATCCAAGATTGAAAGAATTTCATTTCAGATCTTGTGCTTTTTTCATTATAACAAATTTTAAGGAGAAATAAGCCTTCTTGTTTGAAATAGGGCTAACAAAAAAGCCAATACTACCGAAAATTAGGAATCCTAAATAATTCATTGAAACATGATTTCCCAAAATTACTCTCATCTTAAAATAAACTTTTAGATGGCAAAATCTCTCCAATTGAATCATTGGGATTAAAGTAATAAGCTTTTAGCTTATTTCTCTCTTTACAGAAGTTGACCAATAGTGATTATTTTAATTTTCCCTAAAGAGAGTGATTATCACTGCAAATGGTACTATAAATAACTTTTCTTAAAGCTTCTATATAAGATAGCCCCATAATTTCTCATCCGAACTGGGGCACTTTTGAGAGTAAAAGTGACCACTATTAATAATTGTGCTTGAACAGTTGGAACTAGAATTATTCTGAGTAAACTGGGAGATATGGTCACCCAATTTACAAGGCATAATTCCGAGTCTGAGAGTGATGCGTTTTGAGTAAAAAAAGGGCAGCAGAATGAAAATCCATGTCTCCGACCTATAACTTGTCTTGATTTCCAGCTCCCATGGAGTTGCACTATTCAGCACTTCAGCCTCATGTTCTGCCCAAGAGTGACGGATTGTTGCATCCATTTAAGACCAAGTCAGAAGGAAGAGTGTCAACTGTTGAGATTCAAAGCCTAATTTTTTTTTATACCACTCAGTAGTTGGGGGCTCCCATCTAAACTTTGACTATGCATAACCCAGACTCTCAAACCAAAAGACATGTCCATGCAGTATTCTCAGAAACTTTAGCCACTTTTGGGGGGACCTAAGCAACAAACATTAAACCAACATTTGGAATGTTAAAAGGGAAAATCTATTCAGCAGTTAAATCATTTTTACAGCTGATCAAAATAAGATTATATAATGGAAGGGTCTTAAGTTAGTAAATAGTAAAAATAATTACACTACTAAAAAGTAGATTTTTATATACCAAAACTAAATACGATAGCATAGGACTATGTTTAATCTTAGAACATCTTCATAACAGGCACAAAAATAAATTGTAATTTGAAAAAAGTTACTGTTTGTGAGAATGTACTGCTATGTATCATCAGTGTAACAGTCTTCTTTGCCTATGAAATGCTGTACTGGAAGGTGACCCTCAGAAAATGGTACAGTCAACAGGGTAACACTACCAGAAAATGATAGATCGAGAGAGTTTGACAGTTATTGCTAACTGTTGCTGAATGATTTCAAAATTCTTCAAATGCAATTAATTTTCTCCACCTAGCTTAAAAAGTATTTTCCCAGTCCGTATAAAGTTCAAATTAATTTCATTTGGTTCCTGAAAAAAATGTCCCTTTTTGTTGTTGTTGTTGTTGTTGTTGTTGTTTGTTTTGTTTTTTGTTTTTTTGCACTTTAAATTTTTATTTAAGATAGAAAGTTTCCCTTCTGGACAAGTTGCAGCCTGAAAGTGGTAAAATGTTAGGGGGGAGCGGGGAGCGGGTGGTGGGGAAGACTAATGAAACTTTGTTGTGGAATAGTTCACAAAGGAATACAAGATGCGTTACATAATGCAGCCCTTTGTTTGTGAAGCCTCTGACAGAATCCTGCAGTTTGAGCTCCAGCTGAAAGCGGCCACCAGTGTCCTCCCTAACTCCAGGCAGCTCTGAGTCTTTCTCCCCACCTCCTGCTATGATTACTCTGGCTTCTGATTAAATCACACCTTATATTTAAGGTCACTAACCTAAAACGACCCAAAGCTACTTATTTCTCTCCACAGGTCGCCGTTAACTTAGAATACTTGGAAGGCTTGAAAATAACTTCTGTCCCAACTTCTGTAGTCTTTTCTCCAAAAGCAAGTGCTATAGCAATTTCTTTACGCATGGGTTAAGCTAATTAGCATGCTAAGGACTTGAGTGTTTAGGTGAGTCACAGTCCTGCTACCTAAGGGACAGAGAAAGGGTCTCGTTACAAGTGATACTTAACAAGTGCTCGTTCCTCCCTTAGTTTTAATACAGCTGGAACTGCATTGCATTGTCTTGTTTATATTTAATAGAAATCTTGTTTATATGATCTCTTCTTTAAAACATCCATCCCTTTGGGGCTTATTCTATGTTTTATTTCTTACTTAAAATACATTTCTACTAATTTTGGAAAACTTTTAAAAGTTTTTTTTGTTATATGAGTAACTGAACTAGGTTGTAACAAATTCTTCTCATAGAACTTCTTATTTTAGACTAGAGGTTTTTTTCTCTTCTGACCTGGTTTAGTTCTCTTTTCATATCTTAGTACAATTACAATTTTCCCCTTTGCTTTCAGAGTGGGAATTTCATTACATGTACTGAATGTCTAGTATATATAGTCAAGTTGTGAAGCAAGTAAGTATTTATTAAATGCCAAGAATGTAACCAATGTTTGCCATCTAGTTAGAAAGAAGAGTTCAGATAATTTAAATTATGAAAGTTATTTCTTGGTTGGAAAACTGTTCAGTAGCAGAAATCCTGTCTTGAGTGGCTTAAACAAATAGGGGTTTGTGCTTCTCACAGAACAGGAAATCCAGAGGTAGGGAGTTGCTGGTGTGTGATAAAGCCAGGGCCAACATCTCTGGGGTTCTCTTTGCCTTTTGTTCATGCTTGTTGCTTTAGGATCACAAAATAGTTGCTGCAACTCCAGGCATCATGTCTTTGTTCAAAGAAAGAAGAGGGGGAGGAGTATCAGGTGTTGTAAGAAGTGTTGAATCACTTATTGTATACCTGAAACTAATATTACACTGTACATCAACTAACTAGAATTTAAAGAAAAACTCAAAAAAAAAAAAAGAGAGAGAGAGAGAGAGAGGGAAGAAGGGAAATGCCAGAGGATTGCCTTTTACCTCTACCTTTATCAAAAAAGAAAATGCTTTCTCAGAAGCCAGCAGATTGCTACATAGATCTTACTGAGTAGAACTGGGTCCCAAAGTCACCCTTGGTTGCTAGGGAGGAAAGGAAATCAGGGAACGGATTTGTCATAATTGGCTCAGAAATATCATAACTCATCATGTAGGACTGGGCACATTGCCATTCTGAACAAAATAGGGGTCTGTAGCTAGCAAGAACTGGGGGAATGGGTATTGGGTAGGCAAGAGTGTTAACTCTAGCTTTATAGGCAAAACAAAAGGAAAGTTAATGTAGACCACAAAAACTACAAAATGATTTATGTGGAGGTAGAATACAAGATAACTAAAGCAATTAGATCAATAAACGAATAATAGGACACTCCAACTAAGAGAAGAACAAAACCTTAAAAGCAGGAACATATATGCTGTATTTGGGAAGTAACCACTACATTGTGAAGTCCTTAGTTCTTTGAAGGCAGGAAATAAGTCTTATTTCTATTTATTTTCCTGGTGTCTTGCACACAGTAGATGCTTATTGAATCATAGTAAATGAATGCATAATATTCCAACCCAGAAGTCCAGACATGACTTCACAAATTATGGAGATAACAGAAGAGAAAATTTAAAATTTAGGACTCCCTTGACAATACCAGGATAAAGGCAAACACTAACACAGTCCGACTATACTCTAGAATACTTGTTGGGAAAGATTGGAACCTGGGATGCCTAAGCAAGGTAGAGCAAGAAGTGAAGGCGGAAATGCCAAGTTAATAAATTGAACTTGATCTGCGAAAGCTTGTTTATGTTTCTGGAATCCAATTTTGGTAATACACAAACAGCAGTGTCCGACAGGCCCTCCACGGGTTAGAAGCACCAAGCCTGCTGCTGTTGTTTGCTCCTTTTTTGCTCCAAGTTCTGCTCTCTGTGACCTTCAGGGATTTCCAGTGTGCTAGGAGCTTTGAAAAAATGAAACGTAGCTCATTGGAGATTTCCTAGATGACTACAACAATTGAAATTTTATATTTATTCAGTATCTGTTGTATGCTAGTCACCCTGCTGCAGTTTTTAGGAGATTATGAAAATAACTGTGACTACAAATTGTTAACATTCTAATTAATAATTTAAAAGGTTTGATTGATTCAAGATAAAAGAAAGGAAAAAATTAATAATATTCCAAAAAAGAAGACGATGAAGATGAAGAAGAAGAAGGAGAAAAAGAAGAAATCAAATCAGTCAAAAGGATAGTTGGACTAGCTTTTATTGTTATGGTGCTAATTTAACCAGACAACTGAGCCAAGAGTTAAACAAACTTGTTTCTGTAAATACTATACAAGTAACTTCCACCAAAGGGAAATTGCCTTTCTTGCTATAGGCCTACTTATTTTTTTTTAATTTAACGAAAGACAAAGTTTCTTGTCCTATTTTATTTCCCCAAGCCTAGAGTTTAAATTTGGTTTACGGTCTACAATATGGCTTAATAGTAGACTGAAATAATAGATAAAAATAATTTCAGGGGCACCTGGGTGACTCAGTGGGTTAAGCCTCTGCCTTTGGCTCGGGTCATTATCCCAGGGTCCTGGGATCGAGCCCCACATCAGGCTCTCTGCTCAGCAGAGAGCCTGCTTCCCCCTCTCTCTCTGCCTGCCTCTCTGCCTACTTGTGATATCTCTCTGTCAAATAAATAATTAAAAACATAAAAATAAAAATAAATAATTTCATTTTTGAATTGCACCTTCATGAATCCTACATAATTTCTAAGATTTGACATTACCTTTTGTTTATACAACCTTGATTTTACCTGAGAAATATGCCAACAGATTGGGGAATAGGCACAGTATTAAAATAGGTAACTTTAGTTACTTGGCATTTCTAGCACACTTATGGTCTAAGGCCATTGAATGAAGTCTACTTGTTACTTTAGGCGTCAGCCTCCCTTGTTAGATTAGAAGACTTCAGATTTATTTGAGCTGAGGAGTACTTCTTATTTGACAAAGGAACACCTATTTTGTTTTAATTGATTGAGTGATGTATTTTCAGTGGCAGATCTTTAACAACTCCTCCAAAGACTTGTAACATTGTTAATGTTGTACTTGAATAAGTAATTTATCTGTACGTCAGTTTTATCATCTGCCAGATGAGTTAACTGGACTTGTGCAATCTCTAGCTACTTTCAACTCTAAAACTGTATGATCTCATGTTTCAGTTCAATTCAAGAAATATTAGTGAAACACTTACATAATGCAAACCAATATGGTAGAATCTAGATGGTTACAGAGGTGAATAACACGATCTTTTTATGTAAGTAGCTTACAATTTGAAGCATTCAAGGTTGAAATGTCTATTTCTCAACACGTTCTAGCTCCTTGTGTTTGGGATATCATTTATGAACGAGGGTATATAAATTATTCCCAAAGGGGTGCAAATTTAGTCATCTGTCAATGTTTCTCATATCTAGATTTGAAGAACCCCAAAAAAGGGTCTGAACTATCATCTTAATAATACTGTGCATTTGTATCCCACCTTTACTTCAAAGAATTTAGAGCATTACAGAACTATTATCTCATTCATCCCTAAAGAAGCCCAATGCATGTAGAAAAGAATAAATATAGTTATACCCATTTTCATGATTAGAAACTGGATCCAGGTTTCCTGGAGTCCTGTACTGACCCAATGAATGAGAACATAATAGTCTAGGCGCTGTCGTCCAAGGCTGCACAGCCAACTTCGCTTGAGTGCAACTATTTCTTTTTGCAAGCTCTATAGGGCCTGACTGCTAACTTGTCTTCCACACCAGATCCTTCCTTATTCCCTGTTCAAATAGCAGCTTAGCCCTTGATGATTTCAGTTGTATCAACAGGGGGAAAAAAGGTTTGGGGGAAGAACAGCCTGTGCAGCAACACTGTGATGCTGTGCTATAATGTTTCAGTGTTGGGTGTGCATTAAAATTAGAAGTGAAAAGGGAGCGCTTGGGTGGCTCAGTTGGTTAAGTGTCTGCCTTAGGTTCAGCTCATGATCTCAGGGTCCTCAGGTCATGATCTCCGGGTCCTGGGATCAGCCCCCGAATTGGGCTCCCTGCTCAGTGGGGAGCCTGCTTCTTTCTCTCCCCCTGCCCCCTGCTGGTGTGCACTCTCTCTCAAATAGATAAATAAAATCTTTTAAAAAAATAAAATAAGTTAGAAGTGAAAAGAAGTTGGGGACTCCTTCATCAGTCTAATCAAACTACAGAGGCCCAGCAGCCATAAAGAAACCTGTGCTTATGCCAGATGAGAACATCATTCTAAACATGCCACCCTGAAAACTTTGCCTCTAGTCTTGGTATCTCTAGGATTTTCCTAGCCTGCTTTTAAGAGGAGTCAGGAACATAAGAAATTTCCTTTTTTTTTTTTTTTTTTACAACTCTTGCAGGCAGCTCCTTGGAAACAGGTGATTATATTTCCTTCTTTACCTAAATCTTCCTAGGTAGTAAAAAAGTCATATCCGTGTTTCATCTCATGGTTTCCTTAGTCAAAAAATTTGCATCTGAGGCCTAGGAAAATGTTTGGCCTTCACAATTGAATGTTTAAACAGGTGCACACCGCACTGGCCTGGCTGGGGAAAGGTAGTCTCCTCCTTCTGGAAACCCTGACATTAAGAGAATGATTCTTGTGTCGGCTTTCCACAAGTGCTTGTAAAGGAAAGTTCAGGTGATTCCTAAATCCTATTACCTGGTTACTAACCAACTTGCCCCCCCCATTTCTGTGTTCTCATGAAGAAATTGATTTAATAGATTCAAGATATTATTAAATACATTCTGCATTAATATTATATGTCCTCTTTGAATCCAAGTGGCAATACAATAGAATTTCATTTTATAAATAACACCTTTCAAGCTAACACCACAGGGCACAGTACAAAAGAATCAAAATAGAACACAAATGCTGTAATCAAATGCAGACCCCAGGAAGGCTGATTAAAAAGGCATGTTGCTAGTAAGAGCAGCCGACAGGGTAAGTATAGTGGGTCAGAGCAGAAAAGCCTGCTGAACAGAAGGGCAAACTAAAATAAAACGGACTTGCCTGCCTGACTCACACGGACTTACAGCTCTTTGTCATCGTCCCCCTTTGGACTCAGGAATCACAAGGGAGACGTGTGTGTCTGTGTTTGTTGGGGAGGTAGGGATCAACCGTATGTAGGGTCATTAGGTTTATCCTCAGTCCTTATACACAACACGGAGGAGATGCATCCTAAAGACAACTGTCCGCAGCTGGCAGCGAGGCCTCCAGTGATTGTGAGACAGCCTGAGGAGACTTGCTTTGCTTGGTGAACCACTGGTTTGCAGAAAACACAACTGTGAGGAAGCAAGCAGGTCCTTCCCATAACATCGAGCACAAACAGTACTATTTCTGGCCAGGCATGGGGAAAAATGGCTAAATGAGTGAGACGCAGACTTTGTGGCCTTAGCCTGGCCACAGTCTCCTCTCCACAGGACCCTCTTCTCACTAGAACTCCTTTCTGTGTCTTCAGCCTCTCACCAGCACAACCTTTCCTAATGTCAGGAGTTGTGTTTTAAAACCCTCTCATTAGAGAATAAAAGGTTCAGGCTCTTTATTTTTATTATTATTTTTTTTAAAGATTTGTTTATTTATTTATTTATTTGAGAGGGAGAAAGAGAGAGAGCAAATGTGCAGATGTGGGGGGGGGGCAAGAAGAGAGGGAGACTCCCAGCTGAGCAGGGAGCCTGATGCATGGCTCCATCCCAGGACACTGAGTTCGTGAGGTGACCTGAGCTGAAGCCAAAAATCAAACACTTAACCAACTAAGCCAGGCGCCCCAGGCCTCTTTTTTTTTTTTTATAAAGATTTAATTTATTTATTTGACAGAGAGAGATCACCAGTAGGCAGAGAGGCAGGCAGAGAGAGAGGAGGAAGCAGGTTCCCCGCCGAGCAGAGAGCCTGATTCGGGGCTCGATCCCAGGACCCTGAGACCATGACCTGAGCCGAAGGCAGAGGCTTCAACCCACTGAACCACCCAGGCGCCCCCCCAGGCCTCTTTCTAAAGGAAGTAAGGAATTAGGTGAAACATAGTCAGTATTTTGGCAAGATACCTCCTTACCTATATGTAAAACTGTATACCTTGAGGAGTGCACCAAATTGGTCATTTCCTGATGTTTCTCTATTTGATATTAAGGATATAACAATATAAGACAGGAACCATAGGAAAAATTTCCTACTAAGTATATGACACATTTTTCTGAAAAATAGCAACCTATACTTAACAGCCTCCCCAAAAAATGAGTCGACAGTAAATATGGATTCTGGAGTCAATAAAAAGAAAAGAAAAAATAAATAAAAAATGATAATTGAGACAATTTTTACCTCTCTAGAAGCTGTGGGCTGTTTGTAATGACTCTCTGATTATCCATTTAGTTGAAATTCTGGACTGGAATCACTGATACATAAAGTTAGGTCAATACTTGAGTATTTCTTAATCTGTAAATTATAAACAATTAAAACACATGAGCAGCACTTGAGGGAAAAAGGTTATTATACAAATAGTAGTATTGCTACTTTTTAAAAAAGATTTTATTTATTTATCTGAGACAGAGAGAGAGTGGTGTGGGGAGGGGTAGAGCGAGAGGGAGAGGCAGTCTCCCCAAGGAGCAGCAAGCCCGATGCGGGACTAGATTCCAGGACCCTGGGATCATGACCTGAGCCAAATGCAAATGCTTCACCAACTGAGCCACCCAGGTGCTCCGAATATTGCTACTTTAATAGAATCTTATTTCCTTAATTCTGACAGTATTTATATGCTATGCAGAGTCAATTTATTAGTAAAGGTGAATAGTATTATAGTAAGTTGAGAACATTGGATTATAATCAGCAAAGTATTTTTATAAAATATGTGAGCAAATAATGATAACTTTGAGTTATCAATGCGTTGTCTCTTCAGTCCAAATTTATCCTTCCTTACCTTCTCTACAAACACATATCCGAGTCCTTTAAATATGTTTCTTTTCCAAGCCAGTGTGAGTGCACTTTGTCAGTAGAGGGTTCAGAGAGACTTTACAGGAAGAAGAGGTTTTCCTTGCTGGTTCCAGGGTATTCCTTTGGCAGATTCCAGCAGTGTGCATAGTTTCTCCAGAGCCTGACTCCTGCAGCACACACAGCTGCTTGGGTGTCCAGCAGCTGAAGAACATGTAGCTTCTCCAGGGCCCAGCGAGCAGTAGCCTCCCCCAGCACGCACCACACATGTATGCACACACATGCACACACACACACATTGGGTGGTTTGTGTAGTAGAGCGCCTCTGATGAGACACCTCCCTGTGAACAGCTTCCCTGCTCCCTACAGTGCAGATTTCCAGCAAGATCTGCTAAAGCAGCTCTCTAGCAATTTCCCTGCTGTTCATTCATCAGTATCTGTGCCTGGTCCTCCAAGATCTGGATCCCACTACAGGGCTGGAGGGGACTCTTCTTGGGCACTGCATCTCAGCCCTACAAGTAATCATTGCTCCTTATATTTGCTATTCTTATATAATTTAGAATTCTCTTTACTTCTTACTAGCTGCTCCCTCATTACTGCAATCCGCTGTTATAGTTAATAATTCTTTATATTAAACTTTTCCTGTTCAAATTGCCGTGTGGTTTCTCTCTCCTAATGGACCCTGACTAATATATACCAAAAGAATATTAGAATAATCTGTATTCTTTGGGAGTATGGAAAAGTAAATATGATAAGCCATCTCTTTATGGAATGGATTAGCATCGGTACAAGGCACCTTATCTAGGCCTGGCTATTAGATGATCAAAACTTTTGAGAGGGTGCTTGGGTGGCTCTGTCGGCCCCAGGGTCCTGGGATCGAGCCCTGCATCAGGCTCCTTGCTTCGTGGGGAGCCTGCTTCTCCCTCTCTCTCTGCCACTCCCCCTGCTTGTGCTTGCTCCCTCTCTCTCTCTCTCTGTCAAATAAATAAATAAAATCTTAAAAAAAAACTTTTGAGAATCTGATGCTAGATTGAAAGATGATATAATATGATATTATATATTATTTTTAATTACATATTGTTTTAAGGATCATTTTAAAAATATTTTACTTAATTTCACTGAGAATTTCTTATATGTGAACTGTAATAAAACAAATCACGAAGGTCTAGAGTCAAAAGTAATTTGTTGACTTCAAAAGATGTTGCAAAATAACACTATGATGTGAGTTGGTATATTATTAATGCTAGGATAATAATGATACCCATCACTTACTGGGAACTCAGAAAGTTCTTAGCACTTTTCATTAATTTATGGAATCCTCATAGCAATAGGGGAGGATACCGTTATTATCCTCGTTTTACCAGTGGGAAAAGAGAGGCTTGGAAAGGTTAAGGAACTGGCCTAACATGGTATGTGTGGTTTCAGAGTCAGAATTTGAACCTAGATTGTCCTGTGAGCCCTGGTTCTTAACCACTGCCCTCTGCTTCTAGAGCATTACCACTGAAGCAGATAGCAAGTTACCTGGGAGAACAAACACAAAAACTTGTTTTAGTTGTTTTCACCAAATATATAGGAAAACAACAACAACGGCTCTGAAGTATCCCTAGAATGTACACCACACGCTGCCCTGAGCTATTTCTGAGACAGGCGATCTCTCACTTGTACCCAACAAGATATGGACAAAACTGGACAAACACTGGTGATCCAGTCCCCAGAACCAAAGTGTTAACAGTGTATCAAAAACCTAGCAGTCTTTCTTCAGAGCTGAAGTGAAGGCAGATGAAATATTAACAGCAGTTCTAACAGCACAAAATGAAATATGAGATCCTGTATCAGAAATTATTAGTAACCTGTTAAAAGAAATGCTGAAAAATGGCAGTTACCAAATTAAAACTGGGAAACAGAGCCCAAATGGGAAATTTTGAAAAGTTTGGAGGAAAATAAATGACAGATTGTCCTCTTGGCTCTTATTACTATGCCATCCTAAATCCTACTTGGCAATACGTGGTGGAGGTGAAATAAGAACTGCATCACTGCCAGTGCTGGGCCTCAAATTTGTAGTCCTAAGTGTCTGGGATGATGTCTGAGATTGATTGGAAAAGTGGTTGGAATTTGGTAGTATTTAGCTTTATCGAAACCGAGGAGTCTGGAGACTCTTATTATGAAAGGCTTCCTCTCATTTGTGAATTGGCCCCTTTGCTCCACTTTTGGATGGCTGGCTTCCTCCATGCCGAGCTACACTAAATGCTCTACATGGGAAAGCTATTCTCCTTAAACGCCTTCACATTTAAAAGCATCTATCTGGCTAGTTCGTGTTTCTGACTCCAAATATCTAGCATCAAAGAGAGAGGAGAGAGAGAGAGGTTACAAAGACCAAATACCGGGTAGTAAACGAAGGAGATATTTTTCCATCAGTAACTGAGAGCAGAGAAAGGACTATAAGCAGAGTGGTTGAGCAGTTGATGCCAGAGAGAAAAAGGAAATGAGCTATAGGACCATAGAATCTTAGTGTTGGCAGAGACTATGGAGTTCATGTGGTCCTACCCTATCATTTTTCAATGAAGAGACTGAGACATGGGGAGTTAAGGGACTTGACTTGCCCTAGACACATAGTTGTTTACTGACAGTCAGGCCAAAAACATTTCCCAGTTCCCAGTCTGGAACTCGGCAGTTTAGCGTGCTATTGCCATCCTCTCCTGAAAATTAACACTAACCCAGCCTGGAACATAGAAGAATTCAGCATCTGTGGGGAACGAGAAACATGATGAATTTTGAGATGGAAATCAGTCTGGGAAAAAGAGGGGAAATGGATGATCCTGCTTGGTTGTGACTCACTGGCCAAGCTTGTGCAAGACAGTTTGTGTCCGTTTACTCCCCCGTGCCTTCCCACGAAAAATAATAAAACCTTCGGTTATAATCTCCCAGGGTTTACATTTATGCATTCAGATTTGATTTCCTTGGCAAGCTCTCCTGCGTGCAGGGCATCTCCAGGTATGACTTGATGGCATTGCTATTGATCCCTGTGATTTACAGGAGCCTAACTTTCCTTCTCTAGCAGTGAAATATGTTCCAGAGTCTTCTCCATAGGACACGCCTAACTGAGGACTGGATGTAGGTTCAAGATATAAGAATTATCTTGTATTAATCCTTGTATTCTATTAGCCTCATAGAGAACTTGAGCGATATATGGGCCTTTTAATCAGGCTCATGAGTTAGGTGAAATATATATATATCGAATTGGGAAGCACAGATTAAAGCAGAAGAGTAGCAAAGAAGATACAGTAAAAACATCTCCATAGGATTCCCCGTGAAATAGCAGTACAGGTCTTTTAAACCAAATATTTTTCAGAATAGAGCAACCGGAAATGAGAGAATCAGACAGTATGATGAAAACTACAGATGGAATGCTTTGCATGAAAAGTGATTATAGACAAGAGAGGGCTCAGGAGCGGGTAGGCGTGGAGTTGGGAAGGAGGGGGTAACTGAAATAAGAGAAGATAATGCTTGACCAGGTCTAGTACAATATTCCCTGCCACAACCACTGTTCCATGAAGAGACTGAGCCAAGAGGCCTGAATAAACTAACCTTAAGTTCAGAGTTGCCGTGATTGTGGGAGGCGCAGGGAGAGCACATCCGGATTTGTGTTACACAGTCGTCTCTGCTGGGTGTCAGCATTCATCGGCCAGATGGTCAGACCCACAATTAATCAATTAGGCTGGGATGATCAACGGGACGAAGTTTCCCCTCTGGTAAAAAACCCTCATCATGCGGTCAAGGCCAATGGCACTTTTATCCTGTTGCTTTTGGAGAACCTTCTGAAAATCCCTGTTTTCTTTTTTAGGCTCCTAGTGACTGGACACTGTTAAGCTTCAAGCTGCTTTGACAATATAGATCCCCCAAATTGGGACTTTAACATAATAGATTCTTAGCATCCTCTGTGTTCAAGTATAATGCTTAACACACCCAGGCGGAAATGAGTTTTTTAAAGCAGCATTCTCTGAGGAGTGTTACCCAACTCATTTTGCTGGAGCCTTCATATGGGTCCCATTCAATCCAGTGGAACAACCCTGGAAATGACTCTTCCAGGGGGCACTTATGAAAATGATAATCAGATAAAAACAATAGCAATTTATTGAGTGCTCACCATGTGGCAGACACTGCTATGATAAGGACAGACAAACACTGATTCAGTCTTTATAAATAATTCAACAAGGGTGATAATATTTCCATTTCAAAGACAAGAAAGTTGAGGCTAGAAACTTCATCTGCCCAAGACTGAGCATTTAATTTAAAGATGTGTTGAAATAATTTAGTGCACTCTGGAACGAAAACTAAATAGATCTACTCTACATTTTCTTACACATCTTAACATATGTATGCATCTCTAAGACATAAAAATTAGGAATGTAGAGTGGGTCCTTATCATTCCTTGTCAAAGAACTTTAAAGAAATCTTGTATTAGTGTTTCCCAGCTCTGCAGGTCTTATTCTCTTTCCATGCCATTCTTGCTACACACTGTCCGACTTGAGGCAGATTGTCTCCTTATTATGAGGTCATCACTATTATTTGCTGATAATTCTCAGTCTCCGCCTCGATCTCCTTATCCAGATATGGTTTCTCTAAGGTTGTTTCAGATACTAAGATTTTTCCTTATCCATTGCCTCATAGGGCAGTTTGCCTCCTCCCACACAAAATGTCCATTACTGACTGATTTTTTTATGTTGAACCTTGTTTTTCTCTCTGATAGTTTATTTTCCCTTTCCTCTTGCTGTATTACGGCAGCACTGCAGAGGGAGAGATGTTGGAAAGTCCTGTCGGTGGGGAGCCTCTATTTCTGATGGACCTCTATGCTGACCCCATTGAGTTGAAGTATGGATACCATGTCATATGTCCTTTGCTTTTCGTTGAACTTGGCCCTCTGTTTTTCTCTCAGCTCTTCTCTATCCCCACCCAAGCTTGACCTAAGGAATACTTCTCTTTAGCCACTTTGTGACCACTATTCGCAGATTTTACAAAGACACTATTGACTCAAATGCATGTCCTTGAGATATCAATCTTTTATATAATTACATTCTTTTATAAATAAGAGGCTTCTTCTTGTTATTTAACAGCAGGGCTTTGCTTTTATTTGTTTGTTTTGCTACCTACCAAATTGGGAAAGCAATGCCAAAATGTCACGATAGTATATAGGTAACCACTGGTTCTTAAATCAAGTGCAAGAGCATGTGGGGAAAAAAAGAAAAGGTGTTCCAGAAATCTTAATGAACCTCTTTTCTCCTCCAGGGCTCTCACAGTGCCCTTTTTCCCCCTGTCTGTGGTACTCTGATTTGCTCTTGTTGTGTTTGGTAGGCAGCTGTTGGAAGTTTTCCCCTGGCTGCTCCTTTTTCTGCAATCCTACAGTCTTCACCCCGGAGCCGAGAAGGCTCTTTCATTTTGCCCTGCAGTATCTCCGTGTATTGCAGAGCCGAGCCCTGCCATCTAGACTGCCTTTCTGCTTCATTTTGCTCCTGACCTAAACCCCCCTGCTATTCCAGGCAGGCCTGGCCTCTCATGACCAGAGACTGCTGACTCATCCTGGCCTGTGCCAAGCTGTGCAGTCGCTTAGCGATGTGGACAGGAGTCGAAGGACTAGAATGAGATCACTGAACTCATTTCACTTGTTGCTTACGGTACAGTCCAGCATGAGCTGGAAATGTAGGAACCTCAGCCTCCCGAGCAGAAAGAGTAAGTAGATTACACACACTGCATCACCAAGTCCTCAACAAGCAGTGGTCGGGCGGTGGGTGGGGGCCGGCTTTCTCGTGGCCATGGCCAGGGCATTCCGGTTCATCAGGAGTGTTCCTTTGTCCTCTCTTCTTCCTCTCCTCCACAGTCGTACCCTCCCCCGCTTCCCTGAACTTCCCTTCTGAAAATGTCCGGATGGCACAGCAATGATCTGGGCAGAAATGAAATTTTGCTAATAAGCAGGCTCTGCAAGAAATCCTGGAACAGTGACACTGTTGAAACTGCTTCGTTTAGTTTGTCTACTGGGAACTCACATGAACTTCCCAACAGAATTCAAGGGGATGAAAAAATCATTTTTGGTGTGTTTTTTTTTTTTCCTTGATTCTCTTTTTCTTTCTGTTTTGAGGGAGGTAGTTTCAGGAGACATGGCTGCATTCTGGTGTGGTGTAAAGTTTTCCGTCGGGAGACAATAATGTACATTCCTCTGGCAGGACGGGATGGGGTTTTTTTTGTTTCTCTTGCTGTTGTTTATTTATAAGACATTTCCTCTCAGTTAGTGGAAGTTAGATCGTAAGAGGCTCCAGTGATTTTCCTTCCACCTCCCCTCCCTAATTTCTGTGCTTCAGCACTCTGGAACACTGTGAACTCGACAAACTAATCAGAGCAGGGAGCTTAGCAGCCAGGCCTGGACACTCTCAAGAGACTGTGCTGATTCTCAGTCGACACTCCTTGGATCAGGAACCACAGTCCTGGTGAGTGGTGAGGTTCCAGAATTTGATGTGTCAAGGATTCTATTCTTGGTGTCTCTGAGGCAGTCAGGAAATAAAGGGTGTTTAAAAAATATATACATTTTTTTTAAAAAACGCTACCAAACAATCCAACGGAATGATGAAGATTTTAGTGTGCACAGCTGAGAGCACTCTGTAGACAATGGCAGAGCCTTGAGTCCGTTCTCAGGAGGATCCTGCAGGCATAGGCTTCATGCTGCCACCGATGACTGTCAGCCTTGACATGCCTAGCCAACATGCTTGTGGGAGGAGGAAGGTAGGTGAGTGTTTGAGGGCAGGGAGGTAGCTCTCGGGGTGGTAAGAGGGGGAAATGAAAGTAGGACTCATCGTTCATTTGGAGTTGCTCTCTACCAACTTCACGCATCTCTATTCTGGACATTTACATTCTGCTCGGAAAACTTACCTCCCCAGCTAAGCAGGAAAGAAAAGTAGACGCATAGCAAAGGAATATTGTTAATACTGTTCTTCTAAAGATCACTTTGCTAAGAACGGGTTGCTTTTAAATGTGAGGGAACCTCCCCTCACCCGACCTTTGGAAAATATTATTTGTCACACCCTCTTCTTTATTCTTCTGCATTCATGGTATCAAATAGAAGAATGCAGTGAGAATCCTTATTTGGTTCCAGGGAAATTTATCATCCTGACATAGGAAAACTAGATGACTGTCCTCACAGTGTTAAACCCAAATATAGTATTGTCCTCAATATAAGAGACTCTGATTGAGTGTGCTCTGGGAAGTTGTCGAAGGAATGGAATGGGGGTGGTTGCATCCTGTTTGATACGAGACTAGCAGAAGAGTCAACAGACAAGCTTTCAGAGCCAATGTGTGCCTTCTGTGTCCTTACTAAATAACTCACACTCTCCCCGGAAGTGGAATTTCAGCTGGAATGTGTATTTGCCCTTTGCCGTCAGGTGCCTACTTTACTGGTCTTTCAAAGGTATTTGATCTTAACATGTTTTCTTGTCTTTCTTCCAATTTCAAGAATCTGGCATATTCCAAAATATTAAAAGTGGAAAAAATGAAAAAACAAACAAACAAAAAAACATGGTGGCCATAAAAGCATTTGAGTGTGTGGCAGCATCTGAAGTAAATTGCTCTTTGGAAAGGAGGGAGGAGTCTTTGATGTCCGCAATATGGTTCTCATAGGCTAAAACTTTCAAGAACCACAACCCAGCCTAAGGGGCACTTAGTCGATGTTCTTAAATATTTGGAAAGAGATGCTATTTTATTGTTTTAGTTGTCCTTGCTGTTAACGCATTGCCAGTAGATTCCTCCTAAAAGTCGAAAATGCTTTAGCAGTTGTTGATGTTACACTGAACCAGATGTGTTTTGTGTGTGCCTGTTGTGTGCACTCTTGTCCAAGCTGGTGCAGTCATCCAACACATTACATTGGTACTTAGCTTTGGAATTTTGTCTGCTGCTCTGGACGATTCAGATTCTTAACCAGAGAACTCACACATGCTCGTATATTACAAGTTCTCTGCAGAGACTGACCTCTGCTACAGCCTCATGAAGGTCTGTCATGACCTCAAAAACAGAGTCAGGTTTGTATCACGATACCTATAATCTGTGAGGCACCTCAAATTCCTCACCTGTAATCATGATAGGAAGCGGCCTCCATATTTTAGTAGGATGAGTATGATAAATATTTCATGGTACGTAATGGTAAAGTTTGCCTATTTCAGTTAGACATGCTAATTATGGCCATACTATTTGTATGTTATAAATGTCTCTCAGGGATTTTCCATTAGCCTCTTGTTTTCTAAAGAAAGAGGTTGAATAGGAAAATGGTGTTAAAATTTTTTAAATATGGTATAAAAAATGTAACTAGCTTTTAGCCCATTACCACCAAGACCTACGTAGGAGGTTGTGCTTCACACAGTTAACACTCGAGCTGCAGACTCCCAGGAGAATTATCTGTAAGTCTCTGGTAGGGATGTCTGTTAGGACTACACCAAAGGCAGGCTGGATCTCCAACACTTTGAAAACATTTTGATGTTGAAATCTCCTACATCTAATATATAAAATTTTCTGAGCATTTTAAAGCAGAGAATAGGTAAACATGAATATCTAAGAGTGTATCCCAAGAGATGACATTTTAAAAATATAACCTGCCAGAGAGATTTTTCCTTATTATTGGCAAGATCTGGAGGTCCATGTGGCTGTGGAAGAATTCAACAGCTAAGTTGGAGTATATAAGTCCGAATATGATCAGTACATCTCTGAAAGGCAATATAATGATGTGTTTCTTTCTGCTTAAATTGTTGTACTGATACCTGATCTTTTTTCAATGCCTGTGTTATAAACCTTAATAACGTACTATCAGGAATTCAGTTTTTCAGTACTCATCTTAAAAAAATGTAATGTCGGGCGCCTGGGTGGCTCAGTGGGTTAAAGCCTCTGCTTTCAGCTCAGGTCATGATCTCAGGGTCCTGGGATCGAGGCCCACATCGGGCTCCCTGCTCAGCGGGGAGCCTGCTTCCTCCTCTCTCTCTGCCTGCCTCTCTGCCTCCTTGTGATCTCTCTCCCTCTGTGAAATAAATAAATAAAATCTTTAAAAAAAAAATAAAAAAAAATGTAATGTCATTTCAGAGTATATATGCTGTAGAATGTATATTTTCCTGAGTGCATATTTTAGTTGTAAGTGCTTCCTGCATGTTACATTCATTTAATTAGGCAGTCACAATTAGACAAAAATGACATCGCTTTATGATTACACCAGTAGGAAATCATTCTTTCTTATTTATATAAAAATTCTTTTTTATATTTATGATGCCTTTAAAAAGATACATATTTTCAGAAGTTAAAAAGAAGGTACGATTCATTGTATCATCTGACTGTGTACCTATGTTAACTTGTAAGTGCATATATGCTTGCATAATGGCAAACCTATACTCAACTATTGAAAATGACCAACTACTAGTTAGGCTTACTTGCTTTTGAATTCAATCAGAAGTTTTTCAGATTGACCTTAACTGAAATGTAGTTGACAACACAGAAATTTTGTACAAATATTTATGAACAGTATCTACCAAAGGGGAGATTTGGTTAACCAATAAGATGAGTAATTATCCTTCATCAAACATACATGTTAGGTTATAAACCTAAATTCTATTATGCACAATCTCAAAATAAAAATTGCTATATGTATAGTTAAAATTAAGTAGAAAGAAACTAAATTGCTATTAATTATCCTAAAATTGAAGCTATATTTAATGAATTCATTTTATTTTATAAGAATGAATTTATATACAAATGTCCCAATTTATTCCAGTTTCTCAGTTACTTAGCTGTACGCTAAATACTTTGATGCTGTATTTACATATCAGCCTCGGCAACTATAATTTTCCAGACACCTTTTCAAGACACCCAGCCATATCATATCTTGCCAAGTCACACTTGTTTCTCTGAAGCTGTTTATGATAATGCAGACTAAAAGCTAACTTCCCCTTCTGACATGGATAGCATTTTAACAATCTCTAGGTTTCATTGGCACCTACCATTTACTGCTTTGAACTGAAGTTTTTTCGTAGGTGTGAAACTACAGGTAGTTAGAAGGCAGGTGGTACATTTTATGTTATCTCCCTCCCAACCAATGTCAAATTACTCAGTCTGAGTGGAGGATCAGTGAGTAGGTGATTAATGAATATCTGTATGTCAGCGCATTGACACTGTGTATGTTTTATTTATCATAACAAAAGGAATATGTCCAGAAAACAAATGAATAGATTCTTCTCTACCTGAACTCCTTAAGTTCCCATATCAGATCTTCCAACTCGCTGACAGTACCTGCCACCATCTGCCGAGGTACCCGCTCAAATTTCCACAACACACAGGGCATTCCTGACGGAATACGGGGTCTTAAACTTGCAGTAGTTCCATTCATTTTCCAGGACTCTTCAGGGTGGCTGCATACCAGCTTGTTGCACTCATGCAGTCTGAAAGGACCAGACTCAACTACAACGTATCATACTGACCATACTGTTTCTCCATAGTGGAGAAACATCTCCAGCTTACCAGTTACTCACTTACAGTCAATCAGTGGTTCTTCCTTTCCTCAGACCCAACATCTAAGGAGCGCAGGCTGATGTCAGATGTGGACAGGCAGAAGACTATCTCTGAATGCCCTGTGAACTAGAGAGTGGTGGTGGTGGGGCATATAGCACAATAAAGACAGGGGCAAAAGGACGGGCAGCCAAATCATTCGCCCTATCTTAACAGGCACTAATTAAGTGACCCTTTTTATGCAAATAATAGCTGAAAATAGCTAAGCGCAGTTGTTTCTCATGGATGAGTAGAGAAATTGGTGGGATCTCTTGGTGCTGCTTCAGTCATTAAGCCACAGAACACTAAGGCACCGCTAGTGCTCTGGGGACATCAGAGGAGAGGAGAAATTCCAGCACCTTACATAGCACCTGGCTGGCATGAATTACATTCAGGGAGTAATTTCATATACTACAAACCAACCCTGATAAACAGTAACCGAAAGAAACCAAGATATTGTGTAAAATGTGCTTTGATTTAGTCTGTTGTCAATGGTCAGTCAACTTGGCAGTCCTCAAACTACATCTATTTCTGTCTCCTACACTGAATGCTTTTCTAGAGCTTCTAATATATATAAATGAAATGTAGTGGTTTCATTTGCATCTTTTTTATTTTCCCTACTTATCCTTTAGTAAACTGAATTCCTAGATAAAAGCAGCCAGAGGGAAAAAGAGAAGAGGTTCACATAATGGATAATTAACCCTTGAACAATGGAAAAGTTAACTCTCCATAGACATGCCAAAAACTGAAATGTTTTGTTGTTGAATTTGTTCTCCTCTGGGTGTTAACACATTAAGGACACCTTCATTAGCACAAACTTGGCATCAAACAACCTGTTCATCCTCAAGATACAAATGCCACACTCACCTTCCAGTTCATTCTGGCAGGATTTGTAGCCTGATGTCCTCTTGGGTAGCCATGTACAAACCACTCTGAGGGGCAAAATTGTATGAGTGCCTAATCCACTTTTGAAAATGAAAGAAAAGGATCTGTCTTATGAAAGGCACCTAATAAGGAAAGACACAAATTGTAGTAAAAGGTATTAGCACCTTACACCTCCCGTTAATTGCCTTCCTAGTCAAGAGGAACCAAAATAGTGTAATAAATGTTAGAGTTACATCATGAACAGAGTGCGAAGAATTGTCTTTACCTTTTAGTACTGAAATGAAAAGAGTAGCAAACCTTAAACTACCTATGCAGTCTTAATTTAGGCTCCTTACCTTTCAGTTACTTCATTTGTCAAGTGAGAATAATACTACCCACTCAACTTACTTAACTGGTGTTGTTATGAGGATCAGATTACAAAGACTATTCTTTAATACATTCATAAAGTGTGGATTTAACATTAGTTCATTCACTCACTCATTTATTTATTAATTCAAGAAACATTTTGAACCCCTACTCTGTATCAGGTATTATTCTAGAAACTAAAGATCAATGCAGTTATTAACAAGTATTTCTAGGGGAGTACATGCTATACACCCAGAACTTTTGCAAGGGCCGGGGATACTACAGTAAACAAAACAGAATTCTCTGTCTTCATAATGCTTCCTTTTTAGTCAGGGGAGAAAAATAATAAGCAAGTACATGTGTCAAATATATCATGTTGGATAGTGGTAACTGCTATGGAGAAAAGTGAAGGAGGAAGGAGAGTGAGAGTGAGTGTGTGTGAGGGGTGAAGTTGCAATTTTAAATTGGAGAGAGAAAGAACACCTCATTGAGGGGGCAACATTTGAGAAAGGTGAAGAAGCAAATTTTATAGGTATCTAGGCAAAAGCATTTTTGACAGTGGCACCAAGTGGCATCCTGGACAAGAATGCAAGTTTGAGTGACAACCAAGTAGTGTTTGGGGCAGAATCAGAGAAGGCAAGGAAAAGCATGGTAGGGGAGAACGTAGGGGAGGCGGTGAGATGTGAGCATGCAGGTCTTTATATGCTGTCATGAGAGTTTTGACTTTGTCATGGACAATTCAAAGATGAATAAGACATGACCTCAAGTTTCTGCACAGGAGAGACAGATAGGCAAAGAAGTTGGGATGATGCCATATGCTAAGTATCGTAATTGAAGGATGTTCAAGGAACTTTGGAGGTGCAATAGAGTGTGGTCAGCTGAATGTACCTTGGGGCAGAGGGTCAGGGAAAGCTTCACAGAAGAGCTAATGAATACATGCTGGGCCTTGAAGGATTTTCCCAGATGGTCAGAGGAGGACAGGCTGCAGGGGCAAAGGCACTTCAAGAGGAAATAGCGGGGAGAGTCAGGGATCAGTGTCACTGATGTTTAGCAGAGGAGGGGGTAGGAGTGATGCTGTAGAGGTAGTCGGGGAACAATCATGTTGGGCCCTGATCACCATGCAAAGAAGTTTTAACTTCATTTTGTGGCATTTGGGGAGCCATTGAAAGTTTTAAGTAGGGAAGGTTAATGATCAAATTGTGTTATGGAAGATCGCCTTGGCAGCAAGCTGGAGGATGGATTGGAGGAATGGGAGAATGGAGGCAAGAAAATGAGTTAGGAGACAACTGAAATTGTTCAGACAGGAAACATGAAGCCCTGAACTAGGACAGTAACTATGGGAATAGAGAGAAGGAGACACGTTTAAGAGAGAAGAGGCAGAATGAGCACAATCTAATAACCTTTGGGCTGGGTATCGAGAGAAGAAGGAATTTTGGATTGCTCCCAGGTTTCTGCCTTACACAAGTAGGCAAGGAAAGCTCTGAGGAGGAAGAACGGGTTTTGTAGGCTGGGGAAGATGATAAATTTGCTTTTGAATGTGTTTATTTTGAGATGTCAGGGGGGCATCCAGACTTCTAGTTGGCTGTTGGATTTAGTCAGGAAATCTGAAGATAGGTCAGCAAGAGATTGAAGTTGGGCAGTCATCTGAATTGTCAGCATCACGGAAGCAGTTAAAATTATGGAGTGGGCTTTTCTCAAGGAAAATTTATTGACAGAAAGCAAAAGGGAGCAGATCCTTAGAGCATATGACATTTATGGAACAGAGAGAGGAGGAGGAGGAGCCTTAGAGGAGATGATTATTATGAGCAGCAATCATAGGCCAGTCATTGTGTCAAATGGTGGGGGAACCAAGATGACTGGCGCCCAGATCCTGCCCCAGAAATACCCACAGTTTGTACAAGTGGAAGAGGTTATCCTCACTATCACCAGCAGACAGTGCTAACACAGGAAATGCCCGTGCATAACAGAGAAAGTCATGTGGAATACTTAATTAGCATCAAGGAAGATTATTATAAAGGCGGAATCCTAGAATGTTTGCTGCATGCATTTTTGCTATACAGTTCATTTCTGATTTCTCTAATACTTGTATGTGTATGTTCCACTGTTAGCATGGGTTCAAGCTATTGGCAAAACAAGCCAGGTGTAAATTATGGTAGAATTGAAATCGATAATGCTTTGAAGCACTGGAGTGCCCAGTTCACATCAGGGCGTGCGTCTGTGTTCACTGAAACATGGCTATCAAGTGCACCCCGAGTCATTAGATGTGTTATCCAGTGAATAACAGCATAATGATATTTTAGCAGAGCAGCCTTATGATAAATTCTGCTTTAGTGAAACTCCATATACAGAGCAATTTCTCCTGGCCGTGTACATTGCATGGCAAAGAAAGGATATCCTGCTGCGTATCAGAAGGCTGTAATTTCATTTAGGGGTTCTATTGACATCGTAAACTGCAAGATCAGAGCTCAAGTGGCTATTTAAGTCATAGGAACTTCAAGCTAAAATTACTGCCTGGTCCTAATCGCCACCTCCAGGGGACTCCTGCCTATACATATGTGCTTTATATTTCTCTCTTTGTGTCTATAAATACTCAATCACTCCAGGGGCTAAGGTGATAAGCTGTCCTAAATATGGCAGGTATCAGTCACCTTTGTAGCTAGTATAGACTAAGGGCCAAAAGCAGCTATATTATTCATTGAAGGTCAAATGCTAAAAGGGACCAGAAACCCCTGATAAGTTCAGAGATTGGGGCTTCCCATTTATCTGCTTTCGAGATATTTTCTACCAAATTTAAGGTTGGGGTCTTCTAACATGTTGAGACTAGAAAGTAGGATTTTAGACTTACCTGTACAGCTGGGTTTATAGCCAATACGTCCTTGCCCTACCTTTTCCCCCCTCTGTTTTGATGCAGATCACTTATGAAAATAATAGTACTGAATAGTCTTAGTACCCAGGAAGATACAGGTTATATAGAGAGAAAGAGTCAAAGCTAAGTATGGATTTTTGTTTGTTTTTTAATGAAAATTTTATGTTCATAGCCCTATGTTAACAATCAACTTTGTCAAGAGTACACACTACAGAATTGGGCACTGGAGTCCAAACTTCTGTAGCTGGTAGGGTGCTAATATTTTATTTGGTCACTCTCATTCCTGGGCTTGGGATTCATCATGCTGTCTTAATAAGAAATTCTACCAGAATTATCATGGCTCAGAAAATCACAGTGAGAATAGAACTTATGATTCCTCATAAGGTAAATACGTTCTGTAGTCATCTTACTAACCCTTATATCACCCTACAGAAAAATGGAGGAGGAAGAGGTAGAGAGCTGAACCCACATGTCATGGCTGACTGAAACTAAAATTGTCACTTTCCATATCAACCGGCCTATTGTTCTACCACTTCAGCACAGTATTTCTTTATTGCTTAAATAGTATAAAAAAAATTAAAGTCCACGAGAGCCAAATCTCTCTCATCTGTTACCACTATAGTTTCATTATATTCTTGAACAACATAATATGCCATAGTTAAGAGTTTCTGAGAAGAGCTACCGCTCTATTAAGAGTATCCTCAAATCATTTATATTTATGGGAATGTGAAAAGATATTATATAGACATAGACAAGCTCTGACCTGAGATAACACAATCCTTCTCTTTTTCTCTGGATTTAGGCAGCATAGCTGAGTGATTAAGAGGGCAGACTGCCTGGGTTCTACCAACTCACTAGCTGTGTGAGCTTGGAAAAACTAATTAGCAGTACATCAGTTTCTTAATCTGTAAAATGGGGATGATGATACCATCATCATAAAATTATTGTGGGGAGTAAATGATCTAATGAATGTAAAATATTTCAACCAATATCTGGTATACAAGAAGCACTCAAATAAACATTAGCTGGTGTTATAATCACCATTACCATCCTTCTCATCATTTATTCCTTTCCTATAAAGTCATAGTTAATACCTGTTAGGAAAAAACCTACACAAGTAAAAAAAAAAAAAACCTACACAAGTGTGTGCATGCCCACATGTACAAACACACACACACACAGACACACACAAACATACACACAGACACACACACACACACCATCTTCCTAGGAAGGCTTGCTTACCCCAGCTGTGGGCTTAAGTGTCCCCGTCGTGTTAATCTCAATATCTTCATAAGCAGAGACCATATGAGGAATTCATACTTTCGATGCAGTGGGTTTGGTTCTAAGTTTAGCCTTAACATTGGTTTCAGGTACTTGATTCAGAATTACTCAGATGCTGGACTCACTCCTATTACCTACTCACTCCAGTTGCTTTCATCTATCATTTAAGTCCTTACTAAACTATGGATTCTGTTAAGTACAGTCTAGTCCAGATCTATTGATCAGTTCATCATTATAGCTCAATAAATTATTATATCAGCTCAATAAATAAATGTAGGATGAATGGATGGATGGATGGATGAATGAATGAATGAACGAATGAATGAATGAATGAATGAATATTCTACTTACAGCCTTTTCACTTAGGCCCTAGTCCTGGCTACCTGATGTCCTAACTGCTGACTTCATGGTCTACCTAGGTCACTGTATTCGCTATCCCTGATTATTATTCTCAGTCTTCCAGTCCAAACTCTTCTAGTTATTTTTGCCTGATTTAAAACTCTCAATACTCATATCCAATAAATATAATGGGCCTACCCTCTATCTGCTTCATTTTTTCCTTCATAGAACCATGAAAACCGTCTTTAGAACTGTAATCTTTATGCCTCTATCTATGCCTTTGTCCCATTTGAAATTTGAATTTTAATCTTATAAGTGATTCATTATCCATTCACATTTTAATCTGATGTCCTTGCTTCTAACATTGATTTTGATCTTCGTATCATGTTGTTCACATACCCCTTTCTGTATTTATTATATTTTGAGAAAAATATGCCTATATCAATAATAAGTAAATGAATGCTGATATCAAGCCCTATTTGTAAGAAATAGCATTCAACAACCTTGGTAGACTATGTGTTGTACCATTTGCTATGCTTCCCTCAATGGTCCTTATCTTAGCTCCTTGATGAATTTTCAGAGATCTTATATCCTGAACTTGGTCTCAGTTGCCCTATAGCTCCTCTACCTCTAGGTTGGTGCTAACAACATCCAAATTTTAATTAGTGTAAAATTTAATTGGGCAATGTTGGCATTAGTGTGTGTCCAGTAGTAAATATCACACATGAGTAGGAGAGGAACTAACAGAAAATGCAACATTGTTGTAGCCAGTGAAAACCATTAACCATTCTATGTTGATGTATTTACTGTGTTCCCTTTATTGTCACTGGTTTTTTGACTCTTAAAAAAGGGGAAGAGGTACAATTTAAATTTAGAAACAAGTATGATGATAATCCTAATTATTATCTGTCACAGTAGTTAACAGTGTTACTGATTATCAAAGATATAATACCTGCTTTCAAGGAGCTTATAGTTTGTATAGTCTTGTTGCAGTGATTAGTAATTAGATCCTAAAACTAATTAAGTGGAAATTACTAGCCTATTATGATGTACCAAAATAAGCAATAAAGAAAGGTAGTCTATGCTACAAGAATTCACATCGGGGTGGCCTCTTCTAGTATGTAGAAGGCTTCATAGTAGAGGGAGAGCTTCAGCTGTGTTTGTATATGTATATATAAAAACTGAGCATTGAAGAATGGAGGGAAAAGGGTCTTTTGGGGAGAAGGAAATATGGACTGCCATGGTGTGATGTCAGAAAACAGAGAAGTAGTGAGAGTGAAGAAAACTTTCAAGCTGGAAGAAAGCATGGCAGTGGGAATGAAGTTGGTGTGCACAGGAAGTAATGAAATTAGAGATGAGATCCATGTTGGTGAAAATTGAGATATGAATTTGGAAAGGCAGATGGAATCCAGAATTTATTCTTTGTGAGTGATGAGAACATACAGTTGTACAATTAAGACTCAACAAGGGTTTGCTGAATAATTGAGCAAGCAAAAATAATGAAAGCAGTGTTTTAGGAGTTGACCTGGCTATAGTGTGCAGAGTGGTTTGAGAGGGATGAGTCTAGTCAGAGATGCCAGCTGGGAGAAAACTGCAGTCATTCAGTTGTAAAGCAATCAAAACTCAAATGCAGTCATGACTGGAGATTTTTTTTAAAGAGGGGGGGGTGCGTGGTTATTTTAAAAACACATTAACAGCACTCTCCTTGTCTCTCCCCTACCAGCCCTAACCCTAGTCCCACTTAACCATCGCTTTAACTGGAAAATATCTCCTAACTGTAGGGTCCTCCTGACCTTTTGGCTTGATTTTAGTGAAGTTGGTTACTACTTATAAGGCAGAACCAGATTGGGGAATGGATCCTCAGGGCCACTCAAGCCTCTGACCAGTGAGAGCCTTATTATATCCCTGAACAACATAATATGCTCTCAACGTTTGACTGCTCAGGGAATAAACTCAGGGGACATGCAAACTCCTCTGGGTTCCCATTTGTGAGTCCTGGACATGCACAACTCTGCAGGAACACTCAAATATCATAAAGTTCTGATCTGCTCAAGAGTGTTCCAGAGGAAGGTTCTTTTTTGGGTTTTGATGTTGTTGTGGTTTTGTTTTATTTTGTTTTTTCCATCCATCTCTATGCTTCCCCCCTACCACCACCACCACCCAGGGGGAAGGTTCTACATAGTTCCCAGCTCTCACTGCTGACTTCTAAATAGCAATAGAAACATTTTCCTCCATTTTCTCCCTTCCTTCTTGAGTTCAACCAGATCAATACCAAAAGACTGTATGCTAGCAGAAATCTCAAGACCATTCCAAGCTTTGTCTTCACCCTGGAGACAATCTCAGAGATCCCAAGGGTATTCTCATACTTCATTATGAGAAGCAATGCTCATTAACATGTCCTTTGCTATGTGTCTAGTTTACCCGTAATTATCAATCATGTTCCCAGTTGGCCTTTCTTTGGACAGTTCTCACACTTCTTGAAGAGTAACAATTTGGCCAGAGCATCACATCTATATTCAACTTTCTGTTGACCAAAAATTGTGTGTATGCATTGCTATGTTCTATTCTTAAAGTAAGTGCCCCATTTTATACTATAGTTATTTGAGTATTTTCTTGCCTACTCAGAGCTCCTTTTAGATAAGAACATGCCTTACTTTTCCATCTTTTGGGTTTAGCATAATGTATGCCCCATGGTAGACTACCAGTATACTATCTTGAACACTCCAGATTTCATGCATTTTTTAAAAGTAAACTATATTCCCAACGTGGGGCTTTAACTCACAACCCCAAGATCAAGAGTCACATGCTCTACTGACTGAGCCACTGAGGTGCCCCTGCCTTCATGTATTTTGAACAGGGACAACCTTCCATGAACTTTTGAGTCTCTAATGTAGAAAATACCTCCTAAGTATCAAACTCTCTTGCCTCCCCAGCCAGCAGTCCCAGATACATACTAGGCCTAATTTTTCCCAGCACCTGGCATAGGGAATGCAAAATTGATGGCTCTGCTTGTCAAACCTGTCTGTCTGCACAGTGTAGAGTAGCACCATTTAGAGGAAGGGTGTTTAGAAAATTAAACAAGGACTGTCTGAATAGGAGACCTATCGGCCTGCAGTGGAATGACAGGTTTCTGCCCACAAACTGGGGTTAAGACCTGAATATTGATGCTTCTTTTCACCCATTTGTGAGTAATGGGTCTCACCCCATTAGTGGGTGAATGTGTTACACCCCTGGAAGTTGTTACGCATTCTCTGTAGATCTGTATGAAGGAGCCGTAGATATCCATAAATATGTACTTGCCAACAGATCTCTGTATTTATCTGCCTGTCAGTGGGAGCAGACAGGGCAAGCTCTTTGATGGGCAAGAACTGCAGGTCAAGGCTGTGCTCTTGCTCTTGCTGCTGTTGCTGCTGCTGCTGCTGCTGTGGCTTTATCATTGGAGTCCCTAAAGGAGGCGAGGGGCAGCTTGTCAGTTGTCATTCTAGCCCGATCCACGAGGCCAGCTCTGGTCACTGGCATAATTAAAGAGACCTTGCAAATGTTGACTACCAATGTTGCTGTGGTCAGTGGAGGTGGTCTCTTAAAGCCATGGCCACCTACCATCTATAATCTTTCAGTTGTGCCTCGAGAGTTCCTACCTCGCTGCTACCTCTGGGCACTGTCTCTAACACTGTTCTGGCACTGCCTGATCCTCCCAGATTCTGACAGTCAGGTGCATTTCCTGCTGCACGCTGTACCCCTCTCTGTCTCTTAGCCTCTATCCCATTCAAGAGACACACCCTCTCACAGTTGGAAAAAATTATTGTGTTTCAAGTTTCTAAGGGAAATAGTCTACTAAACTAGGTGCTTATTTTAGCCACAGCCACAGCCCTACAAATACATACATGACTGAGCATGGCCTTGATCATCTCAATATGCAATACTGAGAAATAGAAAAATACTTTTTTCCTCCAAAGTAACAACTCAGTGGTTAGGGCAAACTGAATTTATTATTACTTTGTATATAACTGAGGAAAATAAGCAAAGCAAACTTGTGTTTTTAATCTAGGCCCGCTTACCAGTTAATTTGATAGTGGGAATTAATTGTGCAATTCTTAATATAACTACAGTACAACCACAATTAAAAGACATTCTTTACAGTCATTGCCCCTCCCACTCATGCTTATAAGAGGGCTTGGACCATTCTTTTCCCCAAAATTCAATTTTCCTCAAGATTGTGGAATTATTGCAAAAGAAGTAACAGGAATATTTTTGTTTTTTGGTTGGTTTGCTTGGTATCCAATTAATAAAAGTCTGACTGAAAGACACAAGGAAGGGAGCTCATCTTAGACAGTGTTTTATGCCTGTGCCTTTTTCTAAAAGGTAGTTGGAAGAGCAGAAGAGTTTTGTCTCACCCAGAATTTGGAAGGAAAGAGAATAACTCAGAGAGAGGTGAGATGATGTGAAAGGGCTTATTTCTGAGTGTCAAAAAGGTGAAAGACAGATGTTCCACTGAGCAGCTCCAATGTGGAGGTTTCTATTCTGAGTTATTTTTGTTTGGTATGTTTTCTTCTTATTACTATGGTTAATATGTCTGGGATGCAACAAAAGCAGACTGATTTTTCTGAAGATCACCTCCAAAAGGATAGAAATTAGTAATTTGATCCACCAGATAGACAGACAATTAAATAAAAACAACAACAACAAAAATGAAACTCTGCTTACAATTAAGGGTGTTTACTGAGCACAGGCTTTTTATTATTATTATTAATTAGAGATTGATGTTTGGGAGTTAGAAGTTGATGCTTCAGTGGGAGTGAGCTAGTTAAGAACCCCATTTGGCTTTTTGCTATTGCTAAAAGCCCTACAACTCAGTAAATGTATCTAAAGTTATTTTAAAGGAACATATGAGTTTGTAGTTTTACGCTGAGAGTCTGCACCTGCTTCACATCTTGAGACACAATGATTCATTAGGAGTGAAGAATTTTTTAGCTGCAGTTGCAAAGGTTTCTCTAGGACAGTGTTTTCCAAGTGTGTCCTTGAGCCTAAGAATCATCAGGGTTACCTGTGAAATATGCACATTTCTGGATCCCACCTCAGATAAAGAATCAGAAACTTCCATGAACAGTCTCAGTATTTGTATCTGAAATAAGGAATCAGTATGATCAGGGAAGTTGGGGAAACACTACTCTGAGATTTTTTTTTAAACACATGGGAAGAAGGAATGATGTATCAATTTATTGCATATAAAAGTGACCCCGTATATACCTTTCTTTCATGTTCTTCTCAGGAATTCAGAGGCGTTTCAAGTGAGTTTTTCTCTAGACCAGAGTTTGTTTTGTTTTGTTTTGTTATAGCATCTCACATCTCTCTTTGTCCCAGCATATTAGTGACCCTAAGACTTTGTATTCCCCTCCTTTCTACTCCTCATCCCTACTTAATAAGTGGTCATCATGTAAAATAGAAGTTTCTAGATTAGGAATTTGGAGCTTGAATTCCAGTTCTGGCTGAAACTCTGAGCTATGTGACCTTATACCTCCTCATAACTTAAGTGTTCACATTAGAACAATGATGAGGTTGCACAAAATGTTATTTGTGAACCATTACCAGCTCAACATTGTTAAAAATATTAAATAACAACAAAGTTGTAACTTTGTTTAGGGACCATAACCATAAATAATGGTTTTTGTGCTTGATGGGAATGTGTGTTCAGGTTTAGACACGTGCATAAATATTATTTCCAGACTTTTTACCTATTTCTGAAACTAAGTTAAGTTTAGTTTAAGATAATAAACTCAGGGTGCCTGGGTGGCTTAGTCGGTTAAGCATTCGACTCTTGGTTTCGGCTCAGATCGTGATCTCAGGATCTGGAATTGAGTCCCGCATCAGGCTCCCTGCTCAGTGAGGAGTCTGTCTCCCTCTCTCTCTGTCCCCCACCCCCCGCTCATGCATGTACGCTCTTTGTGTCTCTCTCAGATAAATAAGTAAATCTTTTTAAAAATAAGATCATAAACTCTTTGGAAACTTACATTCTGCTTCTAACTGTTAGAAGCATCTTCCAGCAGGAATTATTGACAAGGGCTTGTCATATTGAAGCCACGTGATGGTTAATAATGTGTTAAAAGAGTAAGAGAATTAACTGATCCATTTAAAAAAGAAAATAGTAAGAGAATTGAATAAATGGATGGGTGAATGGATAAATGAATGAATAAATGAAATGAGCAAACAACCTGTTGTGCGTGCCTGTTTTAGGGGCTAATACTTTCAAGTCTATAAAGGCAAGGAGAATTAGACTCTTTGCCTAAATGTTGGAGGACTGGTAGCGAAAATAACTTTTAAATACATATAAATGGCCATGGCTTGGGATTGTTACAAAGCTATATGAAAACTACATGGCTGGGTGCAACTGTAAAAATAGGAAAAGGAGAAAATGCCGCTCCAGAGTTTTGAAGGGGAAAACAGAGAAGTATAGTGGTAGAGGTTTACGTTTCCTAAACTCCCTTGTCAGCTCAGCATGTCCTCAGTGTAAATACACATGTGACAGTGGCCTATGCACTCATTCACACTTCACAGAAGCCCTTGGTTTCCTTTTCTCCCTCCATTTTAGCAGTGGGCAGCCTGCAGCCTTTTGATGCAGCTGACTTTGTACATTACATGACTGAACTCAGCTATGCCAAACATCCTCGAGGAAGTTGACATTTGTGTACTTTGAAAGAAAAAAAAAGAAAAGTGAATCCCAACTGCTTCCTCCTGCCCTTTTGATTAAGAGAACGGTAAGTCAGCAGGAGAGGTGCTGCTTTTAACAAGCAGGGGTGTGCAGAACTGATTGGTATCTTTCTTTGAAAAAAAGTAGAAAAGATTGATGTTAAACAACACTAATCAGAGTTGATTACAGGGACTGAATGAATTCATTGATGGGAAAGAGCCATGGTTCCAGAGACAACAAAAGAGATTAGATAATAGTCAGGGGAATAGTATTTTGGAATTGTTCTGCTCATCTCTGACACCCAGGAATCAGTTCCCCTAGCTCTTTAACCACTCTTTGGAATAGACTTATCTGTACACTGAGTGCTCTTCTCTGCTAGGAATGCTCTTCTCCCTGAACTTTGCATGGCTGCTCTTTTCTCTTCCTCCAGTTCTCAGCCCTCCCTGACCATCTTTTCTAAAGTGGTGCTTCCATCACAACCTTGGAGGGCCCTACCCACCTCTGGAACCTCATTTCCTGCTATTCCCAAACATCACCTAGTACTCTATCGGGAACCACCTACGGTTCTCTGAATAGATTACATTCTACCTTTCTCTGTAATTTAAAAAATTTTTAATTTTATGTTTTGTATTTTTACTCTTACCATTATCTGGTATTTCTTTCCGTCTTCTCTAGTCTCTGCCTCATCAATTCCTCCCATCCTACAAGTTTTAGCTCAGGTATCATCTCCTCTAAACTTGTTATTGAGTCTTCTCATTAAAGGTTAGGGTCCCATGCCTTGTTCTCACATAGCTATTTATGCTGAATTCAAGTATAGCAGTTATCATCCTATGTCATAATTAGTTGGATTTTACTTTCCTTTCTCCCCAAAAGACTGAAATGTTTGAGGGCAGGGATGATGTTTGTCTCTGTATCTTTAATGCTAGCAAAATACCCAGAACATATTGAATGTTTATTAATAATCAATCAATCAATACTTCCTTCCTATGTTCCTCCATGTTTTATTTTTTCTCCATGTTTTTTTTAAATGATTACCTGAAATAAATAAAAACCCAGAGGAAGAAATTCTTACACAGAATGGATAACTCATCAGTTATCTGTTTACCAAAAAAATAATGGGACAAAAGAAGTGGGGAATCAAATTTAGGAGCTTTTATAGCTTGTTCCAGATAACACTCTGACTGTAAATGAGGAAACCTCTGGGGAAACAGCTTGTTGGAGGCTATAATTTCTGACCAGTGAATAAATGCGTTGCTTATTATACAAAAATTAGGCTGCTGTTATTAAACTTATAATTGATTATAATATACTGTTTATGTAGGCTTCTCCTTTACAAACCCCCAAGTTTTCAACATACATCATCAGCCTGATGCTGTATTTTGCCTCATGTTAATAATCTTATGCATACTGAATATACCACCTGAGTACCTTAGAATCTTGAGAAGTATTATCTAGCAATGAATATATTATACTCATTTTTTAATAATATCATACATTTAAACTCCTACAGAAATGTGTTTTCTTCTTATATAGCAACAAGTAGGTAACCAGATCTCCATTCAACACATGGAAAGTAGATCATATGGAGAATCACTCTAGGATTTTTCTTTTTAAAGATTTATTTATTTATTTGAGAGAGGGAGAGGGAGAGTGCAAATGGAGGAAAAGGCAGAGGGAGAGAATCTTCAAGCAGACTTCACTCTGAGGACTGAGCATGTTGTTGGGCTTGATTTCATGACCCATGACTCATGAGATCATGACCTGAGCCAAAACCAAAAGTCAGCCCCTTAACCAACTGAGCCACCCATGCACCCCTTACCCTGGGCTTTTAAATGGAATTTATCCCAAAAGTTCATGATTGCAACATTTTATTTTTATTTTTTAATTTTAGTTAGCTAACATATAGTGTAATATTGGTTTCAAGAGTAAAATTTAGTGATTCATCACTTTTACATACAACACCCAGTGCTCATCACGGGTACCCTCTCTAATCCCCATGACCCATTTAGCCCATCCACTCTCCACCTCCCCTCCAGAAAACCTCAGTTTGTTCTTTATAGTTAAGAGTCTCTTATGGTTTGTCTCCCTTTCTTTTTTCTTTTTTTCTTTCCTTTTCTTTCTTTTCTTTTTTTTTCCCCTTCCCCTATGTTCATCTGTTTTCTTTCTTTAATTCCACATATGAGAGGAGTCATATGGTATTTGTCTTTCTCTGGCTGACTTATTTCGCTTAGCATAATACACTCTAGCTCCATCTACATTGTTGGGAATGGCAAGGTCTCATTCTTTTTGATGGCTGAGTACATCTTCCTTATCCATTCATTAGTCAATGGACATTTGGGTTCTTTCCATAATTTGGCTATTGTTAGCAATGCCATGATTGCAACATTTTAATGTCATTTTAGATTTGACTAGTAACTCCATTGGGCCTAGAAAGGAGCAGCTATTTAATAACTTCATAAGAATGCTATTGAGCTAGGGAGGGAAGAACCTGAAGCATTTTATGGTTCAAGGTGATAGAGTCCCAAGGAAGCCAAATACTGGTTTACCAGATCTACTGAAATGTTGGTTTCACCAGTGGCTACAAGATGGGGGAGCTCAAGAACCATTTATCATTGCCATGAAACTTTCATTTTCACTTTCATATGAGATTATTCTTGAATTGGTCAATCTCACATTTTTCAATGCAGTGCTCAATCTTACATTCTCCAGTGTGTCTTGGAGATCTTTCCATATCAAACCAGGGAGAGCTACCTTAACTTTTTATTCAGCTGCACAGTATCCCATTACACAAATGTGTCAGAGTTTATTCTACCAGTCCCTCCTTCTAAACAGTTTTCATGATTTTAAACAATGCTCCAGTGAAAAACTTTGTACATTAATCATTTCGTAGATGTGCTGGTTTTCAGCAGGATAAATTCTCAGAAGTAAAATTGCTGGTTTGAAGGGTTACATTCATCTTAAATTTTGCCAAATTGATTTCCAGAAGGGTCATATTAATGAACAGTCCCACTGGTAATGTGTGAAAATATCCCTTTACCCCCAGCCTCAACAAAATAGTGCCTTTTTAGACTTTGGATTTTTGCCAGTTGTATAGGTGAAAGAGGACCTCTCACTATATGTTTAATTTGCATTTTTCTTATTATGAGTGATTCTGAATATCTTTTAATGTGTTTGATAACTTGGGTGTTTATTTTTCTATAACGTGTCTGTTCATCTCCTTCTTTCTGTCGTATTCTTGGTCTTTTTCTTATTAATTTCTTGCTATTTATACATTAAGGAGTTAATACATTCATCTATATAAATATTATGAATTCTTTTATCTACATGAAAATATTGCAAATATCTTTCCTAGTTTACTTTTTAAAAAACTACTCTGTTTATGGTGCATATATTTTGGTGCATATATTTTTTCCATACAGGAGGTTTTTTTTAAGTGCAGCCTTTTCTATTATGGCTTCTAGATATTGAGTCATAGGTAAAAAGCCCTCCCCCATGTCAAGACTGTGAAAAGATTTACCAATGTTTTCTTTTAGTACTTTGATAGTTTGATTTTTGTATTGAAAAATATGATTTATTGAGTGATATTTTTAATCCAGAAGATATTTTCAGGATAAGGGAGGCTCTGAGGAAAGAGAAGCCATAATGTGTCCAGAGCTTACTGAGCTGTGGCTGACCTACTATCATTTGAATAGTGTACTAAATCTCATTGCTTCCTACCAGTAAGTTACAATACAATTATGATGAAAGAACAATCTGGATTTTAAAATTAAACTTAAAAATGACCATGTTTAGCCTTTTGAGGTGTTCACCTTTCTTCTTTCTATATTGCTCTTTGTTTTATTTTTTATTTGTTTCATCATTTCTTTGAGAATGGCATCTACTAGTAGAGAGGCCTCAAGCTAATGGCATTATTTATTGGTTTCAAATTCTAGTATATTATGCAATTTAGCACTAAAGCTCTATTGCTTATAAAATACAGACTAGTATAAAATAGTGTATAGAACCTAGCCATTGGAGTCAGAGGCTCTGAATTCATTTGCTGTATCCTAGAGCATCTCTCTTTGCCATGTTTTCCATCTGTATAAAATGGAAAGAATGAGATCATTATTTCCATAACAGTAAGAAAGTGAATAGGTGCATTTTATAAAGTGCTTTGAGTTCTACAGAAAATTAGTTCATGAAGTTATTACTTAATATTTTCAAATTATATGATATATGAATTTTTGGAGGGAAGCTTTAGTTAGAAAGCTTTTTCCCCCCATACTCCAGTTAATATTTGCTTACTGTCTTCTATATTTTGCTTTCATTTTCAAAAGTGGCCTTCCAACAAGTATCTGTTGTAGGTTCTGGGGTAAACAAATTAAACAAATACAAAAAGTCAGTATTTTCAAAGAGAATATTTGGAGGAGAAGGGTGGAAAATAAACAACTATACACATAAAATATTAAGTATATTAGAAGTCAGTAAGTGCAATAGTGAGCAATAAAGAGGGAAGGAAATAGTAAGTGTTGCGAAAGGGATATTTCTGTGATGTCTAGAACCAAAGAATTCTATATACATTTAGCAGTGGACCTTAAAGGATATCTCAGGGTTCCAAATACACTGAAATGACCCTTTGTATCATAGGGAGTACCAGAACTAAAAATAGGTAAGTAACCAATTGTTAATGAACATATTGGCTCTACTCAAGGTCAAATGACAGCTTATGTCCAATTTTTCTACAAATATTTTACATGTACGCTGATACTCATCTCTCTCATCTAAGCCAGACCTACCATCAGCCTTTAAGCAGCTCTATAGGATTTGTTATTGAGAATGAAGGACCAATGCTGATGTGGTTAGGCACTGAGATTCTTGTTTAAGTCATGTAATGTGATTAACCTCAGTAGATGGAGCATGATAATCTCAGCTGGAGTAAGATTCATTAGATTTGAAGACCTTTTTTCTACCACTAATGTAGCATCTCCCTATGAAGTCCAAAACCTCAGAGGCTCTGACAGGTTATTCTCTACTGAAATTATGATGCTAATCGGTTGTTTACCAAACTTCTTCTTCACAGCGTAATGATCTTTTTTTGGCACTTAAGTTCCCTTGTTATCTAGTTCTAATTTACCTAAAAATTATCAATTTTATTTCTTGCTACTCCCTTTCACAAAGTAAATGATTTGCTTTACCCAATGCATGATGACTTTTTATTCATGTGGTTTATTCTGCTTGAAGTACTTTCTCTTTACTTTCCATATTTTGAAATCCCATCTATTCTTCAGTACTTCTGCATCTGGAATTTCCTTCATTAGCAATTTCTTAAGGTCATGATCCATGTGTATTTAATCTACTTAGCTATTATTTATCTATTTACCCATCTATCACTCTGTTTATCAACCATCTGTCATATGTCTATCTACTCATTATCCTAAGGTAGTTGGTATTCATTGTATAATGAATAAATGGATGAATGGTGAAGTGGGGATAGAGGACAGCTATGGAAATATGAATGAGTAGTAAAATAAAGGTGATGCTGAGTAGATCCTATAGTCTGCTTATGAAAAATATTAAATGAAATATAAATGTACCATGTTTGAATTGGTCTAAAACCAGGGAGGCTATCTGGTGTTTCCCAGGCTGCTGTCATGTGTAAAATAATATGGAAAAAAGTTTCCTCTTAGAATTTATAAGGAATACTTCTAACTGATGTGTCCAAGCTACCTCATAAGGGTATAGAATCTGCTAACCTCTCTCACTTGGTACTTGTTGGCATGCTAAGGTTGGATCTTGTTTCCTACCTGAGCTCTAAACATAAGAAAGCTAATACACTTAATAAGGCTTTTGTGCTCCTGATAAGTTGAATCTAGTATTTTCAAACATCACTGCTTTTCTCAAGATCTGAGCAACAAATGGTTTATTTTTAAAATTCCATTCTTTCTGAATATTTTCCACAAATAAAGGATGTCCTGAGAGAAGAAGAATTGAGGCATTAATTTAAGCGTAAGTCCTAGTTCTCCATGAAAAAGCAAGCACCAAGATGCAGCTGGTTGCTAGAAAGAAGTGAATTATGGGAGCATATAGCTTGTCCTCAGTCAGTAACAAACACACTCATGTCTGATGAGACTAGAGAGAGAAAATAGCACTTCAAGCCCAGAGTCAGCTTTAGTTTTGAGTTGAAGGTGAAGTCAGTACTATTTAAAGTTTCATTTTATTTATAGGACTCATTAGTAAGTATAGGGTTTCCAAGAAAGTAGAAGACGTGGTTCCTGACACAGAAGCCTTTCAATATAATGAATATGATAAATCTAATACAAGTATTATTACCACATATGTCTGAAATTTGTAACCAAACATACAAAGTAAGTAGGTTACTAATGAATTTATCTAATTGGAAATCTCAAATTAAAGGAATTTTCTAACTATTCTATATCATGTGTGGGATAGGGCCATCAGGTGAAGTATTATTGTTTCATACAAATTCCACTGGACCTCATAACCAGCAAAAAGAAAATAATGAAATCATCTCTGGAAATTGATGGAGTAGATTCAGGAATTACCAAAACAAGGAGGCTGAGGAGAGGGAGACAAGAGGCTCTAGAAAGTGATGCCAACACAAAAACTGCTTCCAGTATAACACTCATAGGGACAACCTTCACCTGAACCCCTGCCTTACATTAAGTCTGCATCGCAATCTGTTAGGAATCTTTTTCTGTGATTTTATAATGTAATTTCTCTGTGATTTGATAATAGAAGTTAAGCCTATATATTTCCATAATCACTTTCTCCAGAACATATCCATTATGCAAAGGAGGGAAACACATATAGCAATAATGATAATGTTTTATTTTAGGTGTACTAAGTGCTTTCATGTATATTATCTCATTTGGTCTTCATAATAAATCTCTGAGATAGGTGCTATCCATTTTAGAGGTGAGGAAAATGGAGTCCTAGAGAAAGAAATTTTATGTAACACTTTATTTGGAGTTCTCTCTCATACACACACACACACACACACACACACTAATGGAAAGATAAGAAAGCAAAAAAGAAAGCTCTGGGCATGGCTTGCACTTCTGAGTAAGAAGTCATGTAAACCTACTCTTAAAAATGATCTTAAGGGAGATTTCAGTCAGCCTAATGTAAATGTGAGTCTTATCTGCCTGTTAATGAATTTGTGACATTTGACAAGTTTTTCAACATTTCTAAGTCTGGGTTTTCTCATATGTAAAATAACAAGAACAACAATAGTGGTATTTTGAGAATTAAATAAAAATAGTGTAAGTAAACTCCCCAACCCATAAAATCAATCAGTGAATGTTAGCCATAATAAAAATAATGATTATCATTATTATCTTATTTTCAAGAACAGCAACAACAAAGGTGGGAAAATTCTTAAATTTGTTGAAAAAAGGATAAGGTACTTAAAAGTTGAATGGTAACCCAGGTATTTGCATGGAAGAGAGAGTGAATACCCTACCTCAGAAAATAATCTTTAACAAATAAAGTACTGAAAGTTGTTATAATCTGTAAGTCAATTACCTAAGAAATAATAGCAAGTATATCCCCTCTCTATGTTTTTCTTTCAACATCCTTAACTTTGAAGAAGTTCTAAGGCACAGGTACCTTGCAGGAAAGCATCTCTGTATGTTCAGTGAAAACAGCATTTCTGAGGCCTCCAGAAACTATTCTGGTCCAAACACTATAATAATTGTAGAGCATCATGAGGCTACTTTTGCTTCCAACTCCATGGATATCACAAGATCTCTATAATGAGATTCCAGATACTATTATGAAGGGGTGCAGGGATCATGCATTTCAGGGAGCAAGGCCAGAAGGGAAGACCTGTCCAATTTTGAGAAGTGTCACATACATCCTGTGCTGATCCAACAGCATCCTAGCAATCAAAAACAGTGTATTGATGGAGGGTGTCCAGGGAGATATATAGCAGAACTGCTCATAATGCTGTTTTGGGCCCCTCCACCTTAAAGAATGTAAAGAATATTTCTACTTTCCCCAAAGTTAAAGGGAGAAAAGACTACACGACTGTATACAACCCACCAAAAATTCAACAGTGGTCATTGTTAAGTCAGAGAATTACAGGGTTTTTTTAAGGCTTTTTTTAGTGCTTTCAAATTTTTTTATAACATGAATTACTTTTACATAACCTGTTTTAGAGATGATTAATTTTAAAATATCATATAAGTGTTTTAATACAGAGGAAAAATAAATAAAAAGATTCCTCATAACTTGTCATTCAAATATTCTTACTGGTGTTATTTTTTAAGCATATAATTGGAAATTCAAACAGAACAGAAAAAATGTATATAATCAAAAGTAAATATCTCTTTGTCCCTCCAATCAAAAGTGGCTTTTATATTCTTCATGAAAAAATGTTTATGTATATGCCAGTGTATATACACATATGTCTTCATTTTATTCATGCAAGAGGATTAATATATATGTCATATATCTTATCATATAACATATAAATCTATCCTATTCTTTTTTGGCAACTTCATAGTATTTCCTATCAGGGTGTACCACAATTGTTTAACTAGTCACTGAATATTTGGTGAACACTATTACATTTATAATCAAAAAATTTAACGTGCTTTTTTTTATGTGTTTGCTAGACCTTGCCCTAGAGTAAACAAAAACCTTTCTGTTTATTATATGGTCACAGGAGAAAAATCACTGTATGTGTATGTATGTATATATGTATGTGTGTAACATATTAGAGATGATTGCCTTGATCTATAATTTTACAGTATAAAATGTCAGAATGGCCACAGGCAAAGTGGATAATGTTTCTTTATAATCCTGGCTGAATTGTGGCCTCACATGGAAGTTGGCATACTTCTAGAGAGTTTTAATGGAGTCACTGATTACAGCGGCTGGGATTTTACTGTAATTTCCATTGAGTTAAAACTCATTTTGTCTTCAAAACGAAAGTCTTTGGATTTCTGCAAGATGGCAGTGTAGGAAGATCCTGAACTCACTTCCCCCCATGGACACATCAAATCCACAGCTTCATATGGATCATTTCCCCTTGAAAAAGATCTGAAAATTATATTAGTTTATTTAATTATCCAACAAAGGATAAAAGGACCACACTGAGATGGATAAGAGAGACAGAGACATAGTCTCGCCACCACCACCCCCCCAACCCCGGGGCTCAGGGAATCTCACCAGTCTGGCACTTCTCCTGGATGGATGAGGGGTTGGTGCCTCACATCAGATGCATCAGATGCTGCAGCCCCTGGGATCTGTACCAGAGATATGAGCCCCCAAAATTTCTGGCTTAGAAAACCAATAGGGCTGACCCTTTTAAAGGTTTCACATGCTATCTCACTTGCCCTGAGATCCAGAGGAAAAATAGCAGTTTGAAAAGCACCTGAACTATAAGTCAAGGACATTTATTTGCTAATTTAAAATCCTATGCTACAGCACAGGGGTCACTTGAAAGAGCCTATTGGAGGCCCTGATAGATATTATTTTTACACTCTCCACCTACCCTGTGGCACAGGCAGGTGAGCTCAGACGTGGCACTCTCTGACCGTCTTGGTAAGACAGGCAGGGCAAATGGTCATAGCATTATTCTGCTGCCTTGCTGAATCAGGAGAGTGGTGGTTGCAGGACTATCTCATTCACAGGCTGGGGCTGGTGAGCACAGTTGCAATATGCTCTCAGCCTAAAGTTGGCACACAGACAAGACACTGTCCCACTGCATTCTTGAGACCATGGGTGCACCCAGTCAAGACATTTACCTGCTGCCTTTCTGAAGCTGGCAAATATGCCCTGCCTTTTTACTTTCCAGCTGCCTAACTAAAGCCAGTGGGTATACCAGTTCATACAGGGAGTGCCCCTTGATGGCCTGGCCCTGGAGGTCAAGGGTGCTGGCATTCTTGAGTTCCATGAATCAGAAAGACAGTTCTTGAGAGTCCACCATCCCCAGGGAACTGAACAGATAGCAGACTAAATCACAACCTGAGTCTTCCTGTGTAAAACGCCTATATGCTTAGCGTGGAGCTTCAGCCTAAGGGATAGGCTTTAGTTTTCCTCCACATCTAGAAACTAATATGGTGCTTCTAGGGAATGTAAGCAGGGAAGCACCATCCTTATACACCCTCTTGGCCTCACTACAGATTGGCAAGACTCCAGAAAGGAGCCTATGCACTCATTCGGAGCCCCACTATTTGCAACTGTTGGCCCAGCAGACACCTCCAGAACTCCTGGTCTGGTCTGAAGGCCAGTGGAGATTATGAGTGCAGAGCCAAAGGACTGTACATGTTTATATACTTTAAAAGCTACTGCCTGAGGGTCTGGCTTTCAATTGTCCTGAGACTAGGTGCTCAGTTCAATTCCTCTCCTTGGGACACTGACAGGTCTTGGCATTCCTTCCATGATGGGGATATATCAAGAAAATCAAGTGGTTTAGATAATCACAAATGTTTGAAGGACAACCAAGAACTAGGGCAAAGTTGAACAATAAAGTTTATTACCCACATAGGCCACTCCTTCAAGACTGAGGAAGATAGCTATTTTGTCTTATATATAAAAACAAGCACAGAGTAGTCAAGCAAAATGCAGTAACAGTGAAAATGTTTTAATGAAACAACAAGACAAAACCCTAGTAAAAGACCTTAATGACAGGTAGATAAGTAATCTACCTGATAAAGAATTCAAAGTAATGGTCATAAAGATGCTCACCAAATGGGGAAAGAATGGATGAACATACTGAGAACTTAAACAAAGATATAAAAAATATAAGAAAGTACCAAACAGGGTGCCTGGGTGGCTCAGTGGGTTAAAGCCTCTGCTTTCGGCTCAGGTCATGATCTCAGGGTCCTGGGATCGAGGCCCACATTGGGTTCCCTGCTCAGTGAGGAGCCTGCTTCCCCCCCCCTCTGCCTGCCTCTCTGCCTCCTTGTGATCTCTCTCCCTCTGTGAAATAAATAAATAAAATCTTTAAAAAAAAAAAGAAAAGAAACTTTCTAAAAAAAAAAAAAAAGAAAGTACCAAACAGAAGTCACAGAGTTCAAGAATACAATAGCTGAACTGAAAAATAGACTATAGGGATTCAACAGCAGACTAGATGAAACAGAAGACTGGATCAGTGACCTGGAAGACAAAGCATGGAATCCCCCAAACAGAGCAGCAAAAAGAAAAAAAATTAAAGTAAGACAACTTAAGGGGCCTACAAGATAACATCAAGCAGAATAACATTTGCATTATAGGGGTCCCAGAAAAAGAAGAGAAAGGAGCAGAAAACTTATTTGAAGAAATAATTTCCCTAACTTAGGGAAGAAACAGACATCCAGGTCTAGGAAGCCAGGGAGTTCAAAATAAGATGAACCCAAAAAGATCTATACCAGCACATTATAATTAAAATGCCAGAAGTTAATGATAAAGAGAGAATCTTAAAATCAACAAGAGAAAAACAGTAACATACAGGTGAAACCCCATAAGGCTATTGGCCTATTTCTTAGTAGAAATTTTGCCACCAGAAGAGAGTGGAATAACATATTCTCAAAGTGCTGAAAGGACCAAGAATACTCTCCCCAGCGTGGCTATCATTCAGATGCAAAAGAAAAGTAAATAGATAAGCAAAAGCTAAAGGCATTTGTCACTACTAAACTGGCCTTACTAGCAAGGTTAAAGGGACTTTAAGCTACGAAGAAATGGAACTAATAAATAACAGTAAACCTATGCAAGTAAAAATCTCACTGGAAAAGACAAATATATAGTAAAGTAGTGGATTAATCAATTATAAAGATACTATGAAAGTTAGAAGACAAAATAGTAAAATTAAAACTATAATTAGTCAGGGGAGACATAAATAAAGAGATGTAAAATGTAACATCAAAAATATGAAATGGTGGGGAGTAAAAATATAGAGATTTAAAATGTGTTTAAACTTGTTATCAACTTTAATAGACTGTTATACATATAAGTTGTTTCTGTAAGCTTCATGGTAACCACAAAACAAAGACTTATAGTAGATACAAAAAAAGATTACGAGAAAAGAATGTAAGCATACCATTAAAGAAAGTCATCAAACTGCAAAGGAAGAGAGCAAGAGAAGAAAGGAACAGAAGAACTATAGAACAACCAGAAAACAATGAACAAAATGGCAATAAGGACATACCTATCAATAATTACTTTAAATGTAAATGGACTAAATTCTCCAATCAGAAGACAAAGAATGGCTGAATGAATAAAAAAAAAAAAAGACTCATCTATATGCATCTGCAAGAGACTCACTTCAGTGTAAAGAGACACTCAGACTAACAGTGAAGGGATGGAAAAAGATATTCCATGCAAATAAAAATAAAAAGAGAGCTATATATCTATACTCATATCAGACAGTATGGACTTTAAAACAAAAACTATAATCAAAGACAAAGAACAGCAGGTAGTACATAATGGTAAACAAAGATGTCAACCCAGCTTATAAACCCATGCAAATGTATATATGAACCTAACATAGGAACACCAAAATATATAAATCGAATATTAACAGACCTAAAGGGAGAATTTGGCAGTAATACAAAAAGAGTAGGGCACTTTAACACCCCCACGTACATCAGTGAATAGATTATCCAGACAGGAAATCAATAAGGAAACTTTGGTCTTAAACAACACTTTAGACCAAATGGACTTAATAGATCTATAGAGAACGTTCTGTCTAAAAGCAGCAGAATACACATTCTTCTCAATTGCACATGGTACGTTCTCCAGGATAGATCATATGTTAGGCCACAAAACAAGACTCATTAAATTAAAGAAGATTGAAATCATGTCAGGAATCTTTTTGGACCACAGCAGTATCAATTACAAGAAAACTAAAGAAACTACAAGTATATGGAGACTAAACATGTTACTGAACAACTACAACTATGGGGTCATAGAATAAATCAAAAGATTCCTAGAGGCAAATGTAAACAGAAATACTAAACAGAATACCAAAATCTATGGGATGCAGCAAAAGTGGTTCTAAGAGGGAAGTTCTTAACAACACTATCCTCCTTCCATAAACAAGAAAATTTTTAAATAAGTAATTTTTCACACCTAAAGGAACTATAAAAAGAACAAATGGAGCCCAGAGTGAATAGAAGGAAGGAAATAATTGATTGGTGCAGAAATAAATGAAATAAAGACTAAAAAGGTGACTAGAAAAGATCACCAAAACTAAGAGCTGGTTCCTCGAAACGATAAACAAAAGTGACAAACTTTTCACTAGACTCACCAAGAAAAAGAGAGAGGGTACAAATAAATAAAATCAAATTATAGAGGAGACATTGCAATTGATACTGCAGAAATACAAATGATCATAAGACTACTCTGAACAATTATAAGCCAACAATTTGTATGACCTAGGAGAAATGGATAAATTCCTAGAAACTTAGTCTTCTGAGACTGAATGATGAAGAAGTAGAAAATCTGAATAGACTAATTACTAGTAAAGAGATTGAATTAGTAATAAAAAGCCTTCCAAAGAACAAACATTCAAGAACAGACAGTTTCACTGGTGAATTCTATGAAATATTCAAAGAATTAATACTGATTTTTCTCAAACTCTCCCAAAAAAAGAGAATAGGAGCAAACATTTCAAACTCATTTTTTGAGGCCCCATTACCCTGAAACCAAAAGCAGACAAGGACATCAAAAAGAAAGAGAAAAAGAAAAAGGAAAAGGAAAAGGAAGAAAGTTACAGGTGAATATCCCTGATTAACAGTAGATGCAGAAATCCTTAATAAAATATTAGCAAACCAAATTCAGTAGTGTATTAAAGGGATCATACATACATTATGATCAAGTGGGATTTATTTCAAGGATGCAGGGATGATGGTTCAATACCCACAAGTAATCAACATGATACAACACATTAACAAAATAAAGGATAAAAATCATATGATCATCTCAGTACATGCAAAGATTGCATTTAACAAATTCAACATTAATTTGTGATAAAACCCTCTACAGAGTGGTTATAGACAGAACATACCTCAACATAATAAAAGACTTATATGACAAACCCGCAATTAATGTTCTACGCAATGGTAAGAAGATAAAAACTTTTCCTCTAAGAACGGGAACAATACAGAGATGATTACCTTCCTTACTTTTATTGAACATACTATAGCAAGTCCTAGCCAGAGAAATTAGGCAAGAAAAAGAAATAAAAGGTATCCAATTTAGAAAGGAAGATGTAAAAGTGTCACTGAAAATTTATATGCTATATATAGAAAACCCTAAAAACTCCACCAACAAACAAACAAACAAAAAACCTATGGGTCACCTGGGTGACTCAGTCCGTTAAGCATCCAGCTCTTGGTTTCAGCTCAGGGCATGATCTCAGGGTCGTGAGATTGAGCCCCACATTGGGCTCAGTACTCAGTGAGGAATCTACTTGGAATTCGTTACCCCTCCTTCCCCCTCCTCGTCTTCTCCTTCCCCTGCTTATACACTCTCTCTCTAAAGTAAATAAATAAATAAAATCTTTTTTCAAAAGTATTAGAACTAATGAATGAATTCAGTAAGGTTGCAGGATATGAAATCAATATACTAAATTGTTGCATTTCTATAAATACTAGAAAACAAAATCAAGAGAACAATAACATTCAAAATTTCATCAAAAATAACAAAATACCTAGGAATAAATTTAACTAAGGAGACAAAAGACCTATACATTGAAAACTGTAGAACACTGATGAAAGAAATTGAAGGAGACACAAATAAATGGAAAGCTATTCTGTGCTTATGGATTGAGAAAATCGATATTGTTAAAATGTGCATAATACCCAAAGCAATCAACAGATTCAGTGCAATCTCTATTAAAATTTCCATGACTTTTTTTATGGAACTAGAAGAAATAATTCTAAAATTCATATGGAACCACAAAAGAACCTGAATAACCAAAGAAATCTTGAGAAAGAAGAACAAAGCTATATGATATTGGCATAAAAACAGACACATAAATCAATGAAACAGAATAGAGAGCTCAGAAATAAACCCACATGTATATGGTCAATTAATCTACAATAAAGAAGGCAAGAATATACAACAGGGAAAAGATAGTTTGTTCTATAAATGGTGTTAGGAAAACTGGACAGCTACATACAAACAAATGAAACTGGGCTATTATCTTACACTATATACAGAAGTTAAAATGGATTAAAGACTTGAATCTAAGACCTGAAACCATAAAATTTCTAGAAGAAAACATAGGCAGTAAGTTCCTTGACATTGGTCCTAGTGATGGTTTTTTGGATCTGACTCCAAAGACAAAAGAAACAAATGGGACTATATCAAACTAAAAAGCTTTTGCAGAGTGAAAGAAACCATCAACAATAAAAGGCAACTTACTGAATGGGAGGTGTTTGCAGCCATATGTCCAATAAGGGATTAATATCCAAAATATATAAAGAACTCATACATCTCAATAACAATAAAATAAAAAATACAATTTAAAAGTGGACAGAGGACCTAAATAGATATTTTCCAAAGAAGATATACAGATGGACAACAGTTGCATGAAAAGATACTCAATATCATTAATCATCAGGGAGATGCAAATCAAAACCACAAGATATCACCTTACATCTGTTAGAATGTCAATTATAAAAAAAGATAAGAAATGACAAGTGTTGGCTAGGATATGGAGAAAAAGGAACCCTCGTGCAATGTTGGTGGGAATGTAAATTGGTGCAGCCACTATGGAAAACAATATGAAGGTTCCTCAAAACATTGAAATTACCATATGATCCAGCAGTTTCACTACTATCTATCTGAAGTATCTATCTGAAGAAAACAAAAACATTAACACAAAAATATAGATATAAGCACCATTGTATTTATTGCTGCATTATTTACAATAGCTGAATATGGAAGTAACCTGTATCCATCCATAGATAAATGAATAAAGAAGATGTGGTATAGGATACATGATGGAATACTACTCAGCCATAAAAGATAAAATCTTACCATTTGCAACAACATGGGTGGACCTGGAGGGTATTATGCCAAGTGAAATACGTCAGTGAGAGAAAGAGAGATATCAAATTATTTCCCTCGTATGTAGAATCTAAAAAGCAAAACAAACTAAAAAACTCAGACTAATAGATACAGAGCACAGGTTGGTGGTTGCCAGAAGGTATGGATGAAGGAGATCAAGAAGTGCAAACTTCTAGTTATAGATTAAATGGCATGGGGATGTAATGTAAAGCATAGAAAATATAGTCAACAACATTGTATTAATTTTGTATGGTGACAGATGGTAACTAGACTTATTGTGGCAAACATTTCCAATGTATACAGATTTCAAATTACCACGTTGTACACCTAAAACTAAGATGATAAGGTATGCCAATTGTATCTCAAAAAAAAAATAAGTCTCTGAAAACAGAAAATAATTTTATTCCCATAGCAGGAAGTCTAATTCCTTTCATTTTATCTCCTAACATAAACAAAGAAAACTACTAAGAAATCATTAAAAAGTTGATGCAAAAACAAAACCCCTTTTGAATACATGAGCTACATCACTTTATTCTCCAAGTACTTGCTAAGGTCCCAGGTACCCAAGACAGAGCCAGGTGCAGGAAAATAATTCATACCAAGACTTATTGTAATGCTAGTAAAAAGGCAATTGAGGCTTTTTGAAACCATATTGCTGCAGGTTGAAAAAAATTAACCTATGTGCTTTTGAATAGACGGAAGAATTTTGTTTGTGGGCATTGGCATGATTGCTCTATGTAAAATGTGGAGATTGCACAACTCTAATACAGAAAAGAAAATGTGCAAGCAAGCCATAATCTAACCTTGAATATGTGGTTGCTTTTAATGACACAGTGCATCAAGGTCAAGAGAAGGTGCCCTCGGCAGATGGAAGACTTTCCAAACTGAAAAAGCTTCATTTACATTTAAAATATATTACATTTCACATGATTTCTGAGGAACACTTGGTTGTTCTAGTTATAGTCATGGTTCATTTCTGTAATCATGTGTCAAGTAACTGACTCACCTCATATGCTTCCCTAGGAGGTGTTTTCTGTGGAAAGGCCGGGAGAAAGAGCTGGAGGGAGGTATTCCTCAATATCTTGTTACAAACCCAGTAGGTGTCATATCTTTCAGTGGGACTCTGGAAAGGAAACTGTCAGAGGACACATCTGTGTCTTGGCAAAAAATAGACTTCATGGCACCTTGACTTTTAAGCTCTAAAATACTAGGAGGACTGTTTAGGAGACTCCCTCATGTTTATTTGTGACTGTGGTTCCATTATTTTGAATTTTTTCTAAGATTGAGTTTTATATTTGAATCTTATTTTGTTCAGAAATAGTTTGTTGAAGCCCTATTCCAAAACAAGTATCCACCTTAACTTTTTAAATATACAATGGAATTATTAAAGACATTTGAGTGCTTTGGTAACACGGAACAGCATTCACAAGATTGGATCTCACAACATTTGCAAGGCGCTTTAGAGATGAGATGCCACAGGCTTTCATGCCAGTGGTATGGAAGTGATTTTCTTCTTTCTTCTTCTTATCCTGCCTCTCATTCTGTGTTCTTTTTCTCTTCTTGCTCTTGCTTTCTCTCTCCCAGTTTCATGAAAATTCATTTATCTGTGACATTTAAAGACTCTGTCTGAGAGGTGTCTGGAGCTGTGGCTGACTGTGTACATCAATAGTTTCTTGGAATCTGGCACTCTGTCAATATTTGGGGGCCTCAGTAACCGCACTTAAATGCACTGCCTGCCAGCCGTCACTCTCTTGGTGTCTCAGTAACGAGTCCGAATGAATGGATATTAGCATGTCAACTTCTTTTACAACTGGCAAGACTTTGTTGACAGTATAAGGACATCTTACATTTGCCTGCTGCACCTTTGTGTTTGTGTGCTTCATTTATATGATGTCATTTTCATCTCCATGTACAAAAATAGGTATCTCTAAAACATACTATTATGAAACAGAAATAAATGGCATAATTGTACAATCTTGATTTAGTGGGGTTTGTAGGAGATAGCTATATGCAAAGACAACACAGTCTGTATTATATTCTAGGTACTTCTTTCTTGCTTGGGCTATATTTGGACCAAAATTGTTCTTGCTATTTTATGGTAGGAATATATATGTTGAGGCTTTATAGGTGAAGTCTCCATAGTTTACATATGAGCCTTGTGTGATAGAGGTTTAGCTACATAAAGAAGAAATATTGTTAGGTTGGAGAGAGAAGATTATTCTCTGAAACAAAAACAATTTATATTTTCAAACATTTCTCAGTTATCCTTTCTACTCATCAGTGAAATGACCCATTTAGAAATTAAAGCATTATTATGTCAACTTTCCCATGAATTGCCCTAGATAATAGTATATTGGCCTTCCAAGGTTTGTAAGAGAAACCAATAGCAGCACAACATTTTAGTTTACTGAAATATTGTGTGCATTCAACCCATGTGTTGTAATCATGACCATATCCTATAGTGAGAATATGTCAGGAATCTGGACTTTAAAGAAACAAGCGTGGAAGATGAGAGTTTACCAGCAACCAGTCTTACCTTGAAGATCTGCGTCCAACCTAGGATAAGTACAGAAAAATCTGCAAGCTTTAGGTCATGCTCAGATTAAATAATCCAGGTTTCCTATATCCAAGGACTATTCTGCAACTATTAATGCCTCTGGATGGAATTACCAACTGTTGCTTCCTTGGACTCATTGGACCAGTAATAATTCCTAAGTTGAATGAATTCACCCAAGCTTTGTTTCACTCACGGATCTTTCCCATTCTGGATTTTTGGTTGAGGTCCCTAACATGTGAGTACTTGCTTTCATATAGGATCTGCTATATACCATGGCAGATTTTCTTGTTAGGATTTAAAGAAAAAAGGTACCTAATGAACAGTATTAATGCAGTTTCAGTACAACTGAACACAGATTCAGGGCTTCTAGGGCCTTTAGTTATATTTCAGAAAAGGAAATACACATATTTATTTGCTTCATAATTATGAATCATATGTAAGGCTAGAAGTTCGCTTGATCAGCTATAAGTGCTGCTTCCAGATTTTATGTCATTATATGTAAATCCTTAAGTCCAATCAGTCATCATCTTTGATAGGATGAAGTCCTCTTGGGAGTGTCATATTAAACTAGATAGAATGGATGGACAAAGAAATGTCATAAGGACTCCAACCACCAAAAGTCATCTGACAGTATAAGCACAGGTCTTGAATTCAAAAAGGAAAAAAATAGGCACAAGGATTGAGAGAACTGGAAAAAGGAAAGCATAGGTATATATGGCTTTGTAATATGGCCTGCATCAAGGAGTTTAGTATTTTTCTTCATAATTCACTTACAAAAAATATAGTAACATGTATGGATCCTAATAAATAAACATGCTCTCCTGCCTCTGTCTATACTTAGAGATTGTTTTTGTGATCCCACAGAAGAGGGGGGAAATATGGCAATAATCATAAGATTTTTAAATTACCGAAACTTCAAGATTTAACAGAGAACATTTTCAGCACCTTCCATGAATGAAATAGAAACATATCTATTACTATCAGTAAGACTTGTCTGCTAGGCTAAGAACTTAACCTCCTCTTGCTGTGGATTCAGAATTTTATGAGTATACATTATATCTGTTCTTTATTATATATTGTTTGTTTAATGTTAGACACTAATCCTTTCTGGGGCAGAGGAAGAAACCAGAATAAGATGAGAACATAGAATCATCCTGCAGAATTTATAGCTAAGGACAGAAGGAATTTTGTTTTCTTTTGGATCACTTTAGACACACTTTGGAACTGTAGTTGAAATTTGATGGGCTGCAATTTAACCATCTCTTTCCATTAATACTAAAATGTTCTCTTGACTAAAGCAGGAAAGATTTGGGTTCTTCTTCCTTAGAAATCCTAACAACTTCTTCAACTCTTGCTTCACTGGTGTATATGTTGTCTACTGATCACTGAATGAAGTGACAGAAATGAGGACTGTGGGACAGAAGTGCTGAGGAAATACCTCTGATCCCATCTCAGCAGGGAAGGCACCTAAACTGACTTCAGCGTTGGCTACCCCTGGCAGAAAAGAAGTAGCTGCCTGACTGGATGGCTAATAAGTAACAGAACTTGAAGGGGTGGTTTATAAGGTCTATCTTAACATAAAGTGAAATATACTATTGTTGTGGTGATGAGGTATGTTGGAGATGAGGTATGTTGAGATATCACTCAAAGAGAGACCCACAATCCCCACCCCAAGTGGCATAAAAGGTAAATGGCCTATCTAGTTCTCATTTTGTTATGACCCCATCTCAGGGGTCATCTCAGGGACATCTTTACTAAGAAATCTGTCTCCCTCTATTTTTTAGCCAATAAATTGTTATTCTTATTCTTGGTTTATGAATGATTGGATGATTACTACCTTGAACTTCATAAAAGTCTATTTGCCAATTTTCAACTTAAAAAATCCCCAAGAAGTGTTATTATTACTAAACCAATGTTTTGAGGACTCAACTCCAGATCTAGTGTAAAGAAAAGGCGAATACTGAATTTTGGATATGCACACAACAGAATGGGGACCATTGCCTTTGTTCCTTTTGAAAAAAAAATGAGCTTGTGAAATAACTATATGCTTCTCTATAATCAAAGCCCTCTTTTCCCCAATAATTACCAAGTGTATACTTTTCAGTTTCTACTCATGTAACAGTGACTTAAAAACACCTGCTTAACTAGCAGTCATGGATCCAGTGACCATTTATGTGTCCAGATGTAATGAATGTTTGGTTTTGTACATGACTCTCATAGAATTTTATGCTGGGAATAGACTAGAGTAGGGCTTAGATTAATAGATTAAGTTAATTATAACAGGTATAAGAATAGATTATGCTGTTAGAAAATATACACCATAGACTTTTATAGAATAAAATTATATGAAAACAATAGGCTCTTCAAAAATTGAGAATAAAAAAAGAATCTAAGTATTCAACTATAGGCAATTGGTTAAAAAAAAAAAAGATTGAGAATAGATTGGATAAAAGAATAGGTAGGACCAAGGATTTTAGAGGAAGATTCTCTAGAAATTTAATAAATGAGCTTCTTATTAAAAACATTGTTATATTTTTATTTAATGTAATTTAAAAACAAGATCAATATAGAAATTCAAGCTCTTGGCTGTAAGTGGTACTCTGTGGCCAGCCACTCAGAAAGGCTGATGTTATGCTCTAGCTCAGCTTGTAGGTGATGACACTTTCACATCTACCTTCATTGTCTCTTCTCTGCCAAAATGAAACTCACTATTTGGGAAACCGTACCTGAAAACAACCATTTTAATACTTCTATCTTTAAGTTATTGACATGGAATCCAACTTCCATACAAGGAAGTATCCCAGGTAAATCCTGGTAAACTGATTTGCCAGTCATCTGACAACACTAGGACACTAGGTAATAACCAACACAGTTCCTTCCTAATATGTTTTCTTTCTTGGCCCAGTGAGAGTTCTGGTGAACTAAGGCAAAGCTAGAGTTATGACCTCACGCCGCTTAACTAGCAGAGCTTTAAATTTTGTCTCAAATGACAATCAAATTTCTAATCTATTTATTTGGTGCTAAGCACTTTAGAATTCTAAGGAAATGTTTATTAGGGGACCAGTCAATATGGAGAAAGGTAGAAATGGAATACTATTGCCTGGATTCTGGTCTTTGATTACCTTGATTATCTAGACACTTGGTTTCCAATATGAACAAATTCAGTGTGGTCTAAATTATCAGTAGCAGCATTTCAATATGTCAAAACAAAATCTATTTTAATTTAAAATTATATTTTAAGAAGGAGTAAGCAGGGGAAAATGTTGCAAAATCACATTAACAACAGGTCACCAGAGATTCTAAATGGTTGTAAATCACTATTTTAGATGTTGAGGACAGGGAATACATGGTTTCAAAATACGGTGTTTTATGCACAGTGGCCAAATAGCAATAATTTGAGACTTCAGAGAGAGGACAATCATTTGAAATAAACACTCAGTAAAACAGTAAATAAATAGAATGTCATTAAATCATGATTAATGTTAGCATTCTTCACAGGAGGGAAAGCAAACCTCCCAAGTGATAGTTCCTTCCACTATTCCATCACCACGTCGAAATATATATATAGAGAGAGAATTTCATAATAACTGTACTAGTTTGCATATGTTAATAGCTGCTACACTAATACCACACACCTGAACATACATATCTATGTTGCTTACTTTTTATGGGACATTTTTCTCTTTCCACAAACTAAAGAGTCTGCAAGGGAAGGCATATTACTGTGTTTCTTCTGAATCTTCTTGTAAGTCTTGTATTTTCCATTACCCATGATGGTTTGGTGAATGCCACTGATGGACTGAAAATAAAGAATCACTAGCTCTGTGGGCAAAATAGCATCTAGAAGTAGAGCATAGAAAGTTAAGAGTGTGAAAGGTAAAACAGAAATTTAAAAATAGTGGTAATAGTGAAATGTGTAAGAAGCATTCAGAATATAGACATTTCTACTATTTCCTCTGAGCATAGATCAGACATTTAATCATGCTTGTTCTGAATTCAGTAAAATTTGAATGAGTATTTTAGAGTTACAAAACTCCTCCCAATAAAATTTAAATGTAACATTTGAGAAAAAAAGTTTTTTAAGGAAAAGTCAAAGACATTGAGACTTTTTTACTCGTCTTAGAAAAAGAAAGATTGAGATACTGGGCTAATGCCAGTTTTTAAGCAAGTTAAGGGAAATAAGAAATGAGACTTTCTTTTCTTCACTGAGGACCCATGGTAACAAAATATGCTTATTTTGTGATAGAAAAGGTTTGATAATAGATAGATAGATAGATAGATGATAGATAGATAGATAGATAGATAGATAGATAGATAGATAGATAGATAATAGATAGGTTTGATAATGAGGTAGGTTCTTGATAATGAGGCTTCTGAATACTGAAAGGGAAGTTATGGGACTGTCTTCTGTGAAGTTCTTCTGCTTAAACCAGATAGACTCACATCTTCCTGGCACAGTCTACATGTGTCAGGGAGAAGAGAAGGAATGATTTCTCTAGGTGGTTCTCATTTTTCAGGAGTTTTCTTCTCTCTCTCTCTCTCTCTCTCTCTCTCTCTCTCTTTTAGACAGAGAGATAGTCTAAAGCAGGCTCCACACTGGGTGTGGCTTGATCTCCCAACCCTGAAATCACGACCTGAGCCAAAATCAAGAGTCAGAAGCTTAACTGACTGAGCCACCCAGGTGCCCCAACTTCTTTTTTAAAGTCACTCAGAGGTAAAGTTACTCAGAGGTAAAAACTGCTGGAAGCTACAGGGATTTCTAAATGTGCTTGCTGTATGTGAAAGCAATAGCAGTGTCACCAAGGTCTTAGTGGACAATTCTCAGGAATCACAGGATGTTACCCTTTGTTACACATGGTCACATATGTAGCCATCACACTATGTTCTGATCATTTCCTATAACAACTGATTTATTACAAACTTGGAACTGTGGGTACAACTGCTGAAAAAAATTTGCTCGTGAACAAAGAGATTAGAGCATATTGTTCAGTGTTCTGTAAAAAGTTATAAACTTTTAGTACAAAAGTTATCACATTTCACCCTCTGTTTGTTGCTGTCAGTTCTCAAAGTCAAACCATTACCATTAAACTTACACCATTCCCTTCCTACTATACTGTTTTTGATTCATCCCCCAAAACATGAAGCCAGTAAGTGGTGGTGTTTGCTATGAAAAAAGGCAGAGGCCCTTGCAATTAGGGAAAAGACATCCTTAATTAGAAAAAAGGAAAAAAGGCTGCCACACTCTTTCTACTTGCCTAGCACTCATCTAGGAACTGGAGGTACACAGGTAAGTAAGTTCCCATCAGTAAAGTATGCTCACAGACTACTGAGAGAAACAAACATGTAAATAGGTAACTCTGATACGAAGAGGTATGTATTAGAGTAAAGGCATGTGCAAGGTACTGTATAGATTTGCCTGGGACAATTCTGGCTTGTGACTACCATCTTTTTTTTTTTTAAGATTTCATTTATTTATTTGACACAGAGAGAGAAAGAGATCACAAGTAGGCAGAGAGGCAGGCAGAGAGAGAGGAGGAAGCAGGGGGAGCCCGATGCAGGCCTCGATCCCAGGACCCTGAGATCATGACCTGAGCCGAAAGCAGAGGCTTTAACCCACTGAGCCAGCCAGGTGCCCTACCTTCTTGATATAATTATTCACAGGGGCCTTTCACAAAATATGTCCTGGTTGGACAATAAATTATATGGTTACCTTATAAATAGCTATAGCCATCAAATCTGCCTGAGGTTGTCTAGCAAGATATTCCATAGATTAGGAAAGAAAATCAAAGAGATTAAGAATTTTTGCCACATATGTTGTCTATATCCAAATGGAAATGAAAAACTTAGTAGACTTACTGACTTTCATTTCTTTTCCAGCATTGCCAGAGGAATAGAGTGGGAATTTAACTCATGTGGGGAGAGGAGAGAAGGACAAAGCAGGACAATCTAAACCCACTTACTGGCATATCATATGCACAAGGGGTGTCTTTAAATGAGCCATTAAATTAATGGATCCCATGAAACTCTCAGGATTGAAAGGTGGTGTGAGAAAAGACTAGAAGCCATGTAGGGAATTTTAGAAATGCGGCTTAAGGTTCAACATAAGGAACCTTATTTGGTGCCAAATTTTGTACAAAAGCGTTCTAAAGCAGCATTGGGTTGCCTCTGAGGCTGAGAGCCCTGTGCCCCTGTTGGTGTGCAGCAAAGGCTGAATGGCCACCATGAGCAAACTCAGGCGCTATGTGAAAACTTAGGTCACTGGTTATTTAGGGTTCTATACACATTGCTGATCCTATTATTTTACATTATGCATGGGGTCTTTTTGAGTAGCTTTTAAGTAAGAATCCTATGCTTGGAAAATGCCTAGAAGCTAAAACAACAACAAAAAGGTAGAAATATCATAAAAAACAAACAGAACAAACAAATAAAACACAGTTTGTGTGAGCTAAATGCTCTTATGACCCACTCTGAACACACACTAAAAAGAGACCAAGGAATGTCAATACAGATCTCACTGAGCTTATTCTTTGTCACTCTTACAAGCAAAGCAGCTTTTAGATACAATATTCAGAAGACACGCCTCCCTCAGAGGTCCCTACCTCTAGGACACATACTCATTTGAAGACCAAGTTGCCAAGAAGTCTCTCACTTACCAGTTTGATTTGCATAGTTCCAAGTTGCGTAGGAATGGGACCTGTGGCAAAGTTATCATTAAAGAGAAACAAAGCAGAAGACTGAACAAAGGATACATTCTGTGAAAAGTTTGAAGTTTATACTGTCTCAGTGATCCTTGTCATGGTAAGAAAGATGTCCACCTCTTCCCCACCTAAAAAGAATAGCAGAAAGTGACAAAAGGAGGCTCCCTGGAGGTAACACGGAAGCAAAGAGTAGGTGAACTGAAGACTGTACACATGAAAGGAGAGAAGGGAGTTGGCATGGACACAGGAGATGCGGCCAAACACCCTGCATTCACAGCAGAGCTACGTGACTAGGTTGGAATCACTTTCACCTCCTCCCCAGGGTATGCAAGTAGGAATAGGTCGGGCTGGGGCCAAAGGAATGACATCTTCCCGAGGCCCGCTTTCCCAGGGGCCTAAGAAAGGTGGCAATACAGCTAGAGCCAGGATGTTCTCACTGGTCCTTTTATATGAAATCTTGAATATGTGCATTTACAGATTTAAATGTTTTTCCAGTAACCAGAGAGAGAGGTCTTCTGAAGGCAGTGGAAATGGCTTTAGTTCTCCAGTGGTTAGAGTATAAGGGCTTAAGAGTGAGGAAAGCTAGTTTCAAATCTTGGCTACTTAACAGATTTATGGTAACATATTTAAACTTCTCTAAGTTTCAATTTCCACATGTTAAAAAAATGACAATGCATACACCATTGAGCTCATGTAAAGGCTGTATTATACATGTAAATTGTGTAACACACGTAGTGTCTGGGAAATAATTATTGACAATATAATTTTTATTCAGTGAAGACTATTATCTATTTCCGTAATGTTGTCTGCTCACCCATACCAAGCTCTGCCTCATTTTACGTCATTACTTTGTGTCTGGTCCTTGACATTCCACACTGTTTCGGCTTTGGCCTACTTCCCCAGATACTGTGGTATCTCTCTGCTTCAAAACTTCATGCTTCTGTGTTCTTTGAAAGATCTACCTGTAATTATTTGTAAATTCAGTACTAACAGTGTGCAAATATTTTAAATCCTACGAAAAATATGTGGCCTTTAGGAAACACTATTCTTGTTCTTGAACTCTGACGGTACTCTTCATCTCTGATAATATTGACCCTGAGCCCAATTCGCATTGAGTGAACAAGGTGTTATTATTTTATACCCTCTTCCCAGGAGGTTAAAATGACTCACCAAAAGTCACTCAGTGATCTCAGATGAGGAATCAAATGAATCAGTCTTGAGATCTTGATCTAAAATCTGCCAAGGTCTCCATTTACTGAGAAAAAGTCAGCCTAGAGATGATCCCCAGTAAATTTTATATTATGATACTACTTTTTTTTTTTTTTTTTTACTACATGCTTAAAATGTCTCCTGGATTTGGACTGGCCCTCTGATTACCCACAGAATACAGGGAAAACGCTGTGTAAGTTCCCTTCTCAACAGTTAAACCAGTCCTTGTCACCAAAACTATCATATGCTAGATCACATGTCAGTGTCTGTGACATAGTCAGGCTTTGGCTTCTCAGGATCCACTCATTACAAGTGAATTTATGTGCCTCGAAGCATATGGCCTTGATATATGATCCCGGAGCAAAAGAGCAAAGGTATTTCAAGCTGGCCACAATTTTATTGACTCTCATAGGCTTGCTTTGTAGTCATTCCAATAAACTAGATGAGAAATTTCTGATGCTCCAAGCTATCCAGTCTGCAGGACTCCATTTCATGATTCAGAGTCCAGCTAAACAACTCAAGAGTGCTTTTGTGTGACACTGTGACCACAGGAATAAATAATTGCTTAGTAATTCTCTTTGAGGCAGAAAATTCTAAACATGGAGGAACCATTTCCCCTTAATGGGAGCCAGAAATCCTGTAAGTGCTTGAAATGGCATTCACAAGTCTGAATGGTAAACAGATAAAAACAGGAGCGCACCAGTTGCACAAATGACTTGCTTGTCACAAACTTGTCATTGCAGTAATCTAACATTTCTTTCACAGAGCCCGATGGAAAGGATGGAACAAACAGGCCCTGCTGACGTTTTGGCTCTGCTAAGCCTTCCTCGGAGCTAAAGCATCTGCAGCATCTTCCTGTTCTAGACCCTTTATCTGCTGAAGTTAGCTGATACTGTACATGTCAAAGAAATGTTTGACTATTGCATTAACAAGTTGATGACAAGCAAGTTATTCCTGCAACTGAAATACTGCTGCTTTTAGCGGGCTGCCATCTTGACCTTCATCTTCTCCTACAGAAGAACCCTAACAGAACAGAGCACTAGGGAGATACGAGTACTGTTGCCCTAGGCTGTACAGATAAACAGGGACCACCTGTTCAGAATTTAGGTGCTGCGGTATAGGGGACACATCAGGCAATTCCATTTGGGTTGTGGATAGGATTTCCCGGTAAAACACAAACGTTGCAAACACATTCCACTCTCCCAAGGATTCTCTTGCTGGAGTAAAGAAAGCTGCATGGAAATTCATTTCCTGCTGCACCTCCTCCATTCCCCACACACATGGGGGACCCATATATACTTTATAAAATGTGAATAGCTGGGAAAGTTAGTGAAAAGTGTATACCAGCTTCAAACCTCGTTCTTGCCAGTTCTTGGAGTTCCTCCCATCAGAAGCCTCTCTCCTAACCTCCTCCTCATTCAGGATAGCATCTGGAACTCTCTACACCTAGTCAGAGCCATGCTCTTGTCCCCGAAAAGTCAGGTAGGTCCATTAGCCTCCTCACAGTAAACCTTCAACAGATAGCCGTAAGACACCACCACTTCATCTCCAACCGCAGCCGCCAGCAGGGAGTGCTCACACGCTGTGCAACTTCCGATTCTTGCCTCGCTGTTTGAGTCGCCCTCCTCCCTTGGGGGACCCACCCTTGGTGTTCCTGGAGTGTGCAGTGTGGTGGTCCCAGGCTTATCCGCATGCCGAGCTGAGCTGGAGCCTGTAACAGGCGTCTGGCCTGTTGTGCCAGGTTATTCTGCCTCCGCTGGTACCTTGGGCATATCAGCACTGGGAACAATGGAGCCTTCGCCCTAAGACTCTGGCCTTTTCATAAAGCTGAGCGTCTCTTACTCATCAAGGTGTCAGGTGCCCTGTGCCTTTTTTTTTTTTTTTTTTAGACCCTCGGTTAAAGGCGCATTGATATTGTCTTGTCTGGTTTAAAATTCGACGAGAAAACCTTGCATTCTCATACTTACTTTCTGCTGTTGCCTCAGGTGCTTTCATTTTTAAGTCTTGTGTAAAAATCGTTATCCTCGTTTAGCCACGAGAACCCATATTTCTTGCCAAAGTAGTGATGGGACTTATCTTGCTTTTAGATTTGGCGAACAGACCACAGTGCTGTCTCCCAGATGAAATGCCCTACTCCCATCCCAAATATCTCACACTGCAATCTATACCTCCGCTTTGTTACCACAGAAGACAGGTGGGAAGGGTATTTAGAGAGGGTCCTGTGTTCTCCACAGTTAAGGATGTTACCCCTGGAAAAGGAGGTGAAGGTAGTTTGAGGCGGGGCACTTATATTTTCTGTAAAAGAACACATGCAAATGAACTATTTGAATTTTAAATGGAGTTCTAGTGACTTTTTCTTTCTTTCTAAAGTTGCTGATAGGATTTCTGTAATGATTTTGTGTTTTATGTTTTTAATAGAACTTAAGTGGCAAAGAAACAATATGCTATTTTTGATTCAGGAAAAAAATAAAAGTCTTTTTTTAATGGGAACTCTCTTTTTAAATACACATTAGGGAATAGATAATGGCACCAACAATAAAAAATGTTCTCTCTTCCTAGTCTGAGGGATAGCTGATTAGTGTATGTCTATGTGTTTTTAATATGTGTTTACTTACTTACATGATTGTTTATTTATTTTAAGAAAGAAAGAAAGGACGAGAGAAAAGAAAAATTCTAATGCTAGAGTAATCTCATTAGATTCATAGGCTTTTAGGGCTGGAAAGGAACTCGATGATAGTCTATGACTTTGTATCACACTCACGCTTGAGATATGTGTATACTGAAACCCAAAGATGTTTAATAATGTGAACAAAGATACACAACAAGATTGTGGCAGAGCTAGGCCTAAAAATTTCTTTTAAATGAACAGTCTCATTTGAATAATTCACACTGATGTACTTAAGTCTAATAGGGCATTTGTTTTTGGAATAACTGGGGTTGTGTCCTGGCTAAGCCAATTTTGGGATATATACATTTGAATAGTTTGGAGACATTTCTTCCTAAGCTGTGTTTTATCTGAGTCATGTAAGGAACTATTACAATTTCAATTAAGTCTTCTCTTATAAAATTTCAAAGAAATACTTTCCCCATTCCCATTTTGGCACCTAAAAAATATAGTTTTAAATGGGTCTGTTCCTTTAATAAGTATTCATGTAAGTAGGTCATATTCTAACATTCTTGGAGATAAAAATTCTTTTATCAGATTAAAAGAAATCTGGTTTTTATTCCCACTTTTAGCCATGTTTGAGTTGGTCCTTGTTAATTGTCAGTTTCAACAAAACACCGATTAAGTTAAAACATCAATGTTTTTATTCGTTTTGGTTCTTTTAGTTTAGCACAAGGGGAAAATTAAAAAATGCACTTACCTTTTTGCAGCCATGATAATTATATACTCTATTTTTCATTTATGCAAAACTTTATTTTTGAGGGTTTTCTTTTTGTTTCATTTCTCCGTTTTTGCATTTTCCAAACATCTGTACCGTGGCTGGTGGCGAGAGTAGCAGTGGCTGGCACTTTTCCTCTACGCTTTGAGAGAAAGAGAATTGGCTGGAATAAAACCTTGCCTTCCATATGGTCGACTTGAAATACAGCATTGAAAAGGTATCGTCTCTTTTTTCTTTTCTGAAACCAGAGGTGAAACGCACAAGCAAATAGCAATGTTGATGCCAAACCACCTGTTGATTCATATCAGAAAAGTCCTTGGCAAGGCACCCCCCACTTGATCTTTTGAAAACCTGACTAGATGATCTCTGTGCGTTGGTAGCATCATATCAACAACATATGCTGCCGGTCACTCACTTAAGAAAGCCTAGATTCTACACGTAGTCAAGAGATGAATTGAAAGTTTTGCTTTTGCTTTGACAAAACACTTTGTAAGTATGTTTGGCTATGAAGTGTTTGCTGATTCCTGGAGTACTGGGATCTATTGTCAGGGACAGTGAAAAGAAGGTGACACTAGAGCTTTCTTTCAACTTGATTAATTCTAGTTAGGAAAAGCAGTAGTTTTGTCTTATCGGTTATTTTAAAGTAAAATACTTCAAGCATGTAAGAATATAAAGAATAATGTGAATACACAAGAATCCACACCCAAATTAAACAAATATCTGCCACACTTATTTCTAAACCTGTTTTTTTTTGTCTTTTATTATTCTAAGTTACATAAAATGATATACAAAAATTAAGTATTTAGCTTGATGAGCTTTTATGTAAGTATATATCCATGTGACAACACCCAGTCCAAGATACAAAACATTCACAATACCTAGGAAGAGTCCCTTGTGCTTGCAAACCTTTAACAAAAGGTTAAAAACAAGCAAAACTATTCTGACCTCTGTCATTATGAACTAGTTTTACATTAAGCCATAAGCCATAGTGTCGCTTATATAAAATGTTTTCTACTGTAGATATCACTAAAATTTGTTTGTTGATTCTCTCATGTTAGATGTTATTTTTAGTATTTCCCAATCACAACTAATACTGCAGTTAACATTTTTATACATGTTTTTACATGGAGGAGAAATTGCCTAACTATAAGAAACATGCGTTTTCGATTTCACTAGGAATGTAACATTTTTCTTCAAAGTGGTAGTAGTAATTTATATTCTCATTAGCCATCTGTGAGAACTTCTCCACATACTTCATAACATTTAGGATGGCTAGACTTTTAAATTTTTTGTCAATTTGGTAGGTATTAAGTAATATCTCATTTAAAAAATTTTTTACTTATAAACCATTGGTATTTCTTTGTGTGTGTTGCCTGTTTGTATCTTTACCCATCATTCTGTTATTTGTTTTTGCTATTGTTATTTCGAGCAGTTTAGGTTTTGGTTTTGATTTTGGTTGTAGTATTCTGGATTCTCGTTCTTTGGGCAATAGAGCTTACAAATATATTTTCCTAATTTGTAGTAACTTCTTTTGGAAAAGTTTCTAATTTTTATGCAGTTAAATTACTGATATTTTAACTTTTATAGTTTGTGCTGGGGCATCTGACTGGTTCCGTCAATAGATCTTGATCTCAGGGTAGTGAGTTCAAGCCCCATGCAGTGTATGGAACCTACTTAAAAAAAAATATATATATATATATATATACATATATATATATATATATTGCTTTTATGTCATTTAAGAAAGCCTTCCATATGACAGCCTACTTTTCTTTTCTTCATTCCTTTATTTTCTTCTAACAGTTTAGACGTTTGGCCTTTTACATTTAAATCTCTAAACTTCTTGGTATTTATTTTTGTATGTGATATCTTACAGGTACCCTATTTTATTCTTTTTCCATGGATAACCCAATTATCCCAGCACCATTTAACAAGTTAGCCATCCTTACCCATTAATTTGTAATGCCATCTCTTGCCTACATTAAATTTTTTTAGGATCTTTATTTCAACCAATAAACTGTTTCTCTATTCTCGTGCTAATACCACAGTGCCTTAATTATCATAACTTTATAGTATTCTTGCTGTCCTGGTTAGACATATCTCTCTACATTGTTCTTTAAAATTCTCTTGGCTCCTTTGCCTTTTGCTCTTTAGTATAAATTTAGGATTAGTTGGTTAAGTTTTACAAAAGCCTTACTGAATTTTATTTGTACTTAAATTAACTTTAGAGAATAATCTGGGGGAGAATTGACATTTTTATAAAATTGTGTCTTTCTACCCATTGATAGACTATATTCCTCTACTAAATCAGATCTTCTTTCATGTTCTTTAATGTTTCATAAATTTTACTGTAAAGGTATTGCTAGACCCTCTTTTGTTAGATTTCTTCTCATGTCACTTAGATTTTTGTTCTTCTATGTATAGAGTCTGTTTTCTGTTTCATTGTTTATTGGTCATTGTTGGAATATATTTTATGACTTTGCTGAACTCTCTTATTAGTTCTAATAACTAAACTGAAAATTCTCATAGATTTTTTACATAGGCATGTATATCATCTGTAAGTAATGACAGCTTTTCTCTTAAATTCTAATTCTTAAGTGTTTGATTTCTTTTTCCTGTCATACTGCATAACTAAGACCTCTATAGAGTATTGAATTAAAGCATGATATTATGAATATCTGTTCTTTTTCTTACTTTAATGGTAATTTGGGGAATGTGACATTTGCTTAGCATTTTGATAAATCCAAATTATTGTGTTAAGGAAGTTTCCAACATCTATTTATAGTTTGCAATGCATTTTTAATCAGGAATGCTAGTCAGATTTTATCCAGTGCATTTTCTACATCAATAATATGATAAAATTACCCATTAATATGGTAATATTTTACAGGATACTAATACATTTCCTGATATTAAACATTTCTTACATTCCTGGAAAAAAACTGTACTTGGTTCTGGTGTGTTTTTTTAGTTCACTGTTGAGTTTAATTTGCTGATATTTTATGTAATATGTTTGTACAGGGAGATTAGTCTTTAATTTTCCTTTCTTAAGCTGTTACTGTATAGCTTTGGTGTCATGGTGATATTAGCCTCATAAAATAAGTTGAGCAAATTTCATTTCTTTCTTTTTCTTTTTTTCTATTTCTGAAATAGTAGTCATATTAATAGGGATTACCTATTCTGAAAGTGTTGTTAAACTTGCCTGAAAAATCATCTGGACCTGGTATTTTCTGTACATAGTGGGAAGGTAGAGTAGGGCTGATTATCAGTTCAATTTCTTCCATGGTTATTGGCTATTCAAGTGTTCTATTTCATCTTAAGTCAATTTTAATAAGTTTTTTTTTTAAGAAAGATATACAATTAACAGTTAATCTACACTTTCAAATGTATTTGCATAAAATTGTTCAGAATGGTCTCATGATTTTTAATTTTATCTTTATATGTCCCCCTCTTATTCCTAATATTATTCATCTGAGCCTTTTTCCTTATTCATTGTTAGACATTTTTCTGTTTCATTTACTTTTTTTAAAACCTGTCTTTTATTTTATCTACTTTATTGTGTCTTTGTATTCTGTATCATTTGTGCTCTTATCAAGATTATTTTCTTCAGTCTACTTTCTTAATAGTTGAGACCATTTTTCTTTTTTGAGATTCCTGTGTTAAATTATTACTCATTTAATTTTGATGCTTTTTCTTATGTTCAAAGATGAATTTTACTCTCTCAATTTTCTTCCAACTTTTTCATTAGCTGCATAGCTTGTTTTGGTATGTAGTTTTGTTCAATTTTAAATATTTTGTAATGTCTGCTTGATTTATTTTTAACCCTTGGGTTACTTAAAAGTGTATGTTTTTACTTTCTAAACATAAATTTACTCTATTTTTATTACTGATCAAGAGTTTAATTGCATTATAATGAGAGGATGTGTTTTATATGGGTTCAGTTAAAAATTTTTTTTAGTTTTTTGTGACCTGGGACATGGATTTTACTGCTGACTTGAAATCTGTAGGTGGCTCATCTATTTCTCTAGTGCTCATATTAAATTTTTATATATATTCCTAAGTATATATTTTTCTAATAAAAAATAATCCACCTTTTAGTATTTCTGGCTTTCTCCTTAGTGTAAAAAAAGTGCATAGCATGTTTTATCTACTAACTAATTATCAATCTGTTCTAATTATTGAATGGAGTCTTACATATTTGTTTTAAACATATGCAAAAGTGGTTATCATTGATTTTTATAGTTAATGCCTAATTATATTTACTCATATATTTTAGCCATTGCTCTGTCCACCATTATTCTTGGATGATATGGCTTCCTTTCTGGGTTCACTTTTCTTCTTGTTGAATTACATCTTTTAGTAATTCTTTTGGGAGAGCCCTGGGGAGTGTACTCTTTTGATATATCTAGAAATATTTTTATTTTATCTTTTATCTTAAATAGCAATTTATCTGGGTATTTTTGTCCAGCAGTTGAGGATATTACTCAGTTAATCTTACACAATTGTTCTTCAACTATCATTACTTAAGAAAAATCTTCTATCAATCTAGTTTTCATCTTTTTGTAGGTAGTCTGCCTTTTCCCCCTGGTGACTTTTAAAAGTTTTTCTATATCCTTGATGTCTTATAGTTTCTCTCAAATGTGTCTAGATATGGATTTATTTTGAATTATCAGTCATGAACTCAGGGTATGCTTTCTAATCTCAAGACTCTAATGCTAGAAAATACCGTTATTATCTTTTTCTTTACTGTTTCTTTGTTATTACCTCCATTTTCTTTAGGGATTCTTATAAGATATATATTGGTGTTTCCTAGTCAATTTGCATATCTCAATTGCTCTTTCATTTTCTAAAAATATATTTTACTTTCTGTGATTTTTTTTCTGAGTGCATTCCTTAATATTACCTTCCAACTCACTAATACTCTCCTTGAAATTGCCCAATCTTAAATTATCCTATCTATTGCATTTTTAATGTCAACATATTTTTCATTTTTAAGATTTCTGATTGGTTCTTTATTCATCTTATCTTACTACTCTCTGTTGTCATTTAATAATTTCTTACTCTCTTATAGGTATGATCATTTTGTCTCTGAGCATTATAAACAGATTCATGTTGAGGTCATCGTCAGACAATTCTATAAAATCAAATTCACCTGTAGTGAATGTTCTAATTATTAATACATCCCTGACTAGTGGTTTTGCTGTTGCCTCTATTGGGATTCCTAGGTTCCTAGTCCCAATCCAAATGCTGTAGTGGTAGCTTCAGCTTTTTCTCTTTAAGGGTATTTGATCATGATTCTGTGTCTTTATCCTTCCACTTCTCAGTGACTACAGCTCTATAAGCTTTTGCCCCAGGTAGCAGTCGGTCAAATTTTTTGCAGCCTCCTGCTGAAGTAGTGAGCCAGGCTCAGGTCCACCATTTCATATGGAGCCTTTTGGCTTCATTACTCCAAGAGCTAGACTCTCAGCCACCTCTGTATGTTTCTGGGTCCAGATTGATCAGGCTTATAGCTTCAGCCCACTTTGCTGCTTTTAGTTTCTTTGTAAAAATGATCACTTTCTTTTTTAAATTTCACTCTGCTTCTTCAGTTTTCTCATTTTATACTGTATCAATTTTTTCTTAGTTAACAGTATATCTTAAGTGACACCCTTTGATTTTCACCTCTCTTTTATTTAGGTATATCATTTTAAAACAAATACTATAAGTAACAGTTATTATTGAATGTTTAGTTGGACTAGACACTGAACTTTATAGATATTATCTTATTCTATCCTCTCTATAATCAGTTACTTTTATTCCCACTGTATAAACTAGGAAATTGAGGCAAATAGGCTAAATAAACTCCCCCTTGGGAAAGAGGTTATAAATAGGAAAGGGCAGAAGTAAGATTTGAACTCAAGTTTCTCCACTACCAAAACTAGTGCTCCTAAAATAATACTCTCTTGTTAGATTTTGTATTTTTAAAAAAATCTGCTATGGTGTTTCTGTTTTATTTTTAATAAACTAACTATTATTTATTCTTGTAAGAATATATCTGGTCCTACCTCAGACATTTTATTGTGTATTGTCTGTGTTTTTATACATCCTTGGTCATGTCTCTATCCCCCTCTTTTTTTCTCTCCCTCTCTCTTTTTTCTTCCTCTTTTGATATACGATGATTCTATTTGTTATTAATCTAGTAAATTTAGAAATTATAAAGCATAGTTTATTCTTCTAATAATGATTACTATTATTTTTAAAAATCCAGTCCTATTTTCTTTAATAATCATCATTAATGAAATTGTATGCTGTATGAAATGAGAAATTTAGGATGCCATTTCTTCATTTCTCCTCCTATTCAGCTTCCCATTTTTTGTTATAATACATTATGTCAGTTATAGATTATTGTTAGTTTTATAATACAGCTGTAAGAGAGGATAATCACAAAAAGCTAAATTACTTATTTGGGTAGTAGAGAGCTTCTAACACAAAGTAGGTACTTAGTAAATACGTGTTGGGTATGAAACAAATGTACCTGTTTTGTGTATACTCACATGCATACAGAGAAAGAAAACATAGCTGAAATATCATTAGAGTCTCCCTCTACTGCTAGATGACCCACCTATTCATTTAAACTTCTGATTTTATAAGCTGTTGGGTCACTGTATGATTTAATAAGTACTCTTTCTTCCAATTCTTTTGTTAGGCAAACACGTGCCTTTGTGTGGTTCACAAAGAACCAACCCTTTGCAATCAATGTGCTTCTATCCAAGTTAGTCCCACACATAGCTAGTTCCATCTTTGCCCCTAAAAATAAGAAATATATCTGGCAACTCCCATTCTCACATCAGCAACTACCCTTAATTTTTCATTTGCCAAATACTGTGCTGTGTGATTCTTGAAGTGAAATAGTGATTAAATATCAATAATTGTATCATATTCAATTGCTAATAGCCTATGTTCTTCCAGAATACTTCATGTTGTTTACTCTTTAAATAAAAGCATTTTGAAGTAGTTCTTATTGCTTTATTTTCTAAGGATAGTTCTTAAAATCCCCAATTATAGTTAAAGGAAATTGTTTATAGAAGATGCTAAGAAAATTGTATTTTCCTTTGAATACCACTAGATATTAACAAGAAACTTAATGATGATCTGTAACATGCCTAAAAAATATGATGCTTCTATTGTAGCAAAGTAGATTAAGTAAAACAATGTAGATTAACAAGAAAAAAGCAAACTAGTATAAACTGGGTCATTGCTGATGTGCAAATTTTATGGAAATTTTAATGGCACATTTGATCAATTTATAAGAAGTTTGTATTTGTGTTTATAAGAACACTCAAGCTTCCTATGTGGCATGACTTTAACAATCTTTTATATGTAAGAACAGATTGAAATTAAACTGTCTTCCTAGCTGTTTCTATTTTTTAAATTGTAAAAATGATTTTTGTTATTCTCTATTTAAAAGTCACTGAACTGGGAATCAGGAGACTTGGTTTCTGGTCCCAGTTCTGTCATTTAACTAGCTCTAGTCTCTTGAGTAATTTGTTGAATTCTTTGAGTCAGGTTGTTTTATTTATAAATATAAAGAGTTGGACTTGATACTCTGTAAAGCCCCTTCCAATTTTCATGTCTAGTATTTAGCATTGTATCTGTCTGTATCTCTATTATATATAAAGACCCACATATAAAAACTTAACTACATATAGGTCCCATACATCAACAACATAAGTTATTCAACAGAATTCATAAGGAAATATCCAAGAATGGGATTAATTTTCTCCTGAATTAGGGAGTTGAATTTAGCTAATAGATAAATAACTGGGAGTTTCAGTAGATTCTTGATCTGGATAAAAGGAGCATGGTATTTTCAAAAGTACTGTTAGGCAGCAATGTAGAGAATGGATCAGAATGGAAAAAATCTGGAATAAAGACAGGCAGAAGGATGCCACGGTTCAGGATAAGGTAAGGAGAGTCCAGAATGTAGTGATAACATCAGAGATGAGTAGAAGCAAAAGATATGAAGATACTGAGATAAATATTTGTTTTAAAAAAATATAAAAAGATTATGAAAAGAAAAATCACAAAAGAGGAAGTACAAATGTCTAACAAACACGAAGAAGTATAACTCACTAGCACTTGAGGCATTATTTATGAAAATAGTACTTCTCAATGGTAGTACATGTGCAGTTAAACTGGCACTCATATAGTGATGGTGGGGATATGTATTGACATGAAATTCCACAAAATAAAATGGCATTATATTATCAAGAAACTTTCTTTAAAAGTGGATCTTTTCGACACAGTAATTTTACTTCTAGAAATCTATCAGGAATAGATACTCTAGACTGAGATTTATGTACAAAGATGTCCAACACAATGTCATTTACAAAAGTGGAAAAAGAGAAAAACAATCCTAAATATTTTATTGGAGAAATTATTAAACAAATTATGGGACAGCCATAGATATCAATACATATAAGATAGAAAATGTTCATGAAATAATGTAACAGAAAGTATCTAATCCAAAAGAAACTTGCACACCTAACATGATCCTAAATTTAAAAAATGAAAATGTTTGATTATAATCAAAGGAAATACATTAAAATATGAACATCTGTATGGTGGAATTAAGTGATATTTTATTTCTTCTTTTTCTAAAACTTTCTAAATGTTCTAAAAATGCTATAATAGGGCGCCTGGGTGGCTCAGTGGGTTAAAGCCTCTGCTTTCGGCTCAGGTCATGATCTCAGGGTCCTGGGATCGAGGCCCGCATTGGGCTCTCTGCTCAGCGGGGAGCCTGCTTCCTCCTCTCCCTGTCTCTCTGCCTGCCTTTCAGCCTACTTGTAATCTCTCTCTCTGTGTCAAATAAATAAATAAAATCTTTAAAAAAAAATAAAATAAATAAAATAAAAATGCTATAATAATTAGAAAAATAAAAATTTTAAGCAAACAGCAAATAATTTAAATAATATTAATTCCAAATTTTGTGCTAATTCAATTTAAGAGATGAATACATATTTACTATTTATCACCCCTTAATGGAATTAAAATGTTTTGCTTTTCCAATTTTTTAAGCTTTGAAATATCTGTGATACAGATTTTTGGAATCCTATCATATAGAATATGATATAGCATATACTTTCCAAATCAGACCACATTGTTTCTATTGCCCAGTGCTTCTCAGAGTGTCTGGTTTTGTTTTTTTTTTTTTTTTGGATCCTTATACATTTGCCTCAGGTTATCATGACATTCTAGAACCTCATTTTCTTTAGTCTATCAGTCAGTTCTGACATTAATACACTCAAAGCACATGCATGTGTATATGAGATTATCATAAGGGAAGAAATCTATATCACTCTTTATGTTTTCAGTTGTTTTTAACTTCTAAATTTCTCATCCTGTAAAAATTTCATAATCTAATAATAGTAGTATTTTGAGTAATTGAGACACATGAAAATGGAGTAAAGGACACACAGCTAATATGTCAGTATGAAGTCACTTTTTGTGGTAGAATAAACTACTACTGATAAAATTTATCAGGCACCCATCACAAGAATAGAATCTTGGCTACTCTGTGTAGGAATGAATAAACATAACAACTTACTTGGCTCTGTACACAAAACTTAGCCAAAAAAGAAACCTGGTTAGATGCCAGAAAGAATGAACCAGATAAAGTTTTATTGGCTCAAAATGCACAAGTAACTTTGTCCACTCCTTTTCTAACAAAACTGTTTAAGTAAAAATGTAATCTTTTTTAAAATCTAAATTCTTTACACTAGCCAATGGCAAAGTACTGGAGTAACTAAACATTTCTAGACTGCACCCTCTTTCCCTTCTGCCAGGAGAATGAACCACTTTCTCTCCACTCAGGCCTCCACTGACTACACGTTAATTCAGAACTGTTTATATGCAAGCTCATCTCATTTTCAGATCGATAATTCCAGTGAAGGTAGAAGTTATGTCCTACTTATCTTTGTTACCTCAGGTTCTGGCAAAGTGCACGATTGTTGAATGAACTAATGAAAGATTAGCAGCTTACTGTAGATGATTTTAGTATCTATAAAGATAAATGAAGGAAAAGTTAACTTGGTTTCAAATGTTCGCACCCTATATATTATTATATAACCAATCTCACAAGCATTTAGGCAAATTCTTTTACAATAGTAAACATCTTTCAAGAACATATTTTTCATGGCTCCTGGGTAAGCGGTCAGTTGAGGGGCCGACTCTTGATCTCAGGGTCCTAGGATAGAACCCCCCATCAGGCTCCATGCTCAGTAGGGAGTCTCCTTAAGGACTTTTTCTCTCTCTCTCTCTCAAATAAATAAGCAAATCCTTAAAAAATATATTTTTTGCAAGGCACAAGGCTAAGAATTAAAGTAGTGTAGTTCTTAAGAGCTCTTGCAATGACTAGTACGAAACCCACAATAAGCTACTCAATCTCTGAATTTCAATTTCTTCATCTGAAAGATGGGAGTAGTAATAATGCTTCCTTCATAGCCTTTGCTCTGGAGACTGGATGAGATCTTGCATATCAGACAGCATCATGCCTGGCTAAGCCGTTGGGCTATTATTACTAGAATTAATTCCTCCCAGGACAGCTGGTTGTACTTGCACATGAATCTTGACAACTGGGACAGAGGGTAGGTGTACCAGCAGGGCTCACACTGAATATAGAATCAGAGAGCTTAAGTGCTTACGCCAGTGTGTTTCAGGCTTCAGAGCCTAATAATTACTTGGGAAGCTCATTTAAAAGGTAGATCTTTGAGTTCCACCTCAAGACGTACTAATTCAGTTGATTTGCTCTGGGGTGTGACCTTGATAAACGTCTTTTTAACCATGCTCCTCAGGTGTTTCTGGTGTAGCTGGTCCCAGACCAAACTCTAGGTAACCCTACCATCATGACTCCATCCCAGCCTCAGCTGCATATCACCTCCAACCCTATGGCATCATTCCCTGGGACTTACCCTGCTGAATACTTATGTGGCTTTGCTACCCCCACTCCTTCGTCCTACTCCATGGAAAGCAAAGGGAAGAATAGGAAAGACAAACTCAATTAGGAAAACTTAAGTAGCTCTAGTAAATTATTTGTTATTTTGTATTAGTTGGACTAATGGTCTTTTGCATTAGTCCAAAACTGAGCTGACTTGACAGGTAAGCTTGAACTTTAGAACAGTAGTTTTCCTCCAGTAACTGTAAAATGATTGGCCACAGTGAAGTTTACCTATTGTTTTTCTTATGGAATTGCTATCTATAAAACTTAGATGAATAAGCACAATTGAAGTGCAAAGTGTTAAATGCATGCTTCAATTTAGTCAATGCATTTGCACATTGAAGTAATTAGGATGTATTTAAAAGCATTCTGCTTGCAATACTTTGTTCTCCATTTCCTACAAATCAAATTAGTGAGGGTAGATTTGATTTTGACATCATTTTGAAAATATTTTCTTTTTCTTTTTTAAATTTTCTGAGTATTACATTTTTACAAAGTTCAAAACACAACCAACTGTGACTAAATTCATAAAAACAAAACAAAAAGTCCAAAGTGCAGGAAAATGAAAAACAGCACAAAGTAATATGCAGTAGAACAACATAAATCATACCTCACAAATATAGTAATAATACACCTTATCCATGTCCGATCAATTAATAACAAATACATATTCAGATAGCAAATAGCTCATTCTTTTCCTTTGATTGAGAGCCCCAATTTAATTATTCATCTCAGTCCAAAATAAATATGCAAAGGTAGCCAGACCTTCTAAGAAAAAGCTCCTTAACCATCTCCTTATTTTCATTGTAGTATTTGTAATGCAATGAATGATTGTGAAGAAAGAATATAAAGGGTGTTTTCCTTGGTTGCTAACAAAGCATTCAAGCAAGATTATTTTTTAAATAAGGTTAGACTTGGTTAGAACTGAAAAATGCTTGTGGAGCTCTTTACACACACACAGACCTGAGTTTAAATCCCAACTCTGCATACTGTCTGTATGATATTTAACAAATTATCTCACCTCCCTGAGCCTCAGTTTTCACATCTGTAAAGTGAGGGTAATAATATCTACATTGCAGCATCTCTTTCTTAGCATGCAATGATGTGTTGGAAGTGCCTAGAATTTAATATGTACTCAACAAATGGAAGTTATTATTATTAATTCAGGAAAGAAAGTTTGAAGGGATAAGAACCCTAAATCTGCTGAGGAAAAAAGACCAAACAAAAATAATCTGTGTTTTCACGTTCTCAGAGTCTATTTACAGGAGTCTCAGATTTTATCCCAGAATTTTACCTGCAGAAGAGATAGTTTTACCTTTATAATTTTCTTTCCACCCAAATTGTTGTCCTTAATGTAAATCAGTGACCTCAAAACACATGTTGAGAAATGCCATTTATACCTTTGAAGTGCATATTTGAATGACTATAATTTTCTAATACAAATTATTATCATATTCTTTTGTTGAAGATAAACAGTACTTTGGACTGGGTGCAGATTACATAAATCCAATTCCTCTCATTTTTTCTATACTAACCTTATAGTATAAGGAGTGTATGTGTTTATGCATCGAGAGAAAATGAACAAGAACAGTAGATTCCATTTGTGCTTCATAGGAAGCAGAAAAGCTATCTTGTTTGATCCTATCATCAGTGACTAGCTCTGTGTTTCATATATAGAAAGTGCTCAATAAATGATTGCTGAATTAATACATGGGGAGAAATAAAATGCTAAGAAAATATCTGGATAGCATAAAGGAGCCAGCTCAAAAGTATCTATGCAGGTAGTAAGCAGAGAGCTTAAAACTTACTTATGAGTGTCAACACTCCTTTCGTTAGGAGGGCTCCATGTGGAACTACTGAGAGCTATTTTTATTCAGAACCTCTCATTTTAGCTGGAGAAAGCAGCCAAACCAGAAGAGCCAACTGATCCTCAGTTAGAGAACCATGACACGACCTTCACAGAGCTGCAAGGACCCTTAGAGATTTGCTAGTGCAGGTTCCTCACTTCCCAGCTGAAGGAAATAAATGATTTCCCCAAACATTTGGTGACGAAACTGATTAATCCTCCAACATCAGTTTCCTGATTCGGGTCCAGTGCAGTTCATATCGTACCATGTTGCCTTTGTGTTAGCAGACTGTCCCCCCTGGGGTTCCCAGATACCTACAGTGGCTTTTCATCTTTTGACCAAGACAGTGCAGTGGAATATCCAGGAGTGCCTCTGATTAGAATCTTCTCACCTTGCCTGGCATTTTCCTTAGAGCATAAGAGGCTTCAATAAAGAAATTGTTCCTCTGACTCTTAAATTCACCTTTTTTTAATCAAGAAATAATCTATATTATTATTAACCATAGAAAATTTGAACTACTTTAGCTCCTTTCAAATGATTATTAATTGGAGCTAAAAGGAATGGAGAAGAAAGAACCATTAAAATTTGACTGGAGGGAGAGAAGGGAGAGAAGGAAGAGTTCTGTCCTCGAGATGTTAGCTAGGACAAGGAGAGCCTGGGTGGTCTGTGATGGGGGGATCCAGAGTACCCAGAAAGTCACTGAGAGATTTGAATCTCAAAGAAGAGGGGAGAGAAGAAGAGGTGAAGGGATAGAGCAAAGAAGGGAGAATGGGTGCTACAAGTAGACTTCATAATTTGATCTTTTGCTTCATTATTTACTGTATTTGTAACCCTTGTGCCCAGACGGAAGGAAACCTTAGGTTCAGGTCATTTGTGTCCTGTTATAATTTATATTGCTACTGTCAAGCAATAACTAGAATTCCTTGAATCAAGTATTAACGACATCCATGAAAGAAGAAATAAAGCATTTAATAGGTAAATATCTTCCCCTTCCACCTAAAGAATGGAGGAAGTGTTGATGGGCTGTTGATGGTGAGTTAAACTGGCATACCAAGAATTTTTATAAATGGTTTTCCCATGCTCCATTGAATCTGTGGCTGAGACTTTAGTTGTATACCAGCTGTGCGTGCAAAATCTCATAATTATTCTTACTGTATTAAGCATTTTATAGCAATTTTAGCTCTAAAATGCTATGCAATAGTTTTTATGCAAGTGTACCAGACATGTAAGCTGTTCCAATGAAAACATTTCCTTTCATTTAGACACGTGGTTTTAGGTTTCCAAACTTAGCTCTTTGCATTGATGGAAGAATCTTTAGGCCAGACATCAGGTTTTCTGGTGGGGAGTTGGATTTTCTTGCACATACTTTATTTCTCCAGGCAGCCTCATCAGAAAAGGCCGTTTCAGTGAGTATACAATAGTGATAGTAACAAATACTGCTGCTGAGTACTAGCTCCTCCACAGCCCGTCCTGTTGAGAAAGGCACTGGAGAGGAAGCTAGGGTTATCTCGGCATCCCTCTGGGGCATAATGACAAGCAGGCAGAAGGACTTGGACTTAACCTCTCTGCAGAAGGCTGACACCTTTAACACTGACGCACATGCTGCTGCGCCCTGCAGTGGCAAGTCTTGGGCCTGAGCCCAAAGCTGGTGTGGAGTTTGAACCCTTGGCATTCTGGCCCAGGGCCAAGTGCTATCAATGGAACCCCACTGACACCTTTAGTTATTCTTCCTAGATTAGGATAGTAATTTACTTGTCTCTTTGATTTCAAGTGTCTGGTTTTGTTTCCAGATGCCTCCCAGCTCATCTGTATTCCAGGGGTTTCAAAAGACTTTAACCTCATTGGTTCTTTCCTTTGTCAGTTCCATTTGGTGAACACAGGAGGGATACAGAGACTACAGAGAGGCAAGGGAGGGGGCGGTGTGCGTGTGATGTAGGGGGCATGTGGGGAGGGCTTGGTGAGACTGCAGGAATAAATGAAAGGCATATTCACTTTCAGAACATCAGCTATTGTACCAGAGCAAGTCAGGGTGGAGTATAAGAGGTGATGTGTAGGACAATGTAGTGAAAAGTGTCATTAGATGGATTCATGTGTAAAAGCCCTCCAAACAGCAGTAATCTCAAACTCCCCCAAACGACTGCAATATATGAAAGAGATGGAAAGACCATAGAAATTTTATCCCAGTGCCAATAAGGTAACAGCACTTGGATTTTAACATGCTATGGTAGGAAAAGGCATTTATGCAGGGGTGTCATTTCATGTTTACAAGGGCCTGTCTGGCACTGTTTATTGATTTTACTGCAATTCTTTCCCCAGGACCCTGTAGATAGATAATTGCTAGAAATGTCCATCATTAGCAGAGCAACGAGTGCAACCATCACACTAGGAAAAAGATACACATAGGACCCTGCAAGCAGGCATCAAATGGGGGTAGGAGTCACACAATAACACGTGCAGCTATAACTCCAGGCAAACACACACACAACACCCTGTGTAGCCATTGCACTGAGAAAATACACACAGCCCCCTGTGCAGCCATCACACATCAGGAAAATACACACATGACACCCCTATGCAACCATCACACCAGGCAAAAGCACAGACATAAAATGCTAAGTCAATAGGAATGAACAGCTTATAAAAGCCTACTGGAATAGATCACATCACAGCCAGGTACATCTGTTCTCAGCACTAACCATTATCGTTAGCTTAAAATGCTTAAAATCACCGCGCATCCTCAGGTCTAGGGACAGATTATTCCAAGAAGATTCTGCTAAATAGATTTGGCAATGCAGTGAAGGGGACCTCTACTACATTAAAGTGATGCGTTTTGCATCTCAAAGGCTGTCGACTGTATTTTGAGGAACTCTGTGATTGAAGAACAATGCTGTAGGATGGAATAGCAATTTTTCCAGCTCTTCAAAATCTGAGGGTGATTTTTACCCCAACTTGAATTAAATGTACAACTGAATGGGCAGCTCTCAGATTAGGAGGTGACTAATAAAAGCAGAATTGGAAACAGCTTTCATCTGTGCTGCAAAGTAAGCCACTCCATCCTGTTTTAAACTGAACTCTCAGGTGGGATATCAGATCCAGAGGTCTTTGTGAGGTCAGACTTCAAGCCATCAGCTGGAGATAAATAAGTAGGAACTACAGTCCTTGCTTCAGAGGGTTGTCTGCCCAACTGGGGGGAATAAAGGAACCACCCACCTCTTCTTTTGCCAGAGCCTTCTCTTTATCCTCTTGCCTTGGTCTATGATGTTATCCTAACTGTATGACACAGGGGTTACAGCACTGCAAGGGAAGCTCTGTGTGTCCTTCTGAAGACTGGCCCAAAAAAATAGTTAGAAAGAGTTTCAAGCTTGCAGTTCCATGTTTCAATTACAGTGGCGTTATATATTTCTACTGAGTGAGACAAGTTTCAAGCTAGCTTGTTAAGAATGATTTACACCATAATTCGAGGAAAAAACAAATGTGAGTGACTGAGATTTGAAAGGGAAGAGTAGGGGGAAGTGCCAGACTAAACGAATCCTAAGTAAATAGGGTGGGGTGGTGGGTGTTTTTTTGTGTGTGTGTGTTTTTTGGTATTTTTTTGTTTGTTTGTTACTTTTCTTTTTTAGAAAAAAAAAAAGAAAGCAATATATGTATTGTTGGTAATCACTTCCTCACCTGGGTGGAATGAAGCAAAAGAAAACAGAATTGCTCCATTTGCTCCTTAACCAAATTTTTAAGAGAGGACAGGTGTTTCTCTTAATTCACATGACATCTTACTGGGAATGAGCAGTACTAGAAATGAGAACTAAGAATTCCACTTCTTCTTCTTCTTCTTCTTCTTCTTCTTCTTCTTTTTTTAAATGTGGTGGAAAGGTTTTGTTAGGGAGAGAAAAGCATTTTCCATAAAACAATGCAGTAGTGACACGAGGTAATTACATGGTGACTGGGACACACCGCATGGCATACTGGAGAAATTGCATGATACCTACGTGATAACTATAGTAACTCTAGTTATCGCTACCGTATTATCTCCTGATAACTATATAATTAGTTTGTGTCACAAAAACACCCTAAACGTATGCCTGTTCCAGCTACTCTGGTAGGAAAAAAAAATAAACTTTTTTGCAAGGGGGAAAAAAAGCTAATGAAGAAAGTTGCCAAGAACAGATATTTTGTAATCTGTGCTAAATCTCTGCTGGAAAACATGAACAGTAACGAAGCTGAGAAGACAGTAAAAGAAATTCGGGGCAAGGTGCCAGACGCCCAGACGGAAGGAGAATGTGGACCAAAAGATTGCGACAATCGGGTAATTATGGTTTATGAATTTCAGCTTTAATCTGTAGTTCAGTGAGTCCTGATTAAATATCTGTTAAACACAATTAAAGTTTGTTTTTGTATTTCACCGTCTTGATCAGAATAATTAGAGACTGCGTGTTTCATGTCAAAAGTAGCAAGAGGAATTTTAGTGAATGAACATCGTTTTTAAAAGCCATTTGTAGCACCAGCTGTTGGCATTATTTTATATTTTAGTGTTATCAGCATAAAGATGGTCCTCTGGATGCTGAATAGTTTCCAGCAGGACAAGGATGTTAGGCTGTCATGATAGGCCTGTGCTGCCGGGGCTTCAGTGTTGGAGGGCTCATATTCATAGGAGGGAGTGGGCAGGGGAGATGTAGGTCAGGGAAGCAGATATTTTAGGTGAGAGAAGAAGAAAGACATTTGAGTTACATTTATCCAAACAAGGAGCTGAAAGAGAGGATTTCTTATAGTGTAGTCATCCGCATTAACACCTGAAAAGGCTGGTGAGCCCATAGAGACAGGTTGTATAGATGTCGTGCCCAGGGGGGGAAGGGCACAAGAGAAGTGTGATGAGCTATGCTGGAACTTCGTCCTGGTTGACTCTTGGCTAAAAACCTGGATCTTTTATTCCTGGAGTTGGTAGAAGGTAGTGCTGAGAAATTTTGCCATATTAATCATTCTTTGTCTAAGGAAAGCAGTATGAATTCTACAAAAAAAAATGAGTTGGAATATAAGGATTAACTAAAACTGGGTAAAGGAGCAAAATAAGACTCTGCAAACCAAAACTATGATTTCTATACCCATGGGCCAAAAGAGAAGCTGGGGAGTTGTAAATTACTGTCTCTTAAAAATTATGTGAGAGTATACGTGAATACTTCTATGCAGTTTACCATGATATGAGCTTTAAAGAAATAAAATATTATCTTGCTTGCTATTTGAAATTTGGGTACCTGGAAGATTTTGATCCCTGTGGTAGACAGAATGATAACCACCCCTCCATCCTAACCCACAGAACCTGTGAATATGTTGCCTAACATGACAAAAGGGACTTTGCAGATGTTAGTTAAGGATCTTGAAATGAGAGATGATACTGGATTATCTGGGTGGTCCTGATATAATCACAACAGTCCTTATAAGAGGAAGAAGTAAGCAGTAGGGTCAGAGTCAGAGAAGATGTGATGATGAAGTAGAATCTCAGAGAAAGTGAGATGAAAGATGTGGCATTGCTGCCTCTGAAGATGGAGAAAGGGCCATGAGCCAAGGAATGCAGTCTGTCTAGAAGCTGGAGAAGATAAAAAGGAGGAGTTTCCTCTGGAGTCTCCAAAAAAGAATGCAGTCCTGCACCTTTATTTAAGGACTTCTGACTTCCAGAACTGTAATCATTCCAGTTTTGTAAGCCATAAGCAGCAATAGGAAATCAATATAGAACCCATGAATCTGCTCTGTGGATTGCATCTCCATGTAAAAGTTTTCCAGTTCAAAGTGCTTCTGGGAATGAGAAAAACAACCAGCCTCTATGTATTTCATCTTCTAAAGCCCATTCTCCAGGCTGTCTCTGTGGTGTCACTTGGAGGTAACTGCCAATGTATTATAAATTAAAATAATGGGCAAATTCAAACCCACCCTCCAATGATAACATTCCACGTGAGTAGAAATATTTACAGGAGAAGACTATAAAGGGAAAATAATTTCTCCAACAACAAGAGCAGTTGACATTTGAACACTTAACCACAGGTTGAACCATTTCTCCTCGTCAATTTCCACCTCTAGAAACGGCAATTTCATATGGTGCCACATACCCAGAGTTATCTCATTTAAATCCTCTAGGGATAAGATTAAAAATTTCTCTCAAGATTGTAAAATTAATAAATATCAGAGTGATGTAGAAGTTAGGCTATTAACATGCTTCTGTGCTACATATTCAGGTAAAAATGAGATTAAGTCTCAACTAGCCAAAGGTGTTTTCGCAGAGTTAAGGATGCAGACATGTCTCTCCTATGCTATTCCACAAAATGACAGCCTGAGTCATGAGAAAGCTGTAGGGTAAAGTGAGCATAACCCAAATAGACAAAGACAATGATTGAAATTTGCTACATAGCATCTTTTTTTTTAAGATTTTTATTTATTTTACACAGAGAGAGATCAGATCACAAGTAGGCAAAGAGGCAGGCAGAGAGAGAGAGAGGAGGAAGCAGGCTCCCTGCAGAGCAGGGAGCCCGATGCAGGGCTCGATCCCAGGACCCTGAGATCATGACCTGAGCCGAAGGCAGAGGCTTTAACCCACTGACCAACCCAGGCGCCCCGATACATAGCATCTTTATACTCAAAAGAGCATATACTACCACAGAGGGAGAGGGCATAGCAAGTGCTTTAGAATAGTATTGCTTAGAGGATTTCTAGCTTCTTTTGGTTTAAGGCTTCCACTAATAATCTCATGAAAGCTGTGAACCCTCTCCTTACAAAAGGACAGCATCTTGTCAAAGGATTCACAGGCCCCCTCAAGCCTATCGACGGACCTCAGATTAATTACCCTTGGTTTACAATTGTGTTCCAAGAAAAAAACTGTGGGACTGACTGGTCTGACATGATTTAAGACCAGAATTATGCAATGCTTATTTACCACATGATTTTGGACCAGTCATCAATGTACACTAAGGTCCAAGCTTTTAATTAGTAAAATTAGTACTTTTGATGCTAATGTGCTAGGAAAGGACATTTTTGCTTTTAAAACATTTGAGGTGCATTTAAAGACCCACTTAAAAACACTGCTACTGCTCTTGCTTACTGTCCATTCTTTTATCATATAGTCATTTATTTATTCATTCATTCGGCAAATATTTATTGAGCCCTTATTTATTTATTGAGGTATAGGCACTGGGAATATAACAGTGAGTAGGACTCACAAGGTCCTTTCTCCTTGTGGAACATTCTAGTTAGAGGAAATAGTTAATAAATACTAACTAATAGTTAATAAATACTAAGCATACTAACACATGCCAGTAAGTGAAAAGAAGAAAACAAGAGTATAACCTAATAGAAATAACATGTAAGGAGATGGCATGTGGCTGAGACTTGAACAATGTTCAAGCCATGTGATGGTCAGCCATGTGACCATCTGGAGGAAAAGCATTTCAGGTAGAGTAGAATAGTAACTATAATGACTCTGAGATTAAAATGAGCTAGGCATGTGAATTATGAGAGAAGGTCAGTGCATAAGAAGTATATTGGAGAGGTGATCAGAAAAGGAGTCAGGATCCAGATTATACAGGCTTCATAATGAACCGTTCAGATTTTATTCTAGTTGCAATGGGCAGCCATCAGAGACTGATATGGAAGGGTCTGATTTCACATATAAAGAAATCATTGTTGTTGCTGTATAGAGAAGGGAGTACAGAGAAACAAGAAGAGAAATAAACCCAACTAATAGTTAAGAAGATGCCCAAATAGTCTCATGGCCACATAATATGTTGCCTCACAGATTTGAGATGTCTCATGTTGAGCAGCCAAGAGAACAGAAACTGATTTATGAAGTATAGCATCTCTTATGTTTTTGGTCTATTAAAGGATTGTTTTGGCCTAAAAATGTTCTTTCTGAAAGGAAGAGGAAAAAGGTCTGAACACAGTCTAATGATATTGGCTAATGAAGCAGTTATTTTGTGGGAAGAAGATTGCTAAGGTAACTGAGAAAGTCACTAGCAACCAGGAATCTCATTAGATAAGGATTTGGACCCATTTCACTACAAGGTTCATTACAAGTCTGCTTCTTCTGTTTTCCTGAGGTGAGCTTAAGATCACAAGTCTTCTGAACTCTCTTCTTCCCCTTTAAAATATGGGTTTAGGGGTGTCTGGGTGGCTCAGTCAGTTAGGCTTCTGACTCTTGATTTCAGCTCAGGTCATGATCTCCAAGTCCTAAGATCAAGCCTCACATCCGGCTCCACCCTCAGTGTGGAATCTGCTTGAGATTCTCTTTCTTCCTCTCCCTCTGCCCCTCGCCCTGCTTGTGCTCTATAAATAAAAACATAAATAAAATCTCATATATATATATATATATACATATATATATATATATATATATATATATATATATATAGAGAGAGAGAGAGAGAGAGAGAGAGAGATTTAAATGTCCTGCTTCTCACCACCATTTACCCCTCAAAGTAGTCCACAGAGAAGATTACTACAGGGATTAGGGGCAAATGTAATATAACTTGAATGAACATCAAGAAAGGAAGAAATTCTGTTGTTTATAGGAGTTTCCCAATAGAATTAGATATTTATGCAATGTATTGGGCCTTTAGTGAGTCACCAACATTACTTAAAAGTTTAGTTCAATTATACTTTGTCAACCAATTGAACTCCTTTAGTAAATGGCAAACTACAATAAATACACCCAGGAATAATGACCTGTATAAAAATAGTGATATAGTGTTAGTTTATGGACAACTTATTTTCACTAATAAGCTAGAAAATTATATAATTCATTGCTCAATGACATAAATCATGCAAATTAGTAAAATATGCAACTATATATAAAAATATATTTAGAAAATTATTCAAAAGGCAAAGGGCAGGAGCCTTTTCCAACTGGCATTCCTGTGAGACTCTAAGTTATAGCTTCGGGGTTAAGTGTGACGAGGTGAGAAAACTGCCCTGGAGTGAAGAGTAACCAACTGGAAGTGATGTTGAATTTCATAATCAGGGTTCCTAGAATGAGTAGAATGTAAATTTTATTTCCAGGGAAACATGAGTATAATAGTATAATATTATGGAATAGCTATATTCCATGGACCAAAAACAATTAGGTATTATATATGAAAGATCTGTTGCAAATACAACATGCATGGAGCTTATGTTAAGTGAAGGCTTAGCAAATGGTTATTATTGTTGTTTGTTGTTGTTGTTTTAATTAAAGCTGAAATCCTGTAATAGAACCTCCTGCCCTTAACCACCTCAGGTCTTTATACTGTTTTAAAACTTTCCCTCCCTCCATTTCTCAAACTGCCCTTTCTCTGGGGAACAGAATATAAATTATCCTATCTAAATTTCGAGAATGACTATTCCCATGTGAGAGAATATCAAAGCTGAGAAGAGAATACAGAACTCTTAACAACCAGTACTATTCATGCCAGCTCATCTGCTACCTCCTAATAAAACTGGTTGTTAATCTTCCCTGATTTGTCTACATCTTTCAGGTAATAAAAGTGTCTAAACCATAATGCATTCTTCCAGAGAAGATAATCAGGTAACTTAATACCTCTCTGCTCAGCAACACAATGTCCCTTTGTATCCAGTCCTGAATTGGATTGACATTTCTAGCTGACGCTTTACATCAAAGGTCATTTTGCTCAGTTCACTATCTGATCTTTTTTATTGTCTTCTAGCATATTCCTAATTCTCAAAAAGATTTCTTCATCCCTGGCAGTATACTGAGAGCTCCCAATTTCATTATCTCATTGGTATATTTCATTAATTATTAAGATCTCTCTAATTGTAAGTTTCTCTTCCCAAGAAAGTGTCTGAGTCCCATCATTAGAGATATTAATAAGCAGAATCTTATGAACACCCAGCGTATAGTTAAGTTGGGCCTCACCCTGAACTGCCAAGGGAAGAGATCTCCCCAGTAGAAAAAGCTCTTGGAACTGTAATGATTTCATAAGGGTGATTCATTACTTAGTAAATTTTCTTGAAAATGGAATGAATCTATGTGAGTGAAAGATTTGGTTTCCTTCATTTATTTATGTTGAGCCATTCCATTCCTACAGGTTGGAAAACAATTCCCCAGGTAAAACCAACTAATGTTTTGTGAGTTAATATAGATGCTGCATCCTGCAGGGTATCGTTTATTTTCTCTTCAGTTTTGGCTGTCTCTATTTTACCACCTCGAAAAGGAAAGGCATAAAAATATTGTGATCTAATAAAATAACAGGATTTTCAAAGTTTATTTACTAAAAATTAAACTATAGTCATTAAGTGTTCAATACTATCAAAATTGTTAACAAAAAAGATTGGACAGGAATTACAAATCAAAAGTATATTAGGAAATCACATCACAGAAATACAAAAAATATGGTACCCTTTCTAGAATCTAAAAACCCTGAAGGTATAGTAATACTACCAGAACTAAGGTAGATAGGATCAAAAGAGAGATCACAAGAGAATATCCAGCTTTCAAAAGGATGTCTGAGAGCTGAGGAAGAGCTATATTTTGGATGAAGCTTTCATAGTGATAGAGCATTTACCAAGGTACAAATAGTCTGTAGAGTGCAAGATAGCCTATCTCCCAACAAGATTTGATAGTAAATGCGGTAGAGATTAAGAGGGTAAGGAGGATTGAAAGAAAAAGGTCGACATAAGTTAGATGAGGAAACAGACCTGTGGGAGATACTTTGAAAATCATGAGTTCATATTACATAACTGTTCATCTTTATCCTACTTTGTAGAAACAATGTGTGAACAAATCCAGAGGTGGAGGAAAGCCCACGGGAAGGAAACAGTTAACTTCTCACCGGCATGCTTGTTTTTTTTTTTTTTTAATTGTGTTTATATTGGATGGTGGGATGTTGTTACCTTCCATTGAGAGAGGATAAAAAAAGGAAAAGGAGAAGGAATGGAAGGCAACAATACCTGTGTTATCTATCTTCCAACGTATTTTTGAATGACTCTGATCTAACTTTAGTTTCAAGCTGTTTAAATCTATCTCACTGACGGGTCCAAATCTAGTGCTCACATGTTTAGGACAATTAAAATCAGCAGGGTCTGTGGCTCCCTAACCCAGGCTTTATTGTATAAGGGGTAAACAGCCACTTGTAATTTAGTGAGTAAGTGCAGGTCTTTCATGATGCACATACCAGCCCCACTGAAAACCGATCAATTTCTGTGCTTGGCAGTGGCATTCATAAGGCCCCCATGGAGCATTATCCCATGCCTGAGGGTCATTACTCTTCCACAGAAGCACTGACAGTTGTGATGAATGGCGGTACCTGGGAAGAGGAGTGTTTGGATGTTTAAACAGATTACATTTTCCTTTTAGAGCAGTAGACATTAGATCACATCTTAGACTGTCTACCCATGTGGGCAGTGAGGATAAAATCACAGCAACTCATATGTAACCCAGTGAGATTCAGGTGTACCAATGACCATTTCTACTGGGGGAAATGGACTTGACTTTGCATCCTGTCACGATATTGTATGTGCTGCCAAGCAATGGGTGATAGCCACATACAGCTGCTGAGATGCTAGGCTGTCAACAGGCATGAGATTCCGTCCATCACTATTATCTACAACAAGACTCATTACCTGCCAGCCAGTAAACATCCCATTTACACCATCTGCAATGAATTAAAAAGTGACGAAAAGAATCAGTATCTGTTTGAGTTGCAACATGATTGTCAAGTTCATTTTCATCTCTGGAAGCCCTTCGGTTCTATGAGAGACTTTGGGGGAAAATATATGATGAAGAAACCCAGGAATAGCCTGGCAGTGACAGTTATCACTGACAATTGTCAGGTTTTTAACCAGGCATTTACAAATACAATTAGCTTCTTAAAGTGTAAGAAAAGTCCAGGCCTTTGTCAATTCCCTTTTTTCAGTTGTTCCCTCTCTGGTTTTCTGGTGTGCTAGAACTGGGACTCTGTGTTTGATACTCCTAAATTGATGCTGACTACAGTGAGAAATATTTCATAAAAATGTATATTTCAACATAAACTCTGAGGCAAAGCTGCCACTGTATCCAGAGAGGAAGTGATGATTAGTTTCTAATTTACACGTGCAGTGATTTCTCTGGCAAGTGCGAATTCCATGTCCTACAGTAAGGTTCTCTGTAACTGTTCCTACTTGAAGCAGCTATGGGGGTATTAAAAAGATGCAGAGGTCTACTGGCACTTGAGGCTGTTTAATTCATATATAAGCAAACTAGCTGTCTGTCCACGTTACGTGTGTGGGTGGTCAGGGGGTGGGAACCACAGAGCAAAAGATCAAATAGAGGTGTCACACACAAACCACGTGAGAAATGGTGGAAAGATTTGACATTTATTCATGTGCTTCACCTTTTATTAGCAGAATCTCTTGGCTTTTTTTTTTTAATCTTCCTTTTTCTTCATCCGTTTCTTCAACAGCAGGGAAATGACTTTCATTCTTACCTTGAGGATGGGGGTTTCTCAGTGCTGCTCAAGGTACTGCTCTGAGCAAGGAGACCAATTCTGAAATGAAGGTATTGAAAATAAGCCCTTCTGAAAATAACCCTGGCTATGTAGTAGGATTTCACTCCCAGAAATCCATCTCTTCCTCCCACAAATTGCCCTTGTGGAGTAATAGAGGAAGGAGATTATATATTACCTCATCTCCTTACAGAGAAAAGGACAAGTGCTATGGGAAAGCTTTGTTTCTTTTAATCATTCCAGGCATCCCTTGCCTTCAGTATTTCACTAAAGAGGTCCTCGGTTGCCTCTAGAAAGACACTCTAGTGAGAGAGAAAGAAACAGAGTAATGAAAATGATGACCTCATCTGGAAAGGCTTTCTAACCCAAAGAGATAAGCTAGCTGTGACCCCCATCCTCAAATCTGTGAAGCAGACAAGGACAGAAAGGTGGTATGAAGTTATGACTGTCTCCTCAAAATTGTGCTTGGTAACTGTTCAATCTGATACTGCAGTTTAGCAAGAGACATCTTCTTCTCACAAACTCATCTTTATGTTTTTATAAAGGGGTGAAGACACAAACCTCTATGTAGAAGATCTTTAAGGCTACTGACTTTGTGCTAGAAATAAGGAAGAGAAATGTCACATTGTGGGAATAAGGAAGCTATTTTGCAGAACCTGGGAAGGGAGTGAATAAGTTTCATTCTCCCTTCCTCTTCTCACCTACCCATTCCTGAACTTGTACACTGTATTAATTCCATTAGGGCAAAGTTAATTGATGATGGAGACTTTGCTTCTCTTGAAATAAAATATTTTCATATTTGAGTTGTTTCATTCCTGAACAGCACTTTTTCAAACAACAAGTAGAAGGAATGTACCAGATAAGTTATACTGTGAATTTATGGTGTTCAGTTTAAATAATAAATTTGACCAGCCTAATAGTAAGGTTGGGTTAGAAAGCTAGAGCACATTTCTAATAGCATCAGAAAAAGGAAGCCCAGTATATTTGTAGGAAATGTACACGTAATCAAACACAAAATTCTGTTTTCACTGATCTGCTCAAGATCAAAGAAATACTTTAAGAAGGATGGTAAGAAGAGGTTACATGTTTGGGAAAAGTAAAGTTAAATTATGCTTTAATCTATTTTTCTTACAAAATAACTTAATGTACATGCCAAAAATTGATAAAAGTTCAGCTACCGTGTTCATAAAGTGTTGACTAACACTTTGCATACATCATACATCTACGTAGAAAGCAACATGGTGGAGCTCTTAAAGTCTTTTATGTGTCACTAATATCCAGTTGTTTTGGAAGTCCTATGGTAAAGTCTTAGACTAGATTGCTTCTCAAGTTTAAATGCCCAATTGGACATGAGGTGTTACTCCCAGTTGTTTTATTGGCAAGATACCATGTAACTGTCCCATGAAATAATTTGGAGAGAAGAAGGTAAATTTTTTTTTTTTTAAAGATTTTATTTATTCATTTGACACAGAGAGAGAGATTACAAGTAGGCAGAGAGGCAGGCAGAGAGAGAGGAGAGAGGAGGAAGCAGGCTCCCCGCTGAGCAGAGAGCCCGATGTGGGCCTCGATCCCAGGACCCTGGGATCATGACCTGAGCCGAAGGCAGCGGCTTTAACCCACTGAGCCACCCAGGCGCCCAAGAAGGTAAATTTTTGAAGCTAACTTGAGAACACATCTTCAAGTGACGCCATATCAGTGGTCCAACTTGGACTTATTTTCTGTGTTTATATTAAACAGTGTTATTGAAAACAATAATTCTGAGGGGAAAAAATCTAATACAAAATAATAGGTACCACGTTCACATGTTTCAAACTTCTAAGCTTCTGCTTTGAGAGCAAATAGAGAGAGACCATATTGGAATACCTGACCTTTGTGCCTAGCTTTGTCTTACTGTACCAAACACAAGAAGATTGTATGTGAGAGAGAGAGAGAGAGAGAGAGAGAGAGAGAGAGAGAGAGAGAGAGAGTGTGTGTCTGTGTTTGTGTTTTAAAACAACTACAAACAGATCAAGTTGTCTGGTAGAGCAGCAATGGCCACAACTGCAGCAAATACTTTTTTGTGGGAGCTCCTAAAGCTTATAACCATGGAGTGAACCATAATTATATTGTTTAGAAATCCATGTCAGAGAAAAAGCTCTTTTGACTTTAACCATTTCCTCCATTAATTTGGAGCTGTTTGAAAACTGGCCATAGGAATGTTTACTTAAGTGTTTCTGTAACTTTTCTATTATTTCAATGGTTCTAATGTAGAATTGATTAGTGAATGACTAAAAGAAATAAAAAAGCAGGAGAAGTCAAGTTAAACTTTAAAAAGGTACCTCTGTCCTTGACTTTGTGATCTTTTTAGATTAGATTTGATAACCATTGATGTCAATTCCCACAGAACTTTAGCTATAGGCAAAATAATAAGAAGATATAGTTAAGCTGTAATAGTAAATAGATACCCAGGTATCTAGAATGTCCTTATTTTTAGTTGCAGATGGGTTTCCATTTATTTATAGAATTACAAGTGTTCTGAAACAATAAAAGTTCTATGAGCTGTATTTCCTTGAAGACCACATTGAAAAGTTTATAAAACCATCTGGGCACAGTCAGGGTTTGTCTAGTCACATTGTTACATCTACTTACATCCTTTCTGACTTCAAAAGTAATGCTGTTATAGGCTGGAAGAATATTTTACATTGAGTGCTATGGGATGAGTGGCACCTTTACTTAGAATAACTTATAAAAATAAAATCCAAAATATTATCTATAGTTTGTTTCCATAGAAGAGCATTTTTTTTCTGAATAGCCCACTTTTGATCTAACACTCTTTACTTGTTTGTTTGTATACACCCCATCTTCATTTCTCTCTGTCAAATGTTCAGACCCATCTCAAATGCCACTCCTTTTATGAAGCCTTTCTACCTAATCCTCTTCACCTCTTTCTGTAGCAAAAGTTATTCTTCCTACAAATGCCCCCAAAAGAATTTTGGTGAAATTTTGTTTTATGAAACTTATTACTTAGTTTGCATCATCATCTGTAATTTGTCTCATCTATCTGTGAAGTATGATTCCTTAAGTGAAATAACTTTACTTGGTATAAAATCTTAGAGGAGTTTATCAATAAATTTTAAAACTCAAATTGAATCTCTTTCATTGGAAACAGATTTTTCTTGAGTTTCCCATGCTACTTATAAGACAGACTGATAGCTTTGCGCAGTGGCAGTATCATAGCCAATGAGGTTTATAAGACAGACTGATAAATAAAAACATCTTTAAATTCAAAATTAGATAATAAAAATAATTTTTAATCCTTTTGACTCTACAAGCTCCCTTGTTTCAGATGCTCAGGCATCTTTTACTCCAGATCCTCTTTTTAAAAATCATCTTAAGATTCCGTATGTTCAAAAGATAACTCATAAATTTTTACTCTTTAAAAGGATAATAAATACACAAACTGGAAGAAAATTAAGAGGTTAAGAATAGGTCCAGAAAATAAGAAATTATAATTTTCTTCCTAAAGGGTGGATGAAAATCCTTAAAGACAGCAAAAAAAGAAAGAAAGAAAGAAAAAGAAAAACTAGAAAGCTAAAACAGCATATTTGTTGTCTTCAAGGCTCCCTCCATAAATGAAGAGGAAATAAAATTGAAGAATGGCAGACTTGTCTGGAATTATGCTTACACAAAGCTATAGACAAATGGACTTGCAATTTGGATTTCGGTCCATTTACAATGAATGTGAATCAGTTTGATAAATATATATGCTCTATGCAAGTCATCAACCAAACTACAGTATAGTGATGTAAATACAACTAACCACTGAACCAAAATGTACCCAGAAATATTTTAATTGCAATGAAAAATAAGATTGAATGTGATAAGTGAAGGAAAAATAATTAATAAAGAAGATACAGTTATATAGAAGTAGAAAGAACATTTTATGGAGGGAAAATCGAGGAAACACAGTGATAAAAGCAAAATAGTAGAAATGGAATGGTTGGGGTTCGTCACTCAAACAAGAAAAATGTCAGTTTTGAGGTATGCTTAACTTACAGGTTCACCAAAGTCTAATATCAGCATTAGTGAAAAAAAAATAAAAATAATCAATTTGTAACTCATTATAGAATCAACCCTGCCCCCAGCTTTCCAGGAAAGAATATTCTTAGTATGATGATTAGAGAAATGAAAAAAGAGAAGGGTCAAAGGAGGATAGCAGTAAATTGTTTATGTCCTAAACCGGGCATCATTAGCACTTTTATAGTTTGGTGGAAATTGCTGTGTGAAAGCCAAATTTATGTTTACAAAAAGAAAATGAGTAGTAGAGAATGGATTGTACTGCATGGATTTAAGATATGAGGAGCCATCATGGTACTAGTAATACTACCATGGTGAAAAAACTCAGCAGTGAGGATATACTTTGAACATTCAACAGGATTTTGCCATTAATCTGGTAATGTTCTAGTAAAGTAGGTAGAAATATAGGACTGATAGAAGAATTGTTGTATATAATTGTCCCACTCTACTAGGTCATACACTACAAAATTAACACTGAATCTATCTTAAAAAAACTATTTAACACACTAACACACAATGTGGCCTGCTTAAGAAAAGGTATTATTTGTAGGTACAAGGACTGGTGAACAAGATTATCTAAAATGAACACAAAATTCTCTTTGGTCGGATAGATATTTAGTGAAAATTCTTAAAAGGATTTTGTTTCCTTGAATAAGAGGAACATCTGCCATTATATGGAATAACTATGGAATCATCATCCTTTGTTTTCTCAGTAGCCAAAGGTCAGAAATAAATATAGTCATGCCTCGGTATATTAAAAGGCTTTCATATGTTTATTTATTTCTTTGGGTACTTTTTCCTTTAACCACTGTGAAGAAGTGATTTTCTCATCCATGACTGATTTTCTTCAAGGTAGGTTTCAGGTCTTAATAATTATGTAGAAATGAAGTTCCTGAAAACATTTTCTGTGCTTCTTTTGCTTTATATTATTGTTTAAGAAGTAATCCAGCCATGTTTTTAAAACTTGGTTTCCTCTTGGTGCACTTGTAGATGAACTGAATTTTGAGACTAACTGATCTCCTGGGCCTCTCCAGTTCCTTAGATATCAGTTGCTTGAGAAAAGTGAGATGATATAAGAGATCAGTACTGCAGGCAGACTTCCCACAAGTTTTCATCGTACCTGAATTAAGGATGAACAGAAGTTACAGCCCTTGGGTTCCTGCACAGCGCTCTGTGCAAAATAAGCATGAATTTTCCTTTTGCCTTTCACCCCCAAACAAGCAGGAATCCACATATAATCAACAGTAGTTCTGATTCCATGGCAATAAGCCCAAAGTCTGAGTGAGGCGTAGAATATGCACATACACATGTATCCCTTCCAGGGAACCACATGGTTTTTGATCAGGACTGATCTGTGTATAAATTTAAACCTGCTGTAAAGGCACCTTATTCACTGGTTTCATGTAAATGCATAAATGCTATTTGAGAAAAAAGAAGATATCCAAGTACCCTAAGAAAAATTACTTGATTATAAATTGTCCTGAGATGGCACAGCTCAGCACAACTATGTCTTTGGTTTAAGAATTACAAACAATAGAAAATAGCATAAAAAATGAAAATGCACCTTTTAAATAATGTTGCAATAATGTTTAAACCATTTTCCAAGTAGTGGTGGAACTTTTATATCTCCTTACTGTAAGCCTTAAGCATCATCTTCTTGTAAACCTTACATATAGTATAGGCACTTAATACGTACTTGTTTAATAAAGAATTAGGTAACTTAATGAAAGTTGTAAGCTGTTACATAACATTAGGGGAAAGGAAGCATTACCCATAAATCTGACCTGTGTGTGTGTAAACTACACACACACACACACACACACACACACACGTCCCTAATCACTGCCAAAGCATCTTCCACTGCAGCCATCAATTTATCCATTTTCTTTCCCACTTACTCTCCATGAGACCCTTTCCTTAGGCCCTAGCACTGGGATCATTTTTAAAGTCTCTTCTCTTGCCCGTCACTTCCCATTCAGTCAATCACTGAATTCTGCCAGTTCTCCCTCAATAATATCTCTTCAGTCGACCTCTTTTTTTCTCATTTCCAGTACATCCCAGTGAGCCTTGGAAAAGGTGGCCCTTATATCCTTTCTGAATTTGGAAATAGGCCATCTTTCCTTCAGGATATTTTCATAAAACCTTTAAGCATCTAAAATAGTTGTTCGCACCATCATTTTCCTTATCTCATTTCTTGACCTAGGAATCTACACTGCTTCATTCTACATATAAATTAAAATCCGAATTCTTCATCTGGCTCTAAAGTTCATCTATTACGAGTTATTCTCGTTGGCCTCTTTTTCTTCCCAAACTCCACCACCTTCTGTTTCCTCTAAAGTAGAATGAACAAGGGCTTCAGTTGGACATTTTGGCAATCTTTGTGAGCCGGGTGAGGCAGTCCATCCTGTATTTCCATGCACCTGCAGTGACACTTCTATTCTTCATTACCCTGCTTTAGCCAAGCTGGGGGACTCACCCTTTCCCACTCCCCTGTCCTTGTTTATGCTCTCTCTCTCTCCACTATATGATGCTCTTCTCTCTCACTTCAGAAAACTTATGTCCACCATTCCCTTCCACATCTTTTTTATCCTATTTGATTACCCTGAAGACTTAATATATTCTGTACACACTCACTTTTATGTTGCTCTGAAAGTGTTAAGCAGTATTGCCTGTATAGATTATGTGATTTCTTCATTCCCAGCAAGAGTATAAGCCTCTTAAGGGAGTAGAAAGCATTTTCTTCAGTATGATATAGAACTTTGCATAAAAAAAACTTCTTCAGTAAATGTTTGCTGCTGACTTCTTAATGAAATATGTGACCATCAGATCTCAGTGAGACATTTGGATTCTTCAGTTGTGATTAGAAAGAGTCATATGTTGGGCGCCTGGGTGGCTCAGTGGGTTAAAGCCGCTGCCTTCGGCTCAGGTCATGATCCCAGGGTCCTGGGATCGAGGCCCACATCGGGCTCTCTGCTCAGCAGGGAGCCTGCTTCCTCCTCTCTCCTCTCTCTCTGCCTGCCTCTCTGCCTACTTGTAATCTCTCTCTCTGTGTCAAATGAATAAATAAAATCTTTAAAAAAAAAAGAGTCATATGTTGCAGAAGGACTCACTGTACGTCCATAACCTACTGGTCCAGACCAGGAGCTTAAAAACATTTGAGGAACAGGTAAAGCATTCAGGACTCTCAGGCAGGGTATTGAGTTGGAAGGCTTGAATGTGTTCTACTCTGTGAAGAACGGCAAAGGTCCTATGTTTCCTGGACAAGCAATAATTCTCGGAGGAAGTGGGGCAGGTTCACTATTTGGTAGAGGAAGCTTGCCAAACGTTGTGATCATATTCAGATGGGTTTCTTCTTAAATGAGCACATCTGACGAGCATCCCCACCCAAGCTGCTCTCTGAAGATATAAGTGGGCAACAAAGCACAAGTGTGACTCAGTCAGCTGCCAGAGACTGACTGGCTCCCAAAACATCCACACCCACCACTTTACACTGTGTGAAATGTACTATTTTGCTCTCATTGTGCCAGCCCAATGTTTGAGATTTATCAATGAATCAGGAAAGGAGAGAGGCCATCGATATTATGGATCTCAAACATTCTTCATTAGAAAATGTTAATAGACTCCCTGGAGGTCCCATGGGGACAACTGTTATGTAAGGAAATCTCCTTCTGACTCTATTTTAGCCCACCTAATAAAACTGATGGCAGTGCATGGGTTGCTTCAGGGAACTTAGTTCTAGGGTTAAAGAAGAACTAGAGTTAAATTTTATATCTTGCTCCCAAAGAAAAACTTTCTGAGAGTATATGGAAGGGCCTTTTGGCCATGAATTAAAGAACCATTTTAGGAAGATGGTTCAGATCTAAGATTTGAAGAGACCATTACCTTAACCAGAGGCTTGGATTGTGTATTCTTAAGTAATGACAAAGACAGCCTTCCTCCAACCTAATGAAGAAAAGCAGACTAATGAGAAACGCTTGGTGTCCATGCTATGGATTATCAATGATAATAACACTTTATACCACATCTAACCTCTACTTCACTGGGAGGTAAGTATTATTTTCCCCAACTTACAAATAAGAAAATCAAGGCTTAAAGTGGTCAAGTGGCTTACACACAGTATGCAAGTATGTAAGTGTCTTTGACAAATACCCTGATCTCTCTGGTGCTGATGCTGGTTCTCTGAATCCCCACACTGCTGCCTTCCAACTAAACAACACAATGAACATGAAAGCATTTTACAAGCTATAAAATGGTATACAAGTGGTAGTTTATGTAGGAGACTAAAAGTTCTGAAGACAATTTCCAAATTACCCTGAAAAGAGCTTTTATAAGTGGCTTCTATTCTGAACACTTTAAAGATACTAGCAGCCCTTTTTGGTTATATACAGAAGGCCATAAGTTGTTCTTCTGTGGCATCCAGACCGTCCAGTCACAACAGAATTCCTATTCTTTTTTGACTAGCCTAGCCAGGAGTATAAATATCCAACATAGGTTTTCCCTCCGTATACAGGGATACTTATAGATAATGCCATCCCAAAGAGAAAGAACAGGTGTGAGTTCACAGTCTACTGTGAACAGGAGAAAGAACAAATAAAATTCTTGTATTTTAATATATGCATCAACTTCATGAGCCATTTCATTTTAGTTTTCTGACAGGACTTCTGTATGACAGCCACATGAAGTAGGTAGTCGTTCTTCTAAATTTATGGTTGGATAAAATTAGCTACTAGAGATACTATCACCCATGTTCTAGATACTAAGTAAATACAGATTGAATGAATGAGTCACAGAGTTTTTAACATAGCTGGAAGATACCCTACACATTTGAAAATCTAGTTTTTAAGAGCACCTCACATAATTTTACTGGCCTTAGGTAATGTGCTTTTTTATAAAGTAGATTTCCTCCACCAAATCATGTTTTTTTAATTGATCTTCTTTCATTATTTCAAAAATGGCTCTATTTGTCATGCTCAGAATATTAGCGAGAAGATAATTTATAAACAAACACTTAAAATAATAGAAGTAAACTATTTCAAAACTTCTTTATTGAGATGAAACTTAAATGCTCACTGTTTTGAACTTCATTTATCTCTATGACCAAACTCAATAAGCCTAACTATGGCTAGTCTTTCTTCAGTGATGGTAGGAGATTGTGTCATACACTATCTGTGAGAGCAGAAGCCTGGATCTTCTTGTTCACTACCTTGCCTAGTGCTGACATAGTGGGTGCTTAATAAATAGTTGCTGAATTAATGAATGAATGAATCATTTCTAATTTGTCATTCAGTTTTGTAAGGTTTCCTAGAGTGAGGAGGGAAGTGTTTAAATTAACAATATTTATCTATTTCCTGAGACTTTTCATGCTTGCTCTCAAAAGTAAATTTTGTATGAAAATCTTTAAAGAAAAAGACTTCAAAAGATTTTCGAGTTAAGCTATTATAAAAAGAGAACTCTTTCCTTTCTTAGAAAATAGTTGTTACTTTCATTCCTATTTTTATGACCATTGAAACCTTACCTTTTTCCTTGGTCTTAAAAGTGTAAACTGTATTATTATAAATATATGTTGATGTTGTTAAAAAGCTTGGGAAATATAAGTCTTTGGGTGTAGACAGCTATAGTCCTTGGCTTATTCTGGAAACAGTCCATTTTCTAATAGAATGTATATCACCTAAATGTTTTCTAGTGAATTCACTACTTGTTGTTTAGAAAATGAAGTGCCAAGAAGTAGGCAACTTGGTCCCTATCATAGGTAATCGAGATGATACGTGATGCTGACCTCACTGATCCTGTTCTTCCTCTGTTCAAAATCTCCTCTACACCATTTAAGATAGGAAAAGCCAATAGAACTCAGAAATTATTGATTATTTATATCTTTCCTGGGTACTGTGTGTGTGAGAGAGATTTTTTGGTTTCAGTCATTGTTATCAGCTGTGATTCATGGTTTCAGTATAGATATCTCTGCCTTTCAATTAATCCTCCCCCCTTTTTATTTGCATTGTAGTACTCCCAGGAGCAAATCCTGGCTGTGAATGTGCCAGGAACTATGCAATAAGTTATCTGTCTATTGAATAAAGCTATTGAGGAATCAGTATTTATACGTTTGGAAGGGAATTTGGCTGTGTTATTCTGAGTGGGTCTGATTCACCTGAACCCTGCCTGTGTACCTCACCGCCAAAGGAGAAAAACCAAGTAGGTGGAACACGTGTATCTTTTGTGTACCAGTCTGCTAGACCTCAAACAAGATTACTGTTGACAGGGAAAAACAAATTTCCTTTTCATTCTACAGGATAACTCAGCCGCTTTCAGATGCAAAACCCCTTCCCCCCAACCTCCTTTCTCCCCTCCCCGAGCCCCCTCTCCTTTAATCCTGTCTGGAATGGATTCCTCCCAAATGAGGATAATCCTGCCTTAGCTGTTTACTCACTTGGTTACCTTCCTGGGCTCTGCACCGTCCACAGCAGGCTTTGCTGCTTGTATTTATTCCTGCCAGGATGCACTTAGGAGTTTTTATTATTGTTTTGGTTGAGGTGGCACTTTAGCTTTAAGCCCTTATATTTATGATTTATAACTTTCTGTCGAACTTGCATGTTGGACCGAAATTTCCCTAGCACATTCTCTGTGTAGACACAAATGTTTCATAAAATTTGAAGAAAATGTTGGATATGGCAGCCCAGTATTCAAGAATTCATTTTCCTCACTTGCCTTCGGAAGTAGCTGGTGTGTCTCCATGCATTATGTATTTAACATATCTGGACACTCAATAATAAGCTATAGGCACATACCTAAACTTAGGAAACTATTATGAAAAAATTCTATGTATCTTTTAATAAGATGAATTTTCAATGATCCTTGTTTTGTGTTTCAGAAGTACCCTATGGATAGCTCATGATAGTTAAATTATGGTTATTCATTTTTTAATGGTAATAGTTGCTGTGGTGCTGTAAACTCCAAGAGAGCTTTGCAAAGCCTGCCTCACATATATTACTTCATTTCATCTTCATAATCATCCCATAAAGTGGGTATGATTACTCTTGTAACTTGCTCAAAGTCACCTTGGCTGGCAAGTAATTCGCTCAAACTCACCTTGGCTGTTAAGTAGCATTAGAAGGATCTGACTCCCTATCTACCCCATCTCTAGAGCCTTTGCTTATTCTATTAGATGTATCCATAAACCTGAGGAGTTCGAGTTACTTTTTCTTCTTAAGTAATAGTCCTGCACGAATACCTTTTGTCACGTGTTGAAAGAACTGGCCCACGTGTAGTATCACAATCCACAGGTTGTTTTGTTTGTTTTTTTAAATATAAATTTTCTTCCCTTCTCCTGGGGATGGCTAGTTTGTGATCAGAAGCGAAGGTTAAAGGATTTATAGGGGAAATGGGCAAATTCCTAAACAGGAGTATGGTAATCACTCAAATGGGGCATCATAGTTTAAAAATAATTCTACTTTCCCAGTGTTGTTGGTTACATAAAACTCTAAGCAGACATCTACAAATTCAATCCTAATCTATTGTGTCTTATATTCTTTCCAAGGAACGCCATCACTGACACATTTAAGTTAAACATATATTGTAAAAAATCATGTGACGAATGCTGTAGAACTGACAGAGAGTGGCACTAGAAACCTTAATTTTAAATTTCATGACTTTTGTGCAATTAGAAGCTCAACCTTAACCTTGCATTAACTTAGCTTTTTTGCATTTAATTATAGATATTGGGTTAAAGCTATGGAAGTTAATATTTTAAGCCTCCATTAATGGTCATAATCGATTTTTTGTATTATTTTTGCTACAATAATCAAAAGAGCACTTAACCTGGACAGGAAATAAATCTGGGATTCTGGAGATTAATGTTAAATCTGCTAATGTATTGTCCTACCATTCCCTGGGAGCCTAGGTTAGCTGATGCTATATGCCAGACCTTACAGGTGACAAGAGTCTCTCCTAGGTTTCAGTATTTCTCTTTGAATTGTCGTAACAGCATTGTTTTTTTTTTTAGTTTCACAGTGGGATGTATTTTAAGCAAATGGAGGGTGGGGATTCCAAGATGAAAGGAATCGACATTAAAAAAAAAAAACTAAAGGAATTGCTTAATTTGTAAATTTAATCCTGTATCATGATTCCTCATTAGAGATATTTGCTGTTCTGATTCAGTACCAAGCACAGGGGGCAAATGGGACAGAAAGAGCACTAACTGTATTGAAGATGGCACTAGAAATTTGGAGGGCTCTTAATAATTAGGTACTTAAGCTCACCTAGAGAAGTGATTAGTGTTTAGAAGTGGAGACACGGCTACAGGAACACAGATAAATTAGAAGGGAACAAAATGTCCAGTTTGCCACAGTTCTTTTAAGTAATTGTAGCTGATGCGAGGGATGTGGCAATGCTGTCCATGCTCACACAGCCCTCAGAGGCTGCTGAGTCCTGGTACCTCTGACTCTGAGGCATCCTGAGCATGAGCATTTCCCTGGCTTTGTTTTTTTCCTTCTTCAGGTCTCTGTCACTGACTCACTGCATACTCTCAGATAAGCTGTTCACTCTCCTGATTTTTCATTCTTCTACTTGTGACATGGATGAAATGCCTTCCTTTCAAATAATATGAACATTTATAGCATATTCTTAAAAAGCATGGATCGAAAACAGTTTACGACTAAGAGAAGATGAACACTTATAGCTCAGAGTCACTGGGCAAACGCATTGTAGGATCTCACCAGAGGCTTTGAGATACAAACGTGATGAAACATCGTCCTTGACTAGGTCTAAGGAGGGCTGTGTGAACTGGAAGGGTGGATACAATCTAGAAAGAGATCAAATGGATAGGACAGGAATGGTATCAGTGCAGTCAGAGGAGGGCCTGGTGGTGGGATATTTGAAAAGCAAGAATAAGTAAACGATATTAACATGATGTAGAGGAAAGAACACTGGGTAGGAGTTTGTTCTGGCCATGGCTGCTTACCATGCTCTAGAATAATAGTCTCTGTTCCTGTGTTTCTTTATCTATAAAATGGGTGTACTGTGTGATTGCTGTGCCACAATGTATACTGAGAGTCAGATCAGAACTTTGTGGCAGCACTTTGAAAACTTTTCAGTGCTATATGAATGTCTAGCATTGTAACTATCATATTACCAAAAATGGTGGAGAATCAACATAATTCAATAGGTGATTCAGCCAAAACTTTTTTCTCCAAAAATGCCAAATAATTGTGGCAGAAGTAAACGCTGATGCTCAAATCACATGAATAAGGCCTCTGACTGAAATTTTGTGGCGTGGAACTGAAATGTTTGGGCCACAGATTAACAAAGTAATTCTGACTTGACAAAATTATAATCTTCTGAAGCTAGGAAAGAGAAACTTAAAAGTGGAAAAACCCTGGACACTTATACATTAAAAATGACAGGATGAAAACGAAGGAGGATTCTGCTCTTCCAAATATCAAAATTTGAAATGCTAATAAAATCCAATAAATAAGATATTTACCATGGCTACAATAACTAGCAAAGGTTAGCGTGGACAAGGAGTAGAAACCATTAAAGGTACCGAAGGAGAACAATCAATGAGAATGCCAGCCCTGGAAGAGTTTTAATCTCACTGGCCTGTGCTCATAGGCTTTCATAGACTGAATCCAACTGTAATCGTTATTTAGAAGAGATTTTTTAATACACATATTATTTCCTTACTGTGCTGTGCTTTTTTTTTCCATAGCAGAAGTTACTTTTGAATCAAAGTAAGAAACTGTTTTTACATGATTTAACTCCAACAGTTTGAGTCAGATGACAGAATGCTCAGACACAAACAGGACCTGTCTCTACACATCTTAGACAGAGAGCAGAATATTCAAACATGTGTATCTTGCACTTAATTTAAACTGCGTGCTTGGTTACCTATCTCTTTGGCAATTCAGTATAAAGTTTTATTACTGTGAAATAGAATAGGATAGGGATTTATGTCACACAAAAATGAATTTCCATGGATGGGAACACACATGAAATAATTTAGGTAAGCAGTATGTCAAATGAAAATTTAAGATGTTAGAGCTGGTGGTGCAAAGGACGGAAGCGAAGAGGAGGTTTGTGTAATAGATGATAAATACATCACCAGGGAAAGAAAAAGGGCTGCAGTTGCTATAGGAAGTTATTACTAATGTTGAAGAATTGTGGAAAACATTGAAGAATGAATTTTAGGACCAAGAAATCAAAGCAACTGATTAGATGAAGGGAAATCTCATTTGAATGTCAGTGGAAAACGTAACACTTAAAATAAATGCGAGCCTTTGTAGTTAGATCCAGGAATGAATGAAAACCATGGGCCTCGAGGTTACCAAAGGAATGGTGATGAGCAAAGCTCCCATCCCGTCACCTCTGCAAAAATCCTTCCTTTGGTTTATTCAATTTTGTTTTAAAGCAGTCCCAATTTTGAGAAATGGAATGTGAGAATGTTCACTCTCATGGTTCTCTGCCGGTTTATAGTGTAACTCAGGTATGATGGAAGGGTATGAAAATCTTTTTTTTTTTTTTTTTTGGTTATTCCATACTTCTTGGCTTTTTTATATGTTTGTGTAAAGAAGTTTATAATAGTAAGTCTCTGACATTGTGGTAAAAGAAGTGCTACTTTTAATTGGCCTTCAGTTCTCCAGTCTTCAGACCTAGGCTAAAAGTCTCAAAAGAACTGAAAAGACACTTATTAGGATTTAGAACTTAATTAGCTAATTTAGGTAAGGGACAGAAGAGGAGGATAAGGAAAGTTTAAAGTGTCAAACTTGATGTCATCTGCCAAGAGAGGTAACATGGGAGGAAAAAGAAGAGGTTTGCCAAGAAAGGCAAGTAATGCTTTTGATTTGGGACTTGTGTTTAAGGTTGCTGCAAGATGTTTAGATTTTCTCAAAATGTCCAGGGACTGTAGACAATACAGAGCTGGAGCTCCAGAGAAAGTGCTGGGCTGGAGGTAGATTCGGAAGTTACTTGTCAGGAAGTGGTAGGCGAAGCCATATAAGACTGGATGACATGCTTCTAGAAGTTGTGAGGAGAAAACCCAGTGCAGAATGCAAGAAAATTCTAGTACTCAAGGAGTGGACAAGAAAGTGGAGCCAAAGAAAAGACAAGAGAGGACTGTCAGTGACAGAGAGTGGGAAAATGAGGCCATATTGAGGAAACCAAGGATGAGGTGTTGCAGGGAGGGGCTGTGGTGAGGGCAGCTAAAAATAAAACAGAAAATGTCTAAGGAATTTGGCTCAAAAGAGATTAATCTGACACTGAGAGTAAGGTACCAAAAGTGCAATGCTCTATTTGAGATAATAGTTTATAGCGGTAATTTCATTAGTGGTAGTGGTGATAGAAGCCCCATAGGACTCACGACATTTTTTTTAATCCCTCAGTTCTCATACTTCTCAGTTTATCCCTTCACTTATCCCTCCCTTTGGTATTGTTTTAACTTTTCAAAATACTTAATGTGCACTTTATTTGGGGAGCACAGTTCTTAGGAAGGTAGTCCACAAACTATATTAAGAGGCTATGGATATCGAAATAACATTTCTATGCCAGAAAAACCCATCATCCCTACCTTCTACCTAAAAAGGAAAAGACAAAAAGCTAGGATTTTTTTTTTTACCACCTTCTATAATTTCCAAAACAGTTACGTTCTTTTTTTTTTTTTTAAGATTTTATTTGTTTATTTGACAGAGACAGAGTGAGAGAGGGAACACAAGCAGAGGGAGTGGGAGAGAGAGAAGCAGGCTCCCCACTGAGCAGGGAGCCCAATGCGGGGCTCAATCCCAGAACCCTGGGATCTGACCCTAGCCGAAGGCAAACGCTTAATGACTGAGCCACCCAGGCACCCCAAACAGTTATGTTCTATTCAGCATTTTTTCAACTAGAGTTCTGTGGAGGATGAAAAAGTGAATAAAACATGTACTGTCCTTGAAGATCTTACACACCAGTAAATAATTCATTATATGGTAAAAATATGGTCAAAGAAACATATATAAAGTGTCTTGGAGAGAGACCCAATCTCTGGTTTAGGGGAGTTCTTAGTTAAGGTAATATTGGTTTTTAATAGGACATAAACCTCCAGATCTCTGTGGCTTAATATAATAAAAGTTTCTCTTTTGCTTATGTAAAGACTGGCCTAGGATCCAGGTTGGCAGGGGTTCTGTCATTCTTAGCACACAACTCCCAATGTCACCTTGAATGTGACTTCCAGTCAGAAAACTGTTAAAGAGAAAGAGCAGTAATTACAAAGGATTGTTTTTGGGGGCCAGGGCAGGAGCAGCTCAAGTCGTGTCTGCTGACATTCCATTGGCCAGAATTTGGTCACAAGGCTGTAGCCATCTGTGCAGAGGGCTGGGAAATGGAGTTGAGCTATGTACCCAAGAGGAAAAGCAAAGGGCTTTTTTCATATTAGCCAGAGACTTCCTGGGCTCAGGGAAGGTCCCAAGGGTATGATTTAGACTTACAGGCAGTGGGGGAGTCCATGGAAGAGTGATGCAGAATGGGGAAAGGGAGGGTTGAAGGAATGAGCTGTTCCAACTTCGCCTCCGTGGGTAGGATTCACAATGGCGGTAGCGACATGTTGGATTTCCATGTTAGCTTTCCATGTTAGCTCCTTGAGAACATCTCTCATCTGAGAGAATTCGTCTATTTCAGAGAAAAAAAAATCTGTAATGCATACTGATTTACTTCACTGGATATTAAACGTTAAAGCAGAGAGGAATCATAGGCTTTCTCCTTAAAATTCATTTCAGAGGTAAGGAAGAAGAGCCCAGGGAGCCCATGCCCTCTGGGTCTCACCCTGTGAGGCATTGTTGAAACCAGGATAGAACCCAGACCTCAGCTGCCTTTCCAGAGCTCTTTCTGAGAGGGAGGTACAAGTTGTAAAATTTTTGCAGGGGAGGAGTGAGGGTTAAATTCCAATCACCACTATTATGTAGAAATAACCATAGAGCTTCATCATAAATTGTTTCTGTCATCGTATTTTAAATTCCACTGCTGAACTAAAGGAAGTCAGCTAGTACTGATGTAAAATCTCTTCTGTGGTAATCAGGATAGTCCATATTTACTTCTTACGAGAAAAAAAAAATCTTTTTTTTTTTATATCTGAAGGCCAGCGTTTACATCCTCTTCTTCTCATGTCTCATGTCCAAATATACAGAGACAGTGTAGACGAAATCAGCATGTTTAATGTTAGTCTTTGACCTAAATTTTAAAGGAAAGAGAGAACCAAAGGTTAGTGGTCAGTGAGTTGGATGGCTATAATTGAGTTTGTGTTGCTTTCATTGTTATAAAATTTTAATTGCTATCAATGCTTAAATGTATATCAGAATGCATGTCACAGCTTTTGTACAAAAATACAATTGACTTTAGAACATATTTTCTTAAGTGAGAATGATAAATTATCTCAGAACTTGAGATTCTTTACTTTTAAAAATCATAAGGTCAGTTCTTTAATTAAAATATAAAGAAAAGTGCTCAGTGTCCATGTAATCAAATCACTTATATCAGGATAATCTGCTAACAAAAAAAAAGGTAAAGAAAAAAATTATGAAGGGAAGGATTCAATCTATCTTCATAATAATTTGCCTCAGAATGACTTCTTTTATGGTCTCATAAGATCCACTTTTTGAAGCCTCCCTTTCAGTGCAAGAAAATGGAAATGATACTGGGTACGATAAAGAATTTGTCCTAAATTTACTCACATCAGTTTTAGTCATGAGGCTTAGTTATTTTTTTCTATTAAATAATAGGCCTCATAGATAAACATTCTTTTTTCCAAAACAACGTGAAGATATGGGCAGCCTTTGGTATAGAAAATACAGATATAGGGGCACCTGGGTGGCTCAGTCAGTTAAGCGTCCAACTCTTGGTTTTGGCTCAGGTCATGATCTCGCTATCATGGGTTGGAGCCCCGTGTCAGGCTCCATGCTCAGCGTGGAGTCTGCTTACAATTATCTCTCCCTCCTACTCATTCTCTCTCTCTCTTTCTCTCTCTCTCTGTCTCTCTCTCTCTCAAATACATAAAATCTTTAGAGAAAAAAAGAAGATATAGATACAGGTACAGATCTAGGTAGGTATATACAGAGATACAAAATACTCGATTGGATCTATGGTAAATATATATTAAGTGGTACAGCGTCCAGCTATGTGTATTGCCTGCCCAGCCTATTTGAGAGTCTTCTCCATGTGTTCCTACAGAGGGAGATTAAACAACTACTTTTTATACCTTTGAGATTATGGCAAGGTATTACAAAGACCATTAGATAATGAAATTCAGCTGAACATTTATGAACACCAGACGTGAGAATGTTGATGGAAGTCTCAAGATCCAGCTGCATCTGGGTGAGTCTTATGATGACAATACTCTACAGACCTTGCTTCTAAAATGCTTCCCTGTGAAGTAATGTGGATATTGTCTTATCCACCCAATATTCTGGCAAAGAGAAGAGGCTTATTGATAAACCAATACCAGATTGAGTGCCAGAAACCTATTTCCCATGTAAGAATTGCCCTCCTATGAGGCCCCAGTCAGGTTTTTGGACCTGCCATCTAGTGGCCACTGAAGTAACAAGGCAATGGGCACATTTTGGTTTTCACTTAAGACTGGAGTAAATTTAAATGTGGCTCATCTGCAGATAAATGAGGAGGCTCTCCAGCCATTAAGCACAGTCCCCTCTTCTTTTTGTTACACATACTGCCATTTTAATAGAGCAGCTTCAAGCAGAACATTTGTTATATTCACAGGAAAACAGATTTTTCACACGAAATTATATACTTCCCACCTGAAATTTAAGAAAGAAGAAATCAAGAGAGAGAAAAAGAGAGGGAAGGGAAGGGAAGGGAAGGGAGGGAGGGAGGAGAAAGAAAGGAAAGGAGAAAGAAAGTCTTTCGGTATTGAAAGAGCTGTGCAGTGCTGCAGGGAAAGGGGAGGGGAGAGGGAAGCTGGAGAGCAGGCACATGTTCTGTCAAGTAGTCCTACTTGTGAGACTGATTCTTACAAACTGTGCACCCAGCAGAGTAAACCTCTTATTTTGCTGCTTTTGCTCTGATCCCCCACATAGCTGTAATGTTCTACTTGTTTTTCCCTGTCCTGTAAACCACATAGGCATTTGATATGATACATAATGTTGGCAAAGGAACAATTTACAAATGACTTAAGTAGGTAATTATTTATTAGAATATTGGTCTATAGAAGTCTATGTTAGTGTAGCAAAACCTGGTAAGAGGTTAGTTTTGTCTCAGTGTTTCTATTATAATCCCTGTTTATTAGTTTTCCTTTTTCTAGGGACTTATGAGTGGAATGTAAAAATGCACAGTGGGCTATTATTATTATTTATTATTTATCCAAGAAACATGAATATACAGAGCAAAGGCCAGTTTGTGAACTATGCCAGACAGTCTCAAGCCCCAAAGACCTCACAATACAACTCTTAAGCAGGTCCTGAAAAATGCAAGACAGAATGAAAACAGATGGATGAATGATACTTATTCAATATCTTAAATATAGAACTCAGTGCTGCAGGTGCATCTTCAGATGTTATTTGAAAGAAGAGACAGAATATCTTGGCATTGTGTCATTTATTCATAAATATTATAAATTTTATATTATTTGAGAAACTATTCTAAATATACAGGGTGGTTTGAAAGAAGGTGTGAAAGCTGATTCCCTCAAATGAGACAAAGGGCAAATCGAGTGAAAAGCAGGGACCAAGCATAGTTAGAAAAAGTGGAGGAGAACCAGACCAAGGATGAAGCCGAGGAAAATAAACCCCAAAGGGACACATAAAGTTTGATGAAAAAGAATTGCATGTATTTTTTTTTTAAAGAAAGAATCAACCAAGAAGAATGATGTTCTTGGCAGCTATGTCCTGAATATACTAAAATTGCCAAGAGACTCCAGGAACAACAATGGCAAAGACAATGATTTAGTTACAGAAACTGCAATGCAAGGGTGTAGAATTCTGTGTGGTGGACAGAGGGCCTGGTCTTGAACGAAGTATCTATATAGCAGGAAAAATAGCCAGATTTACCTAAATGCAGAAGCAAAAGGTGGGACAGGAATCAGGTTTGTCAGATTGTTGAGGAAGACCAAAGTCAGGGGAACTATCCAGTGAAGCTATGGTATTTATTTGAATATCCCTTATCTGTCTTACATTATGTTAGTTCTGTGGGAGTGTGCTATAGATGTTAAGTCAGGACCCCTGAGCCAACAATAAACCTATGTTCAAAGTGAAAAGATAAGACTGAGACACCTTCAGCAATTAGAAGAGATAAAGCTGCTGATGTTATTAGGCATCGCAGAATTTTCTGGAAGAGAGAAGTCAGCGGGCCTTAGAGTAATCATGGAAAAGCCATCCAGGAGATGAGACCCAAGCTGAGACTCGAAGAATTGGTGTTTGGGGAACCGACATTAAAAACAAGAGAAATATGATGTAATTGTCAGGATGGGAATCAACAGGGTGTATGGGGGGGCAGGGGTTATAAAAATACCCCTGCTGAGTGAGATGGATGGTTTGAGCAGCAGAATAAGGAGAAACAGGTAGGATGGTAAAGGGGGCCAGTGTGTGAAACTGAGACAATGAGGATTCCTCAGAATGTGATGGGGCCACCGATGAATTCATTCTAGAAACATTTCTCGAGGGCATATTATACTTCAGGCACAAAATAGAGAAGGCTTTTCCCCTTATGGAACTTACATTCTAATGAAGGAAAATAGAACCTCCCTCCAGCAAAAAGCAAACAATTAAGTGAACAAGATAATTTCAGAGAGTGATTAGTGCAGTGAAGAACATTAAACTCAGTGATGGAGAAGAGTGTGACTGGCAAGAGTCATGATGTCCCAAAATGGGGAGAAAAGAGTAAATATTTGAAAGTGAAAATTCTTAGGACTTGGATGTAATTTAAAGAGAAATTACAAAGGGATGTCACAGGTGATTTATAGCTACCCAGGCTGGGAAATTAGAAGTTTGCTAATGCCAGTCTTATCAATTGGGAAGATGAAAAGTGAGGGAGGAAAAGTTGGGGAGGAGGTCTGAGAGCTCCCTGCTCCCATAATCCCTCCTTCTTGCAGTCATCCAGTAAGCCCTGGTTGCCACCTCCAGTTTCTTACAGATTTTAGTCACTGACTCATTAGCACTCTTTTTGTCTTTCCCCCATCACAATTCCTGGTCATTTCTGTGTTAAAATACATAATCCTGGGGCATCTGGGTGGCTCAGTGGGTTAAAGCCTCTGATTTCAGCTCAGGTCATGATCTCAGGGTCCTGGGATCAAGCCCCACATCAGGCTCTCTGCTCAGCAGGGAGCCTGCTTCCTCCTCTCTCTCTGCCTGCCTCTCTGCCTACTTGTGATCTCTCTCTGCCAAATAGATAAATAAAATCTTTAAAAAAAAAAAATACGTAATCCTCCCACCACCTTGGGTCTCAATTCCTTGATTATCTCATGATCTATCCTTCGCCCTAACATAGCTATTCACTTCTGTGGTTATGCTTTTGGCCTTGTCATTACTAATAATCACAACTTTTCCATAATCTCAATTTCAAGCATCCCACTGTTCAACTAGCACCTCATATTTTCACAGTTCCCTTATTACAACAACTCCAGAACATACTGGGACCTCTCATTCATCAGCTCTACCCTTAATCCCTCATATTCTCACTTCCTTATATACTTTAGATTCCTTGGACAATAACTGTAATCTTTTTCTTGCACACACCCTTAATTTTCTTGATCTTCTTCTGTTTCACTGTCCTCTCCTGGCAAATCCCAACCATCATGATCACATGCAACTCTGTGCCTATTGGAGGCCTGCATGCCAGCCGACTGTGGCTGGAGAAAAACACACAAGTAAACTGATGGCTTTCACTGTAAATTCCTGATCACTGCAAGAGGTTCTTAGTGCTGCCCTGCAATGATATTGTGCTTCCCTGTCCATTCACTTCCCCATATCTCCACAAGAGCATTTCATATCTTTCCTTCTCTCAAACTTCCAACATCTCCTTCCCTCTTACTCTCAACTTATGACCCTCCTTCCTACTCCACTGAAAAAATAGAAACAGTCAAAAAAGAACTTGCATGAACACTGGCTCTCCAGCACACCTACCCTCCCATCTGCATGCATGCCCACACACTGCCTTCTCCCCTATAACTATGGATAAACCCTGTGTGTTCCTGTCTCAGCCCACCCCTCACTGTGCCCTCAGTCAGTCCCACCCCACTCACACACTCATACACAGTGCTCCTGAAAAATATCCCCTCTTTCTCTTACTTTACCAATTTTCCTTATTTTCAAAATCTCTCCTATAAGCATACAAACATGTAAGTTCTCTCAGTCTAAAAATTACCCTTTTCTAACCCCACACTCCCTGCCAGCTACTATCCCATTTCTTTGATTCCCACTATAGCCAAAGTTCTGAAGAAATGCCTATAATCACTACAAGTACTCTCTACTTCTACTCTCTAATTCTCTCTTGATTCTTCTCTAATTAGCATTTGTACCCACCATTAAGATTCATCAGTAACTTCCAAGTTGCCAAATCCATTAACTAATTCAGTCTTCATAGATCCCCATCTGCCAGCATTGTTTTCCGTGGCTCCTTCTTTTACCATTAAAACACTTCCTTTGCTTGGTTGGCTTCCAGTCCCCCATATTCCCTTGATTTTCTTTTTCCCACCTCCCAGGCCATTCTTTCTCTTTTGCTGGTATACTCTCATCTCTGCAACATGTAAACACCAGAAGGTCCTAGAGCTCAATTCTTGAACCTCCTCTTTTCTTTATCTCCATTCACTTCCTTCAGAGTCACACCCCAGCTTATGGTTCAAGCTTGTACCTCTGGTTCAGGCCTTTACCCTGAATTCTAGGTTCACATGTTCAACTGCCTACTCAGCATCTCCACTGTGAGCCTAATGCACATCGGGGACCCAACATCCCCCAATTAAATTCCTTATTGAGCAGATACGGTTTTCCCCACCTTAGTAAATAGCATCTCCATCCTCAGAGTTGCTCAGCTCAAAAGTTTATTTCTCTCTTGGCTTTTTATTTCTGTCACAAATTCAACTTATCAATAAATTCTGTAGTTCTACCTCCAAAATACATTTAGAATCTTACCACTTCTTATCCTCACTACCGCAACTACCCTGATTCAAGCTACTACCATCTCTTGCCTGAATTATTGGAGTTGCCTCCTAATTATCTTCCCTGCTTCTAGCCTTGCCACTTACAGTCTATTCACAAAACAGCAGCCAGTGTGATCTTTGTAATGTATGTAATGTCATTAAGTCAGACTGTGTCACTCCACTGCTCAGAACTCTCTAAGAGTCCCCATCTACTCAAAGGAAAAGCCAAAGTCTTTATGGTATTCCAAAAGGCCCTACACATTGTTTCCCCAGTTAACTTCTGTGTTTTTCTTTAGCATTTGATCCCTCACTCACTCCTCTCAATCTTCATTGGCCTCTTTGACTTCCATACCTACCATACGTGATTTCACCCCCGGGCCTTTGCACCAGTTTTTTTCACGGCCCATATTGCTTTTCCCCAGATAAGTCTTGTTTGCTCACCACCCTCAAGTCTTTGCTCAATTTTCATTTTTTTTTTAAGATTTTATTTATTTGAGAGAGAGAATATGAGCAGGGGGGAGAGGCAGAGGGAAAAGTAGGCTTCCTACTGAGCAGGGACCCATCCCCCCAATGTGATATGGGCTCCCTGCTCAGCGGGGAGCCTACTTTTCCCTTGTGATGTGGACCAATCCCAGGACCCTGTGGTCATGACCCAAGCTGAAGCCAGACATCTAACTAACTGAGCCACCCAGGCACCCCCAATTTTCATTTCTAAGTAAGGCTTTCATAACCACCATATTTAAAATTATACTCCCCCACACACTTTGCTTCATTTCTCTTCACAACACTTACTCCCTTCAGATAAATGTTTTATTTACATATTTACTTCCTCCTGCAATGGAATATAAGCCCAATAATTGTAGGGTTTTGTTGTATGGTTTTCAGGGGTTTTGTCTGTTTGTACTTTAAGAAGTCCCCAGTGTCTAGAATAGTACCTGGTGTATAAAGGTGCTCAGTAAATATTTGCTGGATGAATGAAGAAAGAATGAATGCTTCTATCCCTGAGTTTGCAGATGTTTTTGTTAAATGCAAAACTTAATATTGTGGCATGGGCCCCATGATTCTCCATGGCAAAATTTTCAGATTCTTCAAAATTAATTTTGAAAGTAAGTGCACTTTGTGCAGCTTTATCCAGAATATTAGATAGGCCACTATTTCTGTTTAGCACCCAAAGCAGCAACATCTAAAGCACTTATTATTTTTTTCATTTGGTAAATGTTTAACAGGGAATATGAGCATTCTAGACACAGGTAATGACACGTGCAAAGGCTCAGAAAAGTAAGAGAACATAGTAGAGTGGACTGTTACAATATCACAAGTGACAGATAATGGAGGCCTGAGCTAATGTGGTGCAATGGGAACAAGGGACCTAGAAATGTGAGAAACATCAATAAGTAAAAGGTCACTAGAACGGAGAAACCTGGTTGATGGGGAAAACAAAATACTGCCTATCTTTATCAGGCTATAAAGTAGAAAGTGATTGTGAAAGAAGTAGGTAAGAGTGGAACTTAAACTTAGAAGACATGAATTATAAAAGTTCCTCTGTATGATATGGACTTAGAATCGTTCATTGTTATAGTTACTACAAAAATATTCAGTGTGTTCACTGGTAACCTTGTTAGAATAATTACAGAAGGTATTCCTAGAGCAGGCCCTAACTCTCATTCTTCCAACCCCCTGACTGATAAATGAAATAGTTTGAAGTTCTAAATTTTCTACCTAGTGACCTCACCCTCCTGAAAGTTTTTTTTTCTTATTTTATACTGAAATTACTAGACCAATAGAGTAACGTGTATGTGTAGAGAGATACAAACACACACACACACACATACACACACGCTAGTTTTAAACCCAATTAACTGTAAATATCGCTTTCTATGCACAAAAGCCTCCCTCAGTTATTAAAAGAAATTACATTAGAATTACAAATCTGGTGATTATTTGAGGGGTGATGAAAAAGCAACAGATGGTTCCCAGGTATGGGGCTTGGGCAGATGGGTAGATGGTGATGCTATTTGCTCACATAAGGAACATAAGAAGAAGAGAAACTTGGAAGAAGATGATTCAGCTTTGGACATGTTGAGATATCCAACTGGAATTGTCCAGTATGTCTTTTAATATAGAGGGCTAGAGGTCAGGAGAGAACTAATAGCTCAAGATACAGATTTGAGAGCTATTAACATATTGATGATATTTAAAACTGGGAGTCATGGGGATACAGTAGGCAGTGGACATAATAGTGGGAAGTATGTGTAATAAAACATCACCAGATGTGACCTGGACATCAAGGAACTTCTAATCACTTATCTGACATCTTCCTAAACTAATGTCCTCTTAAATGCACACACTCCTCCTCTACACCAGTGCACATCCTATCCCCACTCTTCTTTTTATTTAAAAACATCTACAGTTCAACACCTGAACCCTTTACACTGCATTCATGCCTGATCTCTGTAACAACAGGATACCTCAAAATTGAATGCAGAGAGAAAGAACATACGTAAGATCACACCGTTAGTGAACTCTAAGCTCTCATTATTTTAAGAAACTATCGAATAAGCCTATTTGCATCATGAACAATGTCCCCTAATTTATGTATTCGCTAAGAGTTTTTGTCAGATTTTCTTTGACTGACATGGATCTAATCATCTGTCATAACACAAACCACTGGGATATTTAAGAAGACCTCTGTTAACAAATGAGAAGGAGATCATCTTTATATTTTTTTTCTTTCCACTTGCAGTGAAGTGGAAAGAGGCACTCAGAACTTAAGTTACTCCCTGAGGGCCAGCCTCTCTGTAAGTCAGCCATCCTACAGAAATATAACTTCCAATTTTATTGTGCTCTTAGATTACTAATTTTTTCCTTGCCTTGAATTATTTAAATATGTTTTCTGGCCATACCACTTTTGTCACTGCTACACCTTGGTAGGTTCATTTATTTACCTTTTTTTTTTTTTAATGTTTTGTATTTGTTCTTTCTCCGCATACTTGAAATTTTCCTGACAGAGGCAGCCTTTGAATGGAAAGTGTATGTTGGTTTTAGAGTAGTAGTTGTAATCTCTGTTGTCCCGAATTTCTAGAATGTATGATTGTCAGGGACTTCTCCTTGCTGTGCCTCTTTATTGGCAGTCTCACTTTCTTTCTTGTGTCTTATCTTTATCCCTCCAAAAAAGCTTGTGTGAAATGTGTCTTCCCCACCAATCTTAATGCTACACCGTGAGTGTATGCAGTCTCTATGGTAACTGGGACACATGCCACAATACCAAGATCACTGGAGCAACCATCATAATGGGGAAATCGGCACATGCACTCCTTTGGCACCATGGAGGTTTCCCCCATTGAAACTCGATTCAGATAATACTATTTTAATATGCAGGGCAAGGAAGGGAGCAGAGCAAATGCTATAAACCCAGTCTTTCTACCCAGGCACAATACTGGGTTTTGTTGGAATTCGTGAAGTTGATCTTATTTGTCATGAGTAAAGCTAGACTGGCACATAGTTTCTGACCAGACGTGGATAAACTGGTTGAATTAGGGGAGGATGACATTCCTTGTTCGTAGAGATATAGGACTAGTCTGTTAATAAGCTAATTTTACTGAAACTAGGATATATTCGTAGGTAAACTCAGGGAAAATTACCAGTAAGCTATAAAAATTATTCACTACCATTGTAGAGACAGACTTTTTCAGGTGGTTTCCCCCAACAACTGCATATTGACCCAGTGGGGGCAAAAGGCAAAATGGCTATCTCCCAATGTGCCTTAGGGTGGAGACCGTTCTGTTGGGAAGGAAGGAGAATGAAGCAGGAAAGCTCTTTTGGTTGCTTCCTTTAAGACTCAGCTTCCTCTCAAATAATGGAGGATCAGACTCCCAGGTACAACCCATTAAAAACTAAGGGCCTAAGGCAGCATTTTACAACCTTGACCTGTTGACATTTGGAGCCAGATAAATCTCTGTTGTGTAGGATCATCCTGTACATTGTCAGTTGTATAGCAATGTCTCTGCCCTCTTCCCACTAAATGCCAATAGCAAATTCTTCAGCCTTGATGACTGCCAAATGTCCCCTAGTGGGGGCAAAAATTGTCCCAGCATAAGACCCTAAAGCAAGATGGGGCTTGAGTAAGAAAAGAAAGTTGGAGAATTCTTTCAAAGGCCCAGAATATTCATTCGATGGATACTTCAGCACATATTTGTTGAATCTTGACTACCTTCCAGGCGCTCTTTTGTGTATCAGGGCTAAAATGATGAAAAAAGAAAGCCCTGATCTCGTGGAGCTTACATTCTAGTGGATGTGTACCACATGTTCCTAACCAGCTGAAACCCTTTGCCTCGACACAGCCTAACAGCAAATGTTTCAAGCCAACTGAGGGCCAAGAAAAGAAAAAACAAGTTCATATTTGAAGACTCTTTCTCAGTTTATGAACCTCAAAAACTGCACTGATTTAAAAATGAAACTTGGCAAGTGATTAGTTCATATGTTTTAGTTTATAATATGTTTTAATCATTTTGGGTGTTTTCAAAACAAATGGTGAGATTAGGGGGGGGTTTCTTCTATTTTTGGCCTCTTTCCTCTGGAGAGTCCTTCTCTTGTGTTTAGTTTTGGTGTTCTTAGTATATTTGAAGAATGCTTTTAAGTGTTTGAAATGTGTGCACGTGGATGAAAGGAGATGAGGAAGAAGAAACATAAGACTTTGTTGATCCCTGATCAAACAAATACCCCTACCCCAGCCCCAAAGCAGTGTTCAGGCATCACTTCCTCAAGGAAGCCTTCTCACAAAACCCTCATGGCAAAGTCCCCCACCCCAGGTGTTCTCCAACATCCTTCATATATCCTTATCGTAATCAAAATTAAGGAACAAACTGTGAAATTAGTTGTTCGGCTGTTTCCCTGTCAATTATAAGCTCAGTGTGGCTCAGCATCATCCCTGTTCTACCCACAGTTCTACTATCTTCAACACAGGGACTGGCACACAGTAAGTGCCTAAGCAATATGTGTTGACTGACTGAGAAACTCAGCCTTTGAGGTGTCCTGCCCACACTTTTACCCCATGGACTCCCTGTAGATTACCCTATACCCACTGTCAGACTTTATTGTGTTGATCGTTATCTTGTAGACCCTAAAGTAACATGTAAACTCCTAAAATCACACTTATATCAGAAAGTCTGGAGAATAGCTTTAAGTTCATTAATCTTAGGGATATTTCAGGCTTATTTAGAGATTGTAGGAATGTAAGGGAAAGAACAGGGCATGGTATTTAGGAATATTTTAAAGTATTACTGATGCCCTGAGCATTGTTCAAGAATTACAGGGTTTAGAGGATAAGCGTGTATAATTGTCAATGTGGGGCACAGAGAGAAATTATGCGATTTATTTACTAGTTTTCTTCATTGATGTCTCTTTCTCCCACTAGATCTTAAGCTCCCCACTAGATTCGAAGGTAGAGAATTGTCCTCTCAATACTTTATCCTCTGTGCCCAGAATGGTATTTGACACATAGTAAGTATTCAGTAAATATTTGTTGAGTGAATAAGTGTAAGCATTCATTAAATCAATCCTATGTTGATTGATAGATTAATTGCTTATTACTGCATCAAAATGCAGGAATACAGTTAAGTTCTTATTCATTCATTCAACAAATATATTTTGATGCCATGCATCCTAACATCCTAGAACAGTGTCTAGCACATAGTAGGCATTTGTATTTGGTAAGTGAATGAGATAATGAACATTCACATGTACTCAGAGATGGCTCATTTACTAGTAAATGGTGTCCATTTACTAGGGCTGCCATAACAAAGTGCCATAAACTGGTGGCTTAAACAACAGAAAATTAAGTCTCACAGTTCTAGAGGCTAGACACCCAAGATCAAAGCATCCACAGGGTTGGTCTCTTCTGAGGGCTCTAGGAAGAATCTGCCCCTTGCCTCTCTCCTAACTTCTTGGGGTTTGCTGGCAATCTATGATGTTTTTCTCAGCTTGTCGAAGCATCACCCTGATCTCTGACTTCATCTTCACATGGTGTTCTCCCTGTGTTCATGTCCAAGTCCAAATTGCCCCTTTTATAAGGACCCCATCATATTAGATTAGCCCCCCCCACTTCAGTATTACCTGATCTTAACTTTATTAATCACATCTGCAATGACCCTTTCCCCAAATGCAGTCATGTTCTGTGGCACTAGGACTAGAACTTCAGCATATGAATTTGGGGAAGACACAGTTCAACTCAATAACACCAAAATAACAAATCTTCAGGTAGTACTATTTTGATGGTTAATTTCTATTTTGAAAACATCAACTTGTCAAAATAACATCTAGTTTCATGAGTCTATATGGAAATTGATATGATGATATTAATAGCATCTACTATATTACACAAAAAATTGTATGTTTGTAATATAGAGAGGGAATGTGGAGAAAGTCCAAAAGGCTTGAATGTATATAGCATATTTTGTTGAATAATGTGGGACAAACAATGAGTTTTGTGGGGAAGACTGCTAAAGATTCTGAAGGAAACTGTATAAGAATCAAAGGCATTTGGTCTTTATTTTATAGACATCAAGGAACCAGCACAGAATTCAGAACTTATTGAACTATAGAAGCGTATAAAAAGGGTGAATCATGTGTAAATTATTCATCAAGGAACCTGACTTTAAAAAGAAAGAAATAAAATGATGAGGTTGAAGAATGGACCTTGGCAACTAGCAATTCAGAGGTTTTTGGTGACCTTGACAGTTTAATTAGAAACAGCTAGAGAAACCAGATTTTAATGCATTGAGGAATAAATCTGGGTTTTAGGAAGCTTGGAGGTGGTACAAAGGAGGGAAAGATCAGGTCCATGGAAGATGGTTTGTTATTTGTTAATTTGTTATGGTTGCTATTGTTTGTTTTAAATGAGGGCAGCTGAAGGATGTTGGCAGGAAGTAAAAAAAAAAAGTGGAAAAGACAGAAGAAAGAAGTAATTGTTATAATAAGATCCTGAAGCAGGTCATCAGTACTAGAGAGAAAGGTCTCTGAGATGTGATGGGTGGGTTCTGACAAAGGTGGAGGGAAGAGATGCTATTTGATGACCTCTGTTTCTCTGTGGAAAAAAAAGAGACAAGGTTAGTTGAGAATGAAGAGTAGGAGGTGAGTTAGAAGGAGTTAATTAGAGTGATAAATGGAAGATGGAAATAAAAAAGGCAAATGACTGGGAACAATAAAAGAACTATAAAGCAGTTCTGAAACACCAGCAGGAACCCAGGACTCTGGAGAGGGCCCACGCTGTAGAGTTTGGGAAGTGCAGCATTGTCCCGCAGCCTAGGAGCTGAGGACAACACACATGGGCAGGTTCATCTGGGATCAAGAACTAGCTAGGTACACCTGAGAACCGTAGGTGAGGGAATTAATGGCGCTAGTAGATCTTTAAAGTTAACAACCTTGGGGTCCTGGATGACAGAGAAGAAATTGAAGATTAATAGTCTGGGGAGAAAAAAAGAGGGAAAAAGTCAATGTCAAAAAGTCTGTAGTAAGAAGGTAGAGTACTTGTTTTCTGGAGCAAGGAAAGCCTGCCCATACCACACATGTCTTTTGACACCGGTCTGAAAGAAATCACAGAAAGTAGACTGAACACTTTGGAGCGTGTGCACTAGACCCAGAAAGGTTAGGATTTCATTCCCAACTCTGCCAAATAACTTAACTTCATGTAACTTAATGGCTTTGCCATCATTACCACCATTGTTGCAGTTTGCGGATCCTTAGGGAAAGCATGTTACTTATGTATATAAAAGTAGACTAAATGGGGCAATAGTGATAATAATTGACAATTGGCATATATTTTTACTTTTTGCCTCAGATTCCAAAAGTGTGCTGATGTTTCCCTCAAAGCATGCTTGTTTATTTCTCTCATTCTAAGATTCTCTATTTATTCTATTAGTGAGTCTGCAGAGCTGGCACTCACTCCTTTGGCATGCACTCTCCCTTTCTGTGTCTTTTTTTCCTTGTTCCCTCCTGCCTTTAGGCATTGAATGTGGCTGTTTGTCTCAGCAACCTTCCCTCCACCCAGTGACCAAATAAAGTATTCTCATAAGCTTTGGATTGGAATTTTTTTCCAAGAAGACAGGGCTAAAAAGTTGGTGCTTGGCTAGAGAATACTTTTAGGTACCTCCCAGATGACGCTGTACAGCTAACCCCTCATGCCCTATGCATTCAGATGAACCCTGATATCTTTCCGAGGTATTCATAAGGAGAGCCCTGTTCCCATGGACCTAGTCTCCATATGTCAGATTGGTGAAGTAGCCAACCATGTTATTCACTGTGAGATACCATGCTCTACTTATCCCCTACTTGCTTGAGTGACTGTGATGAACATAATACACTGGGTTTAGTGGTTTCCTAAATGCTGTGAGAATTTTTAAGCTCCTTCTTTTGATATTGTCTATGTATAAGTTCAAAAAAATAATTTCCGGGAATTTCAATAAACAACCCTAAAGAAGTTCCTTTTTTCCTTGCAAATATGAATCCCTATAAAATTCCATTTTTCCCCTTCTCATGACTCTATTAAAGTTCTTTCCAGCACAACTAAAAACCAGCTGGCCTGGAGATTAATATGACCAGACATACCATGAATTTTTTAAATCTCAAAAGTCCCAGTTTCTAGTTCTTGATCAATCAAATATAGGTTGTATTTGCTTGTGTATATATAATGTAAAGTAAAGTATATTGTCACAAGTCTCCTCTGAATTATTTTTTTGGTTCTACTGTCCTCTAAAATTGTCCCTACATGCTTCTCTGTTATAAAGAGGTAAAGGAAAGAACTTGAAGAATGGAGGGGAGAGAGTATGTAGTGATGGAAAGAGAAAGCACACTAGGGAAGAAGGAAAACCAATGAGGAGGTGGAACTAGTGATTTCCCTTCCCCCTAGTCCCCTAACAATGCTTTTATGTTTGGTTTTGATATTCCTCTCACCTAATGCCCCAAATGACTTCCCCCTAGCCATTTGTTCTACAAAAATAATCTTTTCACTGCCGGCAAATATCTCCTACCTGCCCAACAGGTCAGAATCTCCTGCTCTAGCAGTGGAACATCCTCTCCAGCCCCTCAAGCCCCTTACCCTGCGACTCTGGGGACTCAGACCCACTGTCATTAGCTCCTCCCTCCCTCTATCCTGTGCCGGCATGGAGAGTGTTAATGGCTGATGTAAATCTGAAAAGAACTCTACAATAATTTGGTTTTAGTTTATTAACATTCAAAATATAAACAGGTAAACTACAAGTTGAATTCATTAATTCTTCCTCTACTATTTAGAAAGATGAAAACTGCATTTTTAAAGAAGGGATTGATTGGTGTCATGTACGTATTTGTTCACTTCTGTTTATGCAAGATAATAAGAGTATTAACATGGAGGTAAAACAATGGTATTTATAATTCCATCACCACTGTTTATAATAAAAAAGAAATATCTGAAAAGAAGTAGGGACAGAACACTTGCTGCTCTGTACCTATATTACATTCTCCCATTATTTTTTTTAAAAAAGGCATATGAGGAAGAAAAAGTGTAATAAGTTGAGGAGGAGTTAGTGTTCTTTATATCATGTTCACTGACACTGACCAAAGATTGCTAAGTTTAGAAAAGATTAAAATATGATGGAGAGATACCTCCTTATAAGGAGCATAGAGACCAGAGACATGTGCTCCATTAAATGCTCTTTGACACTGAGATTACTTGAATGAGACTAGGATCCTCTTTTGGGTGCTGAAATGTCCTATCCTGGACAGTAGTGAGTGCTGTGTCTGGCAGACCTGATTTGTAATTTGCCTGTAACTCACGATATGCTTCCTATGGGCTAAGGCCCCCCAAAAAAGAAAAAACAAAGCAAACAAAAAAAACCCAATGTTTCGAATAAGTTTATAAGGACCCATTTCTAATACTTAAATAGTTCTGAGAAGACTTTTATAACATTTTCTCAGGTGTTTGAGAAAGAAAATAATTGGTGGTGGAGAAGGGGTTTCTTACCTAAGTAAGACTTAGCAGAGTTGATAATATAGACCATGAAGAGGTCGTTCATGAGGGCTTAGTGGACGTCAAAGAGCAATTGGAAAGAATGAATTAGAAACAGGAAGAGAAGTTGTTATGTTTATGATAACTTACCTAACTGGGTAATAACCTATCAGTGATAATGGAGGCCTAACTTCCTAAAGCACACATTAGAATGCAAGGTCCTTGAGAGCAGGTGTGTAGTCCAGTTAGCAGAGTGATTAATAATAGACCCTGAAAAACCATTTGTTAAGTTAATGAATTAATACATGCCCCTATCTGGGCAGTTCTTTGCACAGTCTCCCTTATCTAACCAATTCTCAAGCAAAGTTCAGAAATTTTGTTAGGTTCTCCAGTGAGATAGTTGAATTTTAACAAGGGCATAAAGTCACTAATTTTTAATTTATTCATTTTAATCCCATTCACATTACTGTTCTTGTTCACCCACCTAGGTTGCCACGTTCCATTGGTAGTTGGACCAATTTTACATGCAAGTGATGGGAAATGAGTTCAAAGAGGTAGTGAGGGTTTGGGCTTCATAGGCCCTGGTAAGGGCTTCAGAATCCCAAGCATCAGTGAGGCTGGGAAAGTCTGATGGGCAGGAGTCTTTGAAATCACCACAACCCTATTGTAGGATTACCAGATGAAGAAGTTTCAGCCAAAGGCTAGAGGCACACATGGAAGAGACTGATTTAGGCTATCTGTCAAATATAACATTTCTGACCACTGTAGATAAAAAAACAAACTGTGCCTCATTGGATCCCCTTCTTGCCCTGCTAAATCAGTTTTACCCACCTAACGCTTCCAGTTGGTAACCATACTTACGAGAAGCTTAGGGAGCGATAGTGAATGTATTTTAGAACTTCTACAAGGTCTTCAGTTCCAAAGCATAGTTTTTAGGACACTTCAAACAAGAATTTTAAATATTAGATAGGCTTCCCCTTATACTGACTGTCTGCTGTGCTAAGAACTATGGAATTCTTGGGCATTTACTAGTGTGTGCATAAATCACTTTGCAGAGGAAAAAAGAGGCTGAAAGTTCATACAAAAAGTGCATGCTCTATGACCAAGTCATACCAGAATGAGCCAATTTGGCACACGTGCTTTTGAGAATGTGAGAGAGCTGATAGTTTGCCTAAGATGGGACATTCAGGGAGGTCATTTTCTTGTCCATTTATGTATAAATCTAAAAATTCTGAAGCCATAGACTAGTATAACTGAAGGAAATAGCCCAGAATTGTTCTTATCATGTAGCAGGGATGACAGACTTAAAATCTGATGGCTCTTCCAATAGCTTCTAAAAGAACTAGGACTTGTCTGGCTCCATTTGTTGGCCCAAGAAGTATTTCTGTAATTTATCCAAGAGGGTTTCTAGCAGAACCTTACACTTACTGTCTAAATTAATGATACTCCTTTCTTTTGCCATGACAAAACCCACTCTATACTATATACATTATGTTAAAGACTTTTTTTTATTTTAGTATGTGGGACATATTCTGTAAAAGCGTTTTCAGTTTCATCACATTGACAAACTGATTCCATTAAATCACCCACCATCATCATGTTCACTTTTTTCTTTTTTGAAAAGTTAGAAAACAGTGATCATCTCGGAGTTTTCAAGGCATCCACTTTGGCAAAAATAAATCTGGGAAAACCTGAGCCTATTCCTTGAAGTGAAAAAAAAAAAAAGATGGGTTATATCATTTTTTCATTGGCTCTTCTCTGGAAGCTGTTAAAGACAAGGAGGGAGGCTGGGTCTTTTTTATCTTTTCTAGTAAAATGAGATGTAAGAAAAAAATTCTGGATATAGATCAAGCTTTTCTACCTCAATATTTATTATGTATTATTTGTTATTTAAAATAGAAACCTCAGTATGTTGGATGAGTAACATGAAAGTGTTTAATTCAAGCATTTTTGAGCATTTCTGCACCCACTGATGAAATGTTATTTGGTAACACTTTCAGGTTACACTGTTGTTTTGAATTAGAGCAGATATACCCTAGCTCTCCCATCACTGTGCTTTCCTCACTGAGAAGTAAAAAAAAATCATCTGATCATGCTACTGCTGGGTCATTTAAGCATTGAGTAGATGTGTGAAATGAGGGAAAAAACCCGCTCAGTATGGGGTTAATTAGCTCTGTGGAGTTGTGGGTGGGTCACTTCCTCAGGACCAAATCATGCAGGAGGAGCCATGCACGTGCAGACTTGTAAAATTAAAAGAAAGCTATGAATCCTCAGACTCTGGGGGCACAAATTGATTGCCTTTGGAGACAAGAAAGGAACCCTTTGCACGAGTGCTTAGGGTTTCACTGGTCAGAGAAGAATGGACTTCCCTCGAAGTGTCTGGTGTAGGCCACCGTCAAGCACAGCAAATGAAGCTGCAGTTGGGAAAAACTTGGCAAATCTGCAGTTTTTGCAATTGGCCTCTGCTGGACTCTTTTAAAAATCATATTATCTTACTTTTTTTTTTAAGATTTTATTTATTTATCTGACACAGAGAGAGAGAGAGTACAAGTAGGCAGAGAGGCAGGCAGAGAGACAGGGAGAGGAGGAAGCAGGCTCCCTGCTGAGCAGAGAGCCCGATGGACCTCGATCCCAGGACGCTGAGATCATGACCTGAGCCGAAAGCAGAGGCTTTAACCCACTGAGCCACCCAGGCGCCCTCTTACTTACTTTCTTTAACGTGCCTTATTTTCCGGGTCTCATCTTGGAAACGACATACTTTCTTCCTGAAAGTCTGGGCGAATCCTTTCTGTTTTCCTCCTTGTGTTTTGCAGACTGCCACAGGTACCCTGGCTGCTGAGATCAGACCCGCTGGGGTTCTGCCTGGAGGACCCCCACTGGCTTGTTTATATATAGTCTAAGCCCTTCCTGAAGTAGGAGGTGAAAAAGCAGGCAGGAAGCATCCTCAATGCCTAGATCGTTAATAGGTGAATCTGAGAATTCAGGTATTTATGGGGAAATTTCACAGGCAGGGTTTTCTAGGGAAGAGAGATATTGTGAAAAAGACTCCTTCAGCATATGCTAACCAATGGCCCAGAACTAGTGGAGATTAACTGTGAGGAAATCACTACTGAAGAATATACTAGTGAAGTGTCGGTGCAAGACATTCCTATTTTCTTCTGCTTCTGCCTAAATCACTCTGAAATCAGTAGGAACAACAATTCATGGAGTGTATGGACAAAAAAAAAAATCCCCAAATATGTATTATACCTTTTGAGAGAAAAAATATGTGTGGCACATGCACACATATGTATATATCTTTACTTGCATTTAAATTATAAGTGACATTTGCTTCTTGAGTTGGGGAAGCAGTAAAATTGAAAAATTTGGAAAGTCCAAAGCAAAATCCACTACCACCACCACCACCACCATATAAAAAACATAATTGCCATACCTCCTCCATTGCCTATAGAAAAACCTGAATCTAGAGCTTGTAAAGACAGTTGAGAAAATGCAGATGCCCCTGAGAGGAGGTATCGAATTAAATTAATAGGTTTCTCAGATAACTGAGAGCAAGTTGGACTTGAGGAGGACAGAGAGCTGATTGAGAGTGTCCCCACAGAGGCAGTCCCGGTCACATTTGTTTCTTTTTCTTCAACTGCCTGATATGATAGGCATGTGGAGGTGAAAATATGGATGTGCGAATAAGAAGAGATGGGCACAGGCCATGAGTAAGTTCTATGAATGCTTTTTTTTATTGAGGTTTAAGTGACATACATTATAGGAGAATAATATATTGGCTTCAGGTGTACAACATGATGATGATTCAATGTTTGTATATATTGCAAAATGATCACCACAAGTTTTGTTAACACCTGTCACCATGTGTAGTTACAGAATTTTTTTCGTTGTGATAAGAACTTTTAAGATTTACTCCCTTAGCAACTTCCAAATATTCAGTAGAGTATGATTAACTGTAATTGCCATGCTGTATATTATATCCCCATCACTTTCTTATTTTATAAATGGAACAGTGTACTTTTTGACTACATGCACCCATTTTGCCTACACCCCTACCCCCACCTCTGGCAACCACCAATCTGTTTTCTGTATTTATGAGCTTGGTTTTTGTTTTGTTTTGGATTTTTTGTTTTTTGAATATCACATGTAAGTGTGATCTTATGGTATTTGTCTTTTTCTTATTTGTCGTATTTCACTTAGCATAATGCCCTCAAGTTTCATCCATGTTGTCACAAATGTCCTTTTTTGAGATGACTGAATAATATTCCATTGTGTATGTATACCACATCGTCTTTATTCATTCATCCACTGATGGACACTTAGGTTGTTTTCTTATCTTGGCTATTGTAAAAAAAAATACAGCATTGAACATGGGCATGCATATATATTTTGGGGTATTTTCATTTTCTTCAGATAAACACCCAGAAAATAGAATTTCTGGATCATATAGTAGTCCTATTTTTAATTTTTTTAGGAAACTTCATGCTAGTTTCCATAATGACTACACTAATTTGCATTCCCACCAACAGTGCACAATGGTTCTCTTCTCCCCACATCCGTGCCAATACTTATTTCTTATCATTTTGATAAATAACCATTCTAACATCTCTAGATGTGAGCAGATATTTCATTGTGGTTTTGACTTTCATTTTCTTGATGATTAGTGACATTGGGCATCTTTTCATTGTACCTATTGACCGTCTGCATGTCTCCTTTAGAAAAATGTCTATTTGGGGTTCCTGGGTGGCTCAGTTGGTTAAGTGTCTGACTCTTGGTTTCAGCTCAGGTCATGATCTGAGTCATGAGATTGAACCCCGTACTGGGCTCTGCACTCAGCGTGAAATCTGCTTGAGATTCTTTCACTCCCCTCTGCCCCCCACCACGCACGTGGCTTCCCATGCACGTGGCTACATACACACACTCTCTCCCCCCTCTCTCAAATAAATAAAATCTTTTTTTAAAAAAAAAAGAGGAAAAAAAAGAAATGTCTATTCAGATCTTCTGCCCACTTTCTTAATCGAATTTTTTAATATTCAGTTGTATTAGTTCTTTATATATTTTGGTTAGCAACCCCTTATCGGATATATAATTGGCAAATATTTTCTCCCATTCAATAAGTTGCCTTTTCATTTTGTTGATCGTTTTCTTTGCTGTGCACAAAATTTTTAGTTTGACATAGTCCCACTTGTTTATTTAAGCTTCTGTTGCCTTTGCTTTTGGTATTCAAAAAGTCATCACCAAGACCAATGTCAAGGACCTTACCACCTATGTTTTCTCCTAGGAGTTTCTTCTACATTCAAGTCTTTAATCTATTTTGAATGAATTAATTTTTGTGTATGGTATAAGGTAGTGGTCTAGTTTCATTCTATTGTGTATGGCTACCCAGTTTGCCCAACACCATCTATTGAAGTAACTGTACTTTCCCCATTGCATATTTTTGGCTCCTTTGTCATAAATTAATGGACCATATGTGAATGAGTTTATTTCTGGAATCTCTATTCTGTTCTTTTAATCTGTGTGTCTCCTTTAATGCCAATACTATACTGGTTTGATTACTATAGCTTTGTAATAGAGTTTGAAATCAGAGACCTTGAGGACTTCTTCTTTCTCCAGATTTCTTTGGTTATTGGGAGTATTCATATTTCCATACAAATTTTAAAATTCTTTCTTCTTTTTCTGTGAAAAGTGCCATTGCAATTTTTATGAGATTACATTGAATCTGTAGATTGCTTTGGGTAGTATGGACATTTTAACAATATTAATTATTATAATCCACAAGCACAGAGTATCTTACCATTTATTTGTGTCTTCAATTTCTTTCATCCATATCTTATAGTTTTCAGTGTAGAGGTCTTTCACTCCTTGCTTTAATTTACTCCTGGGTGTTTTATTCTTTTTGATGCAACTATGAATGGAATTGTTTTCTTACTTTCTCTATCTGATAGTTGGTTGTTAGTATATAGAAATGCAACTTATTTCTATGTATTGATTTTGTATCCTGCCACTTTACTGAATTCACTATTAGTTATAACAGTTTTTTTGTTTTGTTCTGTTTGTTTTGTTTTGTTTTGTTTTGTTTTCTGGTAGAGTCTTTAGGATTTTCTATATATAATATCATGTCATCTGCAAATAGTGACAGTTTTACTTCTTCCTCTCCAGTATAGTTGCCTTTTATTTCTTTTTCTTGACTGAATGCTCTGGCTAAGATTTCCAGTACTGTGTTGAATAAAAGTGGCACAAGTGGGCATCTTTGTTTTGTTCCTGATCCTAGAGGAAGAGCTTTCAGCTGCATCTATTGAAATGATCGTATAATTTTTATCCTTCGTTAATGTGGTGTAACACACTGATTGATTTGCAGATGTTGAACCATCCTTGCATCCCTGAAATAAATCCTTCCTAGAAATAAATCCTACCTTTTAATTTATTGTTGAATTAGGCTTGCTAATATTTTGTTGAGGAATTTTTAGCCTATATTCCATCAGGGATATTGGTCCGTAATTTTCTTTTCTTCAGGTATCTTTGTCTTGTTTTGGTATCAGGATAATGTTGGCCTCATAAAATGAGTTTGGAAATGTTCCCTCCACTTCTATTTTTAGAAAGAGTTTGAGAAGAATCAGTATAAATTGTTCTTGGAATATTTGGTAGAATTCACCAGTGATACTGTCTGGTCTTGGACTTTTGTTTGTAGGGAGTTTTTAAATTACTGATTTAATCTCCTTACTAATAATTGGTCTGCTTGGATTTTCTATTTCTTCATGATTCAAGTTGCATGTTTCCAGAAATTTATCCATTTTTCTCTAGGTGTCTAACTTGTTGGCGTATAATTATTCATGGTAACCACCTAGAACCTTTGTATTTCTGTGGTATCATTTTTAATGTCTCCTCTTTCCTTTCTGATTTTATTTATTTGAACCCTCTCTCTTTTTTCCCTTGGTGAATCTAACTGAAGAGTGTCAATTTTGCTTATCTTTTTGAAGAACCAGCTCTGGTTTTCTTGGTCTTTTCTGGTTTCTTGGTCTCTATTTCTTTTATTTCTGCTTTGATCTTTGTTATTTCCTTTCTTCTACTAACTTTGGACTCTGTTTGTTCTTTTTCTAGTTCCTTAAAGTGTAAAGTTAGGTCATTTTTATTTGAGATTTTTCTGGTTTACTTGAGATTTTTCTTATTTCTTGAGGTAGGCATTTATCACTATGAACTTTTCTCACAGAATTGCTTTTGCTGTGTCCATAAGTTTTGGTGTAAGTTTTATGAATTCCAACAACTGATGTTATTGCTTATTGTACCATAACTTTCAAAATTCAAGTTGGTGGTTAGCTTGACACCTTTGCTGTTCAGTTCACTCCTGTCATTTGAAACAGCATAAGCAATGGCTACATGCAGCAACCATTATCCTAGTTAGGTTGTCAAAGTCAGCTTAATGCTTTTTTTCTTTTCTTTCTGTAGTGATATTGAACAACAACAAAAATGTTTCTTTTGAAAGGTCTTAGACCTCTATCCTTACAAATCCTGATCACAGCATAACCAACTTCAAGAAGTAATTAATGAAGACTAGAACAATATCCTATAACAAGTTAGCTATGAAGAAATTGGCATAGTTTATCTCTTTGATTCATGTTCTTATGAAAATGATGTGTGCAAAATAAAACTCTATTTCTTCCTCCCAATCTTTTTTTTAAAACCAGATTATTACAAGTTACATTGGGACTCATTTTTTTCCTAACAAAGTTTGAATAACGCTCAAAGGCTTTAGTAGCCAAAGTCCATCTTTAGAAATAGCTCTCTTCTATAATGTACTGCCAATTTCTTATGTGTGTGTATTTTGACCTTCCTGATGCCTCTGCTATGGGCTGCCTGTTGATTGGTACATGTTAGTGCTTTGCTTATAAGAGTTGGGCAATAGTTCAGTGATCCAGTCCAAATGTGGGCCATAGATAGAATAGGCTCATCTTCTATTTAAGAAATGTAGCAAACTGCTTTAAATGAAGTTGGTTCAGACAAGGTCATTGGAACTATTCATCTAACCCTGTGTGCTGTATGTAATGGACACTTCTGCTGAGCTCCAAAACTGTAAGGTAAATAGACAAGAAAGCCAGTAACTTGCAACCCCTGTGAGAGCTTTCTCTTAGTCTGTTATTAGATTTGCATTCTTAATCATATGGGGCCCATTTTGGTCATTTAAAAGGACTTGTTCACTGGTTCTCCTGATGTCTTTGAAGATAGTCCTGGGAATAATAATAGTGAGTTCTTATACTATTTTTCTGGTCTTTTCTAGCTTTTTTTAAATTGGAGATTCAGTTAATATGCATATTCATACCAGGTTTATGAAATATTCAGCTAAATTTCTTAGACATGAAAGAATTAATTGTTAGAATGTTTTACTCTAGCTAATCATATGTTTAAACTATAGTAGGTTCAAGTACATTTTTCCTCCATTCTATTTGTGACATATACACTTGGCAAATTGAATGAAGATGTAAGCAGTATAGATACTATTTTGAATTTAGTAACTTACAGATTTTTTGTATTGCCTAATCCTCTTCATACTGTAGAATGTATTTTACTCAACTGTGTTGTGAATCTGTACAATTTTTAGGATCAACATGTTATAGGATATTGTAGTCATAAAGAGCTAATCATGATGAGAGAAGTTATTGAATCCATCTCCTGACTGGAGGCAGAGCTGCATTTATTCCATCCAAAATAGATGAAGATCTTTCCTATTTTTAAATAGCCATGAAGATAGAAATTTCATAACTGCTCTTAGCAATCTATTTGATTATTTACCACTTGCACATTTAGGATGTTCATCTTTAAGTCTTAACTTAAATTCTTCACTGGACAGTTTAATACCATTATGCCCTAGGACAAAAACGTCGATCATTATCTTCTTTATAACAACTCTTATAGTCAGAAAACCATGAAGATATACCTCAACTTTTTCTTTCTGAAGCAAAATTATCCCAGTGTTTTTTTAAACATTTACTTTTGTTTTTATGGCTCTTTCTGTGTGAGAGTGGCAAAGGGGACTATTTTAAAAAGTTCTGTCATATATGATGCCTCTGAGAAAGACACTGCATCTTTTAATTTCACTGTGCTGATGTGAAAGTAGCCACAGCTTTTTCATTATATGCTGATGGACAGAGCATTTGTGTTCATTTAACCTTGAGGTTGAAACTTGTTCCCAAAAAAGTAACTGACTCATAGCATTGGCTAGACCCAAGAATAAAGAGCATCAGTTTTCCTAATCTTAAAGCTCATCTTGCCCCCACTCCTAAAACACACTAAAATTAACTTTTCCTTGACCTCTCTCTTGTGCTATTTATTTACTGATTTAACAACTTTTTTCTATCATCTTTGTCTCCTAAAATAGACAGGCAGCAATTATTCAACAAATGTTGGAGTGTCATGCTGTGTTTAGGACACTATGCTAGGCTAGGGAGATTTGAGTATGAACTGTTAGCAAAGGCTCAAAGATAAAGATGTCCTAGGCATGTTCAGGGAGGAGCCAACAGCCTGTCAGGGAATATAAGGAAGAAGCAGTGGCGGGGGCGGGGTGGGGGAGGGGGAGAGTCAGAAACAAACAAACAAACAAACAAACAAAAACCAAGAGAGGTGGATTGGGGCCAGATTGTTAAAGATCTTGGATTCTCTTAAGCAAATAGTTGATGGTGACAAGGACAAAAGTAACATTTTTCAATCTATATTGTTGAAAGCTCTTTCCAAGGCTTTAAAACACACACTGTGCCCATGCTGTCTTCTTGGTTTAGTATCTAGCAGATCATTGGGTATAAGTACCTGCTTCATTTATATCTTTTGGTATAAATTTTATGTCATGATTTTTTCCTTTGAATTTAAAAAAAAACATTTGAGGAAACCATTTGAGTAAAGACAGCCTTCTGTTCACACTGATCTGGATGTTTCTTTCTCCTGCTGTGCCTGTATTTATTCCAAAGCCCTCTGTACCACTAACATGTTACTTTCTGTGTTTACACACCAAGGAATCTCAGGATGAGTTTCCCTTGTAATAGACTCAACCTTTTTGTGCCAAATGGCATGAATGGTGGTCTATGAGCAGCTTTATGACCAGATATTTCTAATTGATTGGACCACATGATAACAATGCCAGACCTTTTTAGCATCCCTTACAGGATATCAGTGTACTATAGTAAAAGGTCCTAGTATACCAATCTGTTTGAAACCCATGAACCTACAATTTCAGGAGTTTGAGATATAGAAGGAAAAGTTGTTTGGGATCAGATTGTAGAGAGCTCTTGACTGTTTTCATAACAGAGTTAGGTCTATTTTAGAAGCTGTAAGAAATCATCCTGAATGTATGAAACAAATTCAGTCCCTGCCCTGCCACTCCACCCAGCTTTCCGGCTTTTATTTCATTCTTATCTTTCAGGTCCTATACCTGTAAGAATCAGGAAGACTCGGGGAGGTTTTGTATAGGGTAGGGTGGAATGTCAAGTTGTCTTAGCAATATCTCAGACCTAGAAACAGTCCTAGACCTAAACGTTGAAATTTAGCTTTTGAATTCTCTCTTTTTATTGATTGTTATTTCATCACCTAAAGTTTTTTTAAGGTAGATGCTTTTCAGATTTAACATAGCATATTAAGGAGAGGTGAGGCATCATTGATTTCCTTATCATTCTTCTCAAGATGGATCTAAAAATTAGATGGTCTTGAAAAGTAGACCTAAGATATGAAAGATCATTTGTGGCATTTATAGTCTTCTTAAGATTGACCAAAAGTAATGAAAATACTTCAAGAGACTTGTCTTCAGGAGACCCCAAAATCTAGCTAGTGGGAGACTGCAAATGTTCTGTATGCACATTCAAATAACCCTTCCATCTGACTTTAACTTGTAAACCTTTGCCAGATAGAAAATAGAGAATTAAAAACCTCTGAATTCAGGGTGCATGAAATGTCATTAAATCTAGCATAAAATTTCTTGAATCTGTCAGATAAAGGAAATCATGTATCCATAGAGAAGATGGAATATCAATTGACAGGAACCTATGAAGCTGGCACTTATTCTGAGAGACATATGAATCTAAAAATCCAATAGTGCCTCAGCCTTTGAAAACACGGAAGCCAGAAAGGTATTAGGAAAATCAATAAGGTAAAAATCTTCATCCTACTATTTGGAATGACTCCCACATAAGAATTAATTAACACAATACTTCTAGAACATTAAAAGAATGTTAAAATGTTATCTCTACTCATAGAAAACAAAGATATAAACCCACCTAACTTCTAGAGAGAGGGTTGAAGAGAAAAGATTGAAAAATTAAAGGCGCATGGAAGAGGTCATTTCTGTCCTGTTGTCACACCGTTTACCCTCTTCAGATACAAGGATAAGTGTCGAACTTCAGTTCATCTGAATTCCTCAGCTCTATCATCAATGCTGTGACACATTCTAATTTTCTGATTCATTTGTGATGAATAAGCTCTCTCTTTTCTATTCACAGTGCTAAAAGTAACCAATTTTTGTGAGTGAGTTAGGATTACTTATTTTCCATTTTTGTATTGCACTATTATTTTCCCTTTGCAAAGTTCCTCTTACTCTTTCTCCACCAGTGTGAATCCCATCTACAAAAAAGCCCTTGGACAGTACTGCTGCCGAGGCTTCAGTCAGTCAAGAGGAATGAAAGACTGACAACCCGATTCCGTTTTTAACCCAGCCAGATACCTCAGCTGGCAAGTGGCTCAGCTTCCGCACCATAAAATGGGTATAATAATAGCTTTCCCTTACCACTGTGAAATATTTAGAATACAAATCAAGCCAAACCTGTCTCCTTCCAAAGGAGAAGCTTAAGCTAGCCTACAAAATCCTGAATGAGCCCAGATTTCAAGGGGAAACATAAAATGGGAAATACCTAGATGTAGTGTAATTTAGTGGTTAAAAATATGTAGGCTTTGGAATGGTACAAACTTATTCAAATCCCAACAGCTGTAGGACTTGGGGCAAGTTTCCTAATTTCTCAAATCTCCCTTGTTCTACAGTAAATTGAAAGTTAACACTATTTGTTCTTCTAGTCAGGATGAAATGACCTACTGCTGATGCTGCTTTTCAAACTCTTCCATGTAGGTGGTCCTCAGGATAGAGTGAGAGATCCAGTCAGTCCTCAGGGTGCGGACCATTGCTTGAAGCAGTCCGCCACACATGAGACTTTTCAATGAGGTCTCAGGGTTCATCCTACAGATACATACACATTTTGCTTTTTACTTCACATATGCTCTTATTTGTTTCACTGAACCAGAAGTTCCATGAGGACAAGAACAGTGGCTCTTTTATTTCTTCTATAACATCCAAGAAATAGTTATCAAATAAATAAACATATGTACAAATAGGAGTTTAAACTACTTAGTCACAAGGACAACTGACCCTCCAAACAGACAGTCATGTCTTTATTATGTATTCCGTGGCCTGGTGCACTGCTGTTACATTGCTGCACATCCCTGGATAGGCCCACATTCAAATTTGAGAAGCATTTACATAGCAGGATGCCTGCAGCCACAGAAGGTGCTGAGTAAATAGCAACCCCTCTCATTTCTCTGCTCACTGCTCCTCTACCTCACTGTTCCTAAGCCTCTGTGGACTTTTTAAAAAAGAAATTGTAAAGAACTAGGTTAAGTCAGAGTTAAGTGGGAGGCCTTTAGAGGAATCTGTGTGTCGCTAGCTACATGCACCCATGTAGAGCTCTATTTTATTTTTTTCTTTTTTTGGGGGGGGAGTTCCTTTTTTTAATTTAAAATCAATTAATGAACATAGAGTGTATTATTAGTTTCAGAGGTAGAGTTCAGTGATTCATCAGTTGCATAGAACACCCTGTGCTCATTACATCACGTGGCCTCCCCAGTGTTCATCACCCAACTATCCCATCCTCTACCCTCCCTCCCTTCCAGCAAACCTCAGTTTGTTTCCTGTGCTTAAGAGTCTCTTATGGTTTGTCTCCCTCTCTGATTTCATCTTGTTTTATTTTTCCTGGGTTTGTTTCTTTTACTAGCCAGAATAATGCTGTATGTATTGTTCTTTGATGTGCTTGTTGGAGATGTTCTCAGTCTAGCACACTCCTTTTATCCATTATATACTCCACAGAATTAGTCTATTTTCTATACATTTTGTTTGCTCCTGGCTCCAGCTTATAGTGACTTGTTCAGCTTCCTAGAGGTGATAAGCAGTGGGATTGTATGGGCTTTTTCTCCCCTCTCCCTTAGGCCCAGGGTGGCTAAACTGGAATTCATGGATGACCTTCTTGGAGTCTGGAAGATTCTCGAAACTTGGTGTTTTTAAGGAATTTCTTTGGGGAGGGATTCTTACAGGGATCCATATCACCTCAAAATGTTGGAAAACATTGCCCTTGAACATTACATAAACTGAAATCAGAATTGACTAATCTTTATTAATAATACATTTAATTAATAATACATTTAGTTCCTTAGAGATTGACACTATACAATAATTTCTACTGGGAAATCACAAAACACAATTAGACTTCACCATAAACCACCCCTTTCCCCCCTCTCTACTCTTGCCTCCCCCATCGTGTTTTAAGGTCCTAATTCATTTGGGCTTTATAGTTAAATATTCTTTGCTAGATATTTATGCTTGAGCCTAGCATGCTTAATGCAAATGTTTTTCATCATATGCAAAACTTTTCATAGATAATTCTTTGCATTTCAGATGAAAACAACTTACAGACATATAAGGTGAATATCACTTAGAAAGGGCATACATATCAATAAAATAACAATTTGAACTGAACAGGAATAAACCTATGTAGATTAATACATATTCTCAAAATTGCAGATTGTAATTCAATCAAGAAGTAGGGGCCTTTTGACGTTTATGAACATTTATAAATTGTATAAGAACTCTGAGATTAAATTTTTAGCCTTAATATTAAATTTGGGATAGGTATTATTGTTTTTCATTAATATATAAAGATGACAATTATATCCAATAAAATCTTCCATTTAACTTGGCTTTAATTTGTCTTAGGCTGTGACATACACACTGTGATTTTTCTCTCCATCTTGGAATCCTGTCATTGACAGCCTGTGTGTCACTTGACATCCAGGAAAGATATTTCTTCATTCCAGACCTTGGATGTATTAGTCAATCTGGGTACAATTTACATTGGTCTCTTTTGATCACATCAAAAATTTAACTTTGACTGATCAACTTTTATGAATAAATGCTCCTTGAAATTTGAAAAGGAAAGTTATGTGCTCAGATATAAGAACAGAAATGCTAAGTGTAATTTTAAAAAAACATAATACATTATTGATATGGGTTTATAACATGCAACAGAGAAATGATAAGTGAGCTTATCTCATAGATAACTACTAATCACATTTTTCTCCTTTTTCACAAGGGTTGGGAAAAAAGCAAGCTCGAAAAAGTTGGGAGGGAAGGAAGAAAGGGAGGGGGAGAGGGAGTGTGAAAGGAAGGAAATTTAAAAAATAGGCTGGTGCAGTGGTCTAAGATCCTGGCTTGTAGAAGGGACTATGTAGCAAAACTTAGAACTTCAAAATCTTTGAAGGCTAGTCAATCTTTATATATATTTTAAGTGTATGTGTACTTCCGATGAATCATACATAATCTAATTATCTTGCTTAAAGTTGTCATTAAAGTCATCAATTTTGTGCAATAGTTTGAAAGCACTGGAGACTCCCAGCCTCTCTTGTGTTAGCATACATTTTGATCCAGGGTGCAGATTTTCACCTTAACTCTTATTGTTCAAGGAGGGAAACACCATCCTTCACACTTACATGTGCATGGATAGGGTTCCACATGAGCCATAAAGAGGAAACTTTTCCTTTGGAGGATCCTCTATGATAGTGCACTTGTCTAGAAAACTTGTTGAAAAGTGAAATCTCTTTAATTGACGGGTTTGTTTGTGTTTGCTTTAGCCTGATTCTATGCTAAGTTATGTAATCAGATCTCTCGACTTGATCTCTTTTAGTATGATTTGTTTTGCATATTTCTGGAGGCTTTCTATGAAGTGGTTAAAGTCATGGTGTCAGAGAGGCAAGAATTCAATCAGCATACATTAAGCCCTTGATACATCTGAGTAGGGTGTGGGAAGAGAGACCTGCTTTGTTTTTTCAGTATCCCTGTTTGGTTTATTAATCTCTCGTGCATCTTCTGTTACTTCAGTTTTATTTTTCTATAAGAGAAGCTGTCAAAACATGGTGAGCAGGCCAGTCCCATCATAGCTCATTTGGCTTGTGAGTTGAAGATCACAAAGGAGAATTATCTGATTTGAAATACAGAAGGAGAAACTGTTAAAATCAACTCCCCGCAAACCTGAGGTTTTCATCGTTAGAGATGTGTTTTAGGAGACAGATGTTGTCATTTAAAATCATTCTGTCAGAGGGGCCACGCCTAGGCTGGAGAGAAGGGGCCGAGGAGGCAGTATGTGGTCCTTAGTCTACACCGAGCCAACGCGAGGCTGAGTCGCATCAGGTCATCAGCTGAGGGGCTGAGGGGCAATGATGCGTGTAGGTGTCACCTCCGTCCAGAGGATCTTCTGGGCATTAAACATACTGATACCTTAAATACCCTTAAAAGAGCCGAAGGTTATCGGAGTCTTATTCATCTTGGTCAAAATTAGTTAAAATGTGTCCTGTACTACAGAGTAAAGCCTTTACCTATTCTTTCAGTGCTGCCCAATAGATATTTATGCAGCAATAGAAATATTCTACCTCTGATGCAGCCACCAGCCACAGGTGGCTATTGAGCCCTTGAAATGTGGCCAGTGTGACTAAGGAATGAAACATTTCAGGTTTTTATTCAAGTTTAATTTAAATAGATAAGTATAGATAGTGGGTACTGTATTGAAGAGCTCAGCTCTAGAAGATAGCCATACCATTCAGATCAGAATGAAGTTAACAAAGAAAGAAGATAGCACTCCTCATGCCTGGAAAGACTATGTTGGTCATATAGCAGATCATCACACCTTTGGAAAATTTTATGGGGCTGGATCTCTTTTTTTTTTTCTTGGGCTACAGGTAATAAAACAGGCTCCTACTGCCCATCCTCAGGAGCAACCGGTTCTGTCTACAACTTAGATTGGTTTTCCTTCTCCCTACAATATCACTGGGTTTATTTTTAATCCCTTGTTTTTATTTTTATTTTTTCAGTTCCGTGACCATCGGTCTGTGGCCTGCCCCTTCTCTTTATGTAAGTAAAAGTGGTTTCTTTACTTTTCAAGAAGGCGTCGTATTGGGGAAATTCGGATCTTTATTGGCATGTTTTCTCATTGACTTTGTTGTGGTTTCCAGCACTTCTTCACTACATATTAGCTTCCTTTGGGTTTGGAATTGGTGCTGTTGGTGGTGGTAGTAGTTGCCATCCGTGAGGGGGCTGAAAAGCCTGGGGCCTCAGGCACTGGACTTCTATACAGACTGCCTTTTACTCAGCCGCAGCTGCTGTTTGCAGAAGCCACTGCTCCTCTACACGGGAGCTTACATTCCTCAGCCAGATATCCGCAACAGTCGGGCTTTTGCTCCAGTGTCAATCAATGGGTAATTATTTATTCTTTGGTTACATACCCATCTCTAGGTCCAACAGTTTTTAGTTCCAATTTCTGGGTCAGAGCTTTCATTTATGGACAAAATTTCCAATACCCTTTTACTCAAGAAGTACAAGCGTGAACTATAAGGCTGGATTCGCTTAGGCTGAAATTGTGTCTGTCGTCGCAAGTCAAGAAAAACAAAGAGAGAGAGAGAAATCTGAGATTACGTGTGCCAAGAGGGCTATAGACGGTACCGTCCTTTTTTAGAAAAGATGGGAACTCGTTTGAAAAGGGAGGAAAAAAGGAGACAGAAAACCTGATTTCAGATGAAAAGAGAGAACATTTGTTCTTTTAAGCCCAAACCAGACTGCACGGAATGGGTTGGGTAAGTTTTACCTCGGGCTGCTTGTAAGAGATTCTGCAGCAATGAACCCAAATAATCATAGTCACTCACTACATGAGACACCGCCCAAGAGATGCTACAGGTAGGGGCAGTCACCTTGTCTGATAAGTAAGCATCAGCATCTTCGCAGCTGCTTCGAGCTCTCTGGTGAATGCTGTCCCCTCTTCGCAACGTCTGTCTTACTTCGCTGACTTCTCACTCCGAGGTATTTCTTGTGTGGTAATCATTTGCACAGAAAGGGGGTTCCCCTGACTCGCCTGCATGTGTGTGGCTTCCACTAACATTCCTAGAAGATAGTTGCAAATATATTCAGGGGAGCAGAATCCCCCAAAGGACGGACTGTAAGGCTAAAGTCCAAAGGGACAGCCACTTGACAGAGAAAGGAGATTGGCAAAACTCTCCTAAGACCCTAAGACTACGGGGACTGTGTGTAATGCATTTATACGGCAGGGGCGGGTCCTCCCTGCCCCTGGCAAGTCTTGTTATGCCTTATTCTCTGTGTGGATAGAGCAGGTTTGTCAGTGCTTTGGAGGGTGTCAGTGTGCGTGCTTATGGTTACCGCTTTCTGTTTCCGCATCCCTACTTCAGTTACCCAGCACTGCATATTTCTAGTCCTCCAACTGGCAAATCATTTTCGTTACAGTTCTTTTGTGTAAAAACAGTTCACATAATAGCTCCGTGTTAGACAAGGCATTAATCCTCACATCACCAGGGATGAGTCAGCACAGTGCACTCCTGCCCGCACGGCTCAGCTATTATGACGTCAGCACTGTAGGGCAAGCCTCAGACACAAGCAGTACAGGGGACTGGAGACCTGTGTCACAGATTAGAAATCGAGGGGGAGACCTTTGAGATAAAAACGTAATTGAAAGGCTGTTTCTGGCTCATAGGAAAATGTGAAACTGATGCTATGCTACATCAACCATTAATCAGGCAGCTTCTAGAGAGATCCTAGTTTTTAACCAGAGACAGGGCTGAGAGAATGACCTGTAAAGGACTGTCGGCCCATTCCTATACCCACTAACCTTGTCCCACCCCCAGGGCCAGGCTTCATGCTTGCTTGGGTTGTTCCAAATCCTGAGACAGCTTTTATTTCAAGGGTGACATGGCCGGTGACAGTTCTGCTGTCCTCAAGTGCCCCACAGACACAGCTGATGGCTCCAGGGGTGGTGCCCCAGATACCTATCAAAGGAAAAAGAAAAGTTTCTTGGGAGCAGATCAGAACATTATCTCCCCAGTGTTTCGAGCTCCCCAGTGCTGCTTCAATGGCCTTCTCCAGACAGGTGCAGAATTCTGCCTTCTCTCCCCGGCACTGCATTTAGTCCAAAGTCCCAATATGGATTTGACACAGATTTCAGTGGGAACTGAATAGCTTCCAGATGTTCCCCCCAAGAGTTTTCCATCCCATTACTCTTTAGCAGAAACAAAGAGGAGCCCTCCATAGCTTGCCACACTGCCTTAAAGCAGGTAGCACAGACTGAGCCTATTTGAGAAACCAAGTTATTTTCAATTAGACCTCTCCACAGTTTAGACTCAGATTCATTCTCAGAACAATATCTTTCAGTACTGAAAACTCAATATTGAAAAGGCTGGAAATTCACTGCCTCAGTGACATTCTCTGCTAACGAGACATTCCTGCATCCTCCATCCACACCGTCTCTCCCTCACTCTTCCTTTCACCCCATGATAACCGTCAGAAAGTGCCTTACTGCTGTGATCTTCTGCCTTCATTAGATTGCTAATAGGCTCCATGCTTAGCTTATAGAAGCTAATGTTACTGCTTGCCTTAGTTTTGATTAATTATCGTGCACAGCTCTTATTCGGTTTTCAGTCAACAAACATTTATGGAAAACTAGTCACTATGCTTGGTTCCTGGAACTCTAAGATAAATAAGAAATGCTCCCCGTTGCTAAGAATCTCACAGTCTGGTGGGGATGATACATAGTAAATAAAGGCTGTAGCATGTGGTGGACACTGGAATGGAGGCACAAACAAGATGTAGCAAGAGGAACAAGAAAGGAGTGCCTATCTGCAAGCTGGGTCTAAAAGTCTACAGCACAAATGCAGTTTACCAAGTCAGTGTGGGGGAAAGGAAAGAAAAGGGGACCATGATATGAAAAAAGCAAGAGCATTTTTTTTAAGATTTTATTTATTTATTTGACGGGGAGGGAGAGAGAGATCACAAGCAGGCAGAGAGGCAGCCAGAGAAAGAGGAGGAAGCAGGCTCCCTGCTGAGCAGGGAGCCCAATGCGGGGCTCCATCCCCAGACTCTGGGATCATGATCTGAGCCGAAGGCAGAGGCTTTAACCCACTGAGCCACCGAGGCACCCCTCAAGAGCATTTTCAAAGTTAAGAGGTGTCGAGCAGCAGCCAGCTCCAGAGGACAGTAGTTCATTATGGCTGGAGCATGGTGGTTGAAAGGGGAGATGAGGCTGGAGAGCGGGTAGGAGGCAGATTGTGGAGGGTCTTGGAAGCCCTGCGAGGGAGTTTGGACGTGATGTGGCAGGCTTGAGGAGGCCTTAAAGAATTTTAAGCAGATTTATGCTTTAGAAAAAGAACATTCTGGCCATGTAGAGATGGATGATTGAGAAAAGAGAGACCAGGTCAAAGGTAAAAACCAAGAGACTTGGACTGTGCAGTGGGGGTGGGAGCAGGGAGGAGAGGCTCTCTGATAGTGTTGACATAGACACAGATATCTGCATAATGCCAGCATATCTTGGCCTAGTGCTCAATCCTTGCCTTCTAGGAGAAAGGTTGATGTGTTGTGTAGGGCCAGATTTCAGACCAAAGCACTCTTTACAGGAGACCAGAATTTGAATCTGACCTCACACTGAGCTTCTGCCTGCTGGTCTCCAGAAAGGTGTGACTCCTTCTCCCACAGTAGATTTGGGGGAGCATCAAACAGATAAGGAAGCAGCCATTTCCAACGTCCTACTTTTCATTTCTTTCACCTGAAATCGAAATATTTCTTAATCATATCCCCCTAAAGTTGATCAATAACAGTTTCCTATCATCTTCCTATGCTGTCTTTTTCTAAGAAATTCCAAGCCATTGAGCTGAATGGCAACGTACATACTGCTGGTGTTGAAACGGTTCAGTATGTCTCCTACTTCTTTCTGAATTAGAGTTCACCATAAATGTGCTTTTCTCTTGTTCACTTTGGGCTGCCAGGACAATTTAAAGGAAATTTTCAACAGCTTATGTTTCATGGACCATGTTCTCTTTTGCAAATGGGAGAGTATGTGTGGGTGCATTTAAGTCTTCTCTATACTGCTTGCTGGAGAAAGGTTTGAGAAGATGAAGAAGATGAGGAGTAGGGACCTATTGAAAGCCCAGGTCCCCCCAGTGACCTGAATGCAGACTGTAGGCTGGTGATCAGATGGTCAATTATGTGTTTGTCAAAACATAGTGGGCTGCATTCCAGACTGCCAGCTTTGGAAGCCCAGCTTCTGCCAACCAAATGTCATCTGGGAACATGCAACACTGGGCACTGTGAAGGAGTTTGAAATAGACCATGCCACAGCCAACCTACTGCCAGTCTTATACCACCAATATGGCATGCACAGCCGGGCCCCATGTTTCAGAGCTCAGGAATTCACTGTACTAAATTCAAGAGGTCAGATGGGTTCATGTTTTCAAAGCCCCTGTTCTCTGCTTTGAACACTGTGACTTGCTCCTCAGTGATTTCCAAGTGATTTTTCTAGTCATATCTCTGTGGAAACCACCCTTTTTGTGATGGTTATGAGAGCCTTGTAGAAGTCCCAGAGGAAAGAAAAAAAATAAACTCGCTCTGACAATGACTGTGATTCCAACAGAGGGATTCCAACTCTTAGGAAATTACATTAAAGGTGCATAGCTTTTAAAATATCAGGAACCACCTTGGCAACTTATAAAAAGCAGAAGGGCTTTGCCTATTTTATAAAGTGATTTGCATATACCTGCATAAATAATGTCCCCACCTGTACTTTTATGCATTTAGGTTGAATAAATTAAATTCAGTGATCTTTAAAATATTCACTGTCTTTCATTGCTCAGATACCATTTTCAGGACCCTTCCTTCTAATTTTTTTCCTATGGTAGTAGTGGCTATTTTTTTTTTCAATCTTTTGACTAATTCAGAGAATCAAAACACTCTGCAGACCAGCCTACCACACCTAAGAGCATTATCTCCCTCTGCTTGCATTTTTCTTAGCCTTTCTGCCTATCAGACCATGAGGTCCATATGCTTTTTATAAAGGAAAATGGGGGAGTATATTACCAGGATGAAAACTGAGCACATAATAGGATTAAGCTTCACTACCTGTATGTATACAGACTGTGCTCATATACAGCTCAGGGACATACTCATAGAAGCCACTGCCACCACCCTTTCAGAAACCATCCAGCCCACTAAACCATATTAATTTAACTTGATCCTTCAAATCACAGCCTGGTCAGTGGACCAGCCTCAAGCACAACCATCCCATAAGGTATTATTAAGCACTTACCACACAAAAAAGAATTGTGTTTAGTAGGGAGCTAAAACATAAATCTAGGACATTGCCCTTGCTTGCTCTTAAGGAACTCAAAATTGGGTTAGGAAAAGAAGTTATGACTGTTGAGTATTCCATATACGTGTAAGACAATAAGTGAAAATTCCAAAAGGAATTATACAGTCCAGTAGGTACTATAGGATTTCATTCATGAAAGAGAACTTTGAAGGCTGGAAGGCTTCATGTGAAGTGTGATTTAGCTGGGTCTTGAAAAATGGCTAGAATATAAAAAAAAGATGAAGACCAAAAGAATGATATCCCAAGCAAAAGCATAAACCTAAGTGTTAGAATCTTTGAGGGGGTCCAATAAATGGCACTGCTTTTTCCCACTCAAGTTCCAAACTCATTGAAAAATAAGACAAAAGAACTGATAGCTGGGGAACAAAATTTTTTAGAAGGCTTGGTTGAAGGATGTATGAGAGTTAAAATGGGCTCATTGAATCACTTCCCTTCTATCTAAACTTTAGAAAAGCCCTCCCAAGGGACAATTTGGATCTGCATAAGAGCATTGCTCTTCTAAGTCACTAACTCCCACTTGTCTAAGTAGGAAAAGGAGAAAGAGGCTAAAACTCCTGCCCTTGCAAGGCTCAATAGATCCATTCCCTTAATTAAGAGACATGGGGCAGGAGTTCTTACCAATAGGATGATTCACCTCCCTGGGGAAGTATAAGGAATGACACAGACAAGTTGTGTTTAGAAAACTTCTTTCTGGAAACTAGGAGTTGGGAAGAGACATTACTACAGTCTTCTGACCCACAGGCTGGAAAACAAGAGGAAGTACTGAGTGAGATGAAAATGAGAACCATAGCCAAAAGGTCAAAGTACTCATCTAAGGGTAATCTGTAGTCATAGAATTATTGGAGATCTAAACTAAGTGTTCCTTTTCAGACTCTCAGAGTTAAACCTGAATCAGAACCCAAGGAAACAGGCAAGAAATTAAGATAATGGACTAAAACCTCATTGGGGAAAAAAAATACAAAAACTCTTATCTTTAGTTAAACTAATAATCACAATAAGAAATAACATGTGTTGAGTACTTGCCTTGCTTTAGGCACTGAACAAAATACTTTTAACAGCTACCTGATTTAATCTTTAAAAGTATTCTTATTAAGTATATGCTGTTGTAATCCTAATTTTGAAGATGAAACAAAGATTGAGCATGTTCAAGTAATTTCTTCAAAGATGCCTAGTAAGTAATATAGAACTTGAAACCAAAACTATCTGTCTTAAAAGACTTGGCCAAATTTCATCAAACACAAAGTGAATGTCTCCTAAATGCTGAAGATATAATGACAAGCGAAACAGACATGGTCTCTGCCCTACTCGACTTACAACCTGGGAGATGAAAGACATTATTAATCAAATGGACACACAAAAGAACTTATAATACAAACTGTACTTGCTTCCATGAAATAAAAGTTCCAGGAACTCTAGGAGCAAATTTAAGAGGGGGAATCTAAGTGAGTCTATGAGTTCATGAGGATCTTCCCTGGGAAGTGATATTTGAACTAACATCTAAAGATGAAAAACAAGAAATCAGATTAGGTGGTGGTACATAGAGGTTTCTAAGCAGAAGGTGCAGCATAGATGAAGGCATCAAATATAGTTGGATGATGATTCACAGACCTGTACCGCTGAAGCAAATAATACATTATATGTTAATTTTATATATATATATATACATATACATATACATATATATATATATATATATATACATATATATATATATATATATATATATAAAATTTTGTGAAGAGAATTCGGTGAAGAGCAGCCCAGAGTGAGGTTGAAAAGATATATGATGATGTCAGGATCTTTGTAGGCCCCACTAAATACCTTCTGAAGGACAATGGGAAAACAAACTTAAGAAGGAATGTAGCATGATCATTTTGTATTCTAAAAAGATCATGCTACTCTTGCACATTTATCGCAGACAGATGCACATTTGTGCACATACCCGCACAAAAACCTGTACACCAATGTTTATAATAGCTTTTTTCATAATATCCCCACACTGGAAACAACCCAAATTACCTTCAATGAGTGAGTGGTTAAACAAACTGTGGTATATCCATTCCATGGAATACTTCTCAGCATTAAAGAGTAACCCTTGATACACGCAATTTGGATTAATCACAAAGGTATTATGCTGACTGAAAAATGCCAATCTCAAGATTACATATTCTATTTATATGGCATTCTTGAAATAACAAAACTATAAAGATGAAGAACAGATTAGTGGTTAACAAAAGTTAAGGAGCGGGGGAAAGATGGAGCTGCCTATGGCTATCAAAGGTAGCACAAGATAGCCTTATGATGGCACTATTCTGTATCTTGACTGTGGTATATAGGTGATACAATTGTGTAGAACTAAATATACACATGCACATACACACACACACACACACACAAAGTACATATAAAACTGGTGAAATCTGAATAAGGAGGATGGGTTGTACCATGTAAAACTAAGGCCAATTTCCTGATTGTGATATTCTACTATGGTTATATAAGATATTACTGTTGGGTGAAACTAGCTAAAGGGTATACCAGATCTCTCTGTATTATCTCTTACAACTGTGTGCTAATCTACAATAATCTTAAAATTAAAAGTTAAAAACAAAAAAGATCAAGCTAGTCCATTGCGGTGAATGGTTTTACAGGAGCAAAAGTAAGGAAGCTATTGTGGCATAGCAGATAAGACATAGACTATGCTAATGACTGGGAATGGAAGAAAAAGAAATGGAACCAAGAGATAATACAGAAGCAAGGTATACAGGATATTCTCATGGATTGGATGTGGGAGATGGAGGAGGGAGAAACAGCAACTGTGACTACTGGTTTTATGCTCATAAAACTGTATGGAGGTTGATGCCATTCATGGTTATATGAAATACCAAAGGACAATGGGATCTGAGGAAAGATTACAGGATCTATTTTTGAGGTGTCTAGTGTGAGGTGTTTTTGATAAAGATAAGTGAGCATATTGACTAGGCAGTTGAATATATACAATTGGAAATCAGAAGTAAAGTGGAGGCAAATGAGACTTTTGGCATGGATGATTCTATCCAGAGCCAGGAGTAGATTGAGGAGAAGGCCCAAACTGAGACTTGAGGAACTCTTACTATTTAATCAGCTGGGAGCAAAAATGGAGGCTATGAAATAGCCTCAGAAGGAACAGCTAAGGGGGTGGGAGGAAAACCAGAAAACACTGGCACAGAAGCCAAGAGAAGAGAATGTTTTGAAGAGGGTGGTCAGTAGTGAGAAATGCTATTGAGAAGTAAAGTCAGTCAGGGACTGAAAAATCCATTTAATATATTAATGTGAAGTTTGTTGACTTTGGCAAAAGCTGTTTTGTTGAAGTGGTAGAAGCAATAACCTGTTTGTAGTGGTATGGGGAAAGAGTGAGAGGTGAAGAAATAGAGACCACAAGTATGGATAACTCTTAGAAGTTTTCCTGTAAAGAAAAGGAGGCTGAGCTAGTGTCATAATGACTTGGGAAGGAAGGAGTGAGGTCAAAAGATTGTTTGAGAAGAATGGAAATATTGGTGTTGTTGTTTGCATTTGGGAAGCATACAGTAGAGAGGAGAGATTCAGTTTTTGGAAGAGAGAAGAAGCTGAGATGATTAGTAGTGAAAGATTCCTGGTATGGCTAGAGACTTGGAACCCTGATCATAAATGGAAGTATTGGAGGGAGGACATCTCCCGTTGTTACAAGAAAGAAGATGGAAAGGATGGGGGCAGATACATACCACATACTGAGAGGTTGAGTTGTTTCCCAGATGATAGCTCCTAGGAGGCAAGTTCCTGCTATGAATAAATGATGTGGGAATTTGAGGAAAGTGAAAGTTTAAAATACAAATTGTGACAAATGGGATAGCAAGTTGACCAGAGATTCTCTTTGGCAATGTGGAAGCCCTAGGTGGTTTAATGTTTAAATCTGGTGGTTTAATGTTGATACCCATCTGCCTTGGGCTGGTTTTTTCCAGCAGTTCAGTGACCAAGGTGGAAGCTCAGAGAGATGTATATTTGAGTTCAAATTAAAATGGGGTTTTACCTAGTATGTGTGAAAAGACATTAAGGGTTTTAGTTTCTTTTTTCCTTTTTTTTTTCTCTAGCTGAGGCTAATATTAATAAAGGCAGTAAAAAAAGGCTCAGTTCAATTTCCAGGTAGCTAGTGAGCATCTACTTTACACCAACACTGTGTTGCACACAGAAAAAACAGAGGTGAAGGTACCATCCCTGCCCTCGAGTAGTTCATAGTAATGGGAACTTTGAAGGTTATCATTTGGTCCAAAAGGCCGGGAACATGTGGTTAGATAACTTTTGTCAAAAGACACAGAAACCCACGTCGATCCTTCTTTCCTCTGCCTGCTCCTTCCTCCCATCCTGGCATTACCTAGTTACTTTCTTGCTTTCTCAAAAAATATCTGCTTCCCGCCTTATTGCCAAGCCTCTAACATGCATCATATACATTTAAGTGACAATTCTGACCTCTCCCATCATCATTTTCCTAAAATATGATCATTTAGGAACAATTAGATCTTCTACTTGATCTTCCAATTGGTATTGGTACTGTATGAATTTTCTCTAACTTTTAAGAGCTGGCATCTGACTGTACAGAAAGTCTATGTCTTTAAAAACGGGACAGAGAGAAGAAGGGTGAGTAGGTAAATGGAGGAAGGAGAGAAAGAGGGAAAGAAGGAAGAGGAAAAGTAGTGAAGGAAAGGAAAGAAAACTAATTAACTACAGAAGATCTTATGTAGATACCCATCCTTGTTTTTCAAAGAATAATTGAGTCTCCGTTTCTAGTGGTGACCTACACCATCAACCTCCCAAAACAACTTTCAGACATGGGGACATACAAGAATACTATAGAATAGTTAAATTCCAGTATCTGGAAACATAAGGGGAAGACCTGAAGAACATGGAAATTCCTAATTTCCAGTAGAAGTAGGATTCCTTACTCAGATTTATTCTAAGCATTGAGAAATGATAACAGAAATAGGTGGCGGTAATGGTAGCTTTCCTTTATTTGAACACATTCCATTCTGCTAGATTCCTTTAGGAAATGACATTAGGGCCATTTGACTCAAAACTAAATTGCAGATACATCTGGGGTAGAATTTGGCAGCTGTTGAGCAAAGCAGCTGTATTTTTTTAATATTTACTTCTTTCATGACTCTATAATTCACACATACTGTCAAATATTAAGAAACTATAGAGTACAGAGAAAACATGTATAATGTCACTATACAGAAACAACTGTTATTAATAATTTTTTAGATCACCTCCTAGTCTCTTCTCTGGATTTTCACAGAATTGGGCATACATTGTATGTACAGAGTTGTATCCTATTTTTAAATTAAATATTATATAAGTGCTTCCTGGTGTAATTACAAACTCTTTTTTAAATGCCACTGTAATATCTAAATAATTTTTTACCAATCATATAACCCCCTAGAATTTACCGAACTGTGCCCTCAATATAGATATTTGAATTATTTCCAATATTTCAGTTCTAAAGTCCTATCAGGCGGGAACTACAATGTATCACCTGCAATTGTCCAGCCTGGAGGAAAGGTGAGGCAGGAAGTGATGTCATCCTGTTAAGAGAGTTACTAATTGCTAATGACAATGAAACTCATATTTGAAATTTTAAGTAGCAGGGTTTATCTAAGCTCTTTTCCCTCGAAAGTAAAAGTTCTGATTTTTATATCTAAAGAGTATACACTTAGTTTTGTTTGAATTTGTTGCAATGATGATATAAAGAGAAGAATGTAAAATCCATTCAAAATCTCACCTCCCAGAGAGAACCACTAGTAACGCTTTGGGCATTATATTTCCATACTTTTCTATTCATCGGTCTCTTTTTCATTCTCTTTGTCTTTCTCTTTCCCAAATGGAAAGACCAGTTGCTTGTTGCCTGGTAATCTGCTTTTTTAGTCAACATTGTAAAAGTCATTTTCCATTTCATAAATATAGATCTACATTATCTTTTTGATAGCTACATTGTTCTCCAGTTTACGGGTAATTTATTGAGTCAGTCACTTATTGATGGACATTTAGGATATTTGGACTTTTTTTCTAACTAAACAATGCAACAATAACTATCTTTATACACATAAACATTCTTTTAAATGCACTTTCCTAATTACCTCCTTAGGATAAATTTCTAGTAATGAAACTGTCAAAGTAAAATTTATCTATTGCTAAGCTGTCCTCCTGTAAACATATATCAAATTATACCCCCACCAATGAAAAAAGAGATTGCTCATTTACCTAAATCTTATAAATGCCAATTTTTGTAATTTTTGCATATAAGTAAATATTTTCATGTTGGGAGAATGGGATGCTTTTTCCAAGCATAAAACCAAAGTCTAAACTCTTTTATTTAATTGATTAATTATTATAATATTTCTTTTAGAGAGGAAAAGAGGGAGAGGGAGAGAGTGAATCTTAAGCAGGATTCCTGCCCGGCATGGAGCCCCATGCAGGGCTTGCTCTCACAACCCTGAGATCATGACCTGAGCCAAAATCAAGAGTCAAATGCTTAACTGACTGAGCCACCAGGCGCCCCAAAGTCTAAAATCTTAAAGAAAATATATTAAATTTTATTACGTGAAAATAAAAGTCACTGTGGTAGGGAAAAAAATTTGTTTAAGCTCGGAAAAATATTGTGACATATCCCTAATATTTTAAGAGTGATTATAAATCAACAGTGAAAAGGTGAATGGCACAATAGAAATTTGAAAGGGCAAACAAGCAGTCTAACACATGTTTAGCTGCTTAGTCTCATTCTTTACTGCAAAGCCAGTGCTCCCTAAAGTTCTATGGGGGCACCTCCAGCGCCATTTGCTATCTATGCCCTGGTGGCATCACTTCCCCTCACTGTCCCCCTGGGAAATATGGTGAAGATCAAAGCACCAGTCAGAGCACCTGAGGATCTCTGGGCGGGGGACAGTTAGTACTTCCCTTGATTCCATATATATATATATTTATTTATTTATTTATTTATTTATTTATTTATTTATTTATTTATTTGGCATCACCATCCCCCCAAAGAAGCAAGCTAATTGTTCACTCGCATGAGTGTAAAAATGATCATCTGAGCTCTGCCATCAGACTCCAAAATCAGTAAATTATCAGGAAGGGAAAAATACACACTGGCAACATTGCCTGATCCATGTCTCCAGGGCAGGATTGACACTATTCTTCTACCAGATGTAGATAGAGATTTCTGGATGTTCTCATAAATAAAGTGCTAGAGGCCATGTCATCAATGTCCTCCACCTTTCCCTCTCTCTTTCTGATTCCCATGTGTATTACTACATACTTAATGACATGGAATATTTTTCAGCAACTTCAGGGAAAGTGAAAGACGCTGGAGAGGCAGAAATGCCACAGTGACAGCATCAGCCCTGCCTCCACAGTACAAACTGTGACAGGGCGCCTTCCCTATGTTTTGGGATCGGGAGCGTCTGGGTTCTTGGAGTGAGTTCCCCAAGACTTTCAGAGGAGCAGGAGTTGTGCAAAGCTGTTCTGAGTGGTAACTGGAGCATTCTTTCAGCACAAGGAGTTCACTTGCAGATGATAAGGGATGGCATGTGCTCCGGGGCATTCTTTGTCTTTGGCAAAAAAAAACTGTGTACAAGAAAGTTGTGTGTGCCTTAAATCCTTAAACGGCTGTCCAGAAAGAAAGAAGAGAGGCCAAACATGTTAAAGACTATATGGAAGCCCCTTTAGGCCGACCACGAACTGAGGAGAGTGGTGGGAACCAGGCCTAGTCAACAGCTTGTTCTCTACCTGAACAGTCAAACTCCCCCAAAAGTGTGAGAATGTGGTTAAGAGCCAGGTGTCAGTGGTGCCTGGTGCTGTTAGAGGCCACCCAGCTGGCTCCGTGTACCCAAGGCTCAGAGTAATGAATGTTTGGCTTTCTTGTACTCTTAGAAAACTTCACCTATTATACACCTGCCTCTATAGCATAACTTACACTTGGAGGCCAAATGGGACACAGTAACGATGATTAATGTTGAGTCCTATTAAATACCATTATGAGTATTCCTCTAGTTTTTTATCACCCTTCTCTTTTCCTCCCCAAACATCACGGTTGCTGACTCAAAGCTGGGGAGGGATATACACCTATGGGACATAGATAGATGGTACCTACACAGTCTGCTTGTTCAAAGAAGCTTTCTACTAGGGCATTTGCAGAAGCATCTTGTGCAAGAGATCTTTGTGGTGATAAAATTAAGATTTTTTTTCTCTTTTATGCATTCTGTCTCTAGTCTCTTTGTAATTCCTTATTTCTCCTATTGTGGGGATACTAGACAAATCAGGCATAACTTCCTTATCCCAGAGAATCATTTCCAGGTATTTATTTAGAATGGGCCACCTTAACCCGAACACATTGGTTGGCTAAAATGGATTCCACCTTTAGTTCCTCCTTGTAAATTTCTAGGCTTTTGGTAGGTGGAAAATAATTATCACCTCTAATTTAAAATTAACCCTGTATTTTGGGTAAGAGAAGTATGTGTTTCATGACAGAATTTGAGTAAAAGTTTCACCTAAACCCTTTAATAATGTCCTTTGGTCTGGTCTTCACGAGCAAGTCCAGGATGCATAAGAGAAGTAATAGAAATATCCAATTAAAATACTCTTCTGGGGTGCCTGGGGGAGGGGGAAGTCGGTTAGGCATCTGACTTTTGGTTTTGACTCAGATCGTGATCTCAGGGTCATGGGATCGAGCCCCACATCGGGCTCCACGCTCAGTTCGGACAATGTTTAAGATTCTCTCTCTCTCACTCTGCCTCTGCCCCTCCCCATCAAATAAATAAATGAATCTTAAAAAAAAAAAAAAACCTCTCCTGAGATTTTTTTCTCTTTCTTGTTTCCATCATCCCAGGGCTTAAATAATATCCACTACATTGGTTCTTCACCAAGAGCTTCCACATATTCTTCTAACCAGTTTTCTAACAGTACATTTCAGTAAACATTAGAAAGAATCTTAATACTGTTTACTTTTCCCAAAATGCATGACATGTCTGTTAACAAGATGTCTGCATACTATCTATCTCTCTATGTATGAAGAATCAAATTCTTCATCATCTTATTACCCCCAGTCGTTAACATCACTCATCTAGAATAGAGTCAGAGGGCTGCCACCTCGTAGCAGGCTGTGTGTTTACCACTCTGCCCTAGCTCTGTAACATACCTAGGGAAAGAGTTTCAGAAATGTACACTAACATCCAGAAGACTACTTCAGAGATCTGAATCTTGGTGCAGAAATCTTCTTGGCCACTATTATTTGGAATTTTCCCCTTTTACCCAAACAACAAGGAACTACAGCCAAAATACTTAGAAGAATTCCTTTTGAGCCATTTTGGTGTTGGAGTCTGGTTTGTTCCTTCTTAGAAAATGGGGTATTACATTTAAATTCCAGATAAATGTTTTTACCTAATAAGAAACGAATGTGTAATTTTTTACTGCTGTAATAAAATCATCTTTCATGAAGTGCAGCATCTAACACTCATCTCTACTCTTGGATGACCAAGAGCTGAAGGGATGAAGGTCTTCTTTATAGAGGAGACAGAAAGGGTAGCTCCCCAAATGAATACAAACTTTAAAACAGGAAAGGATGCAACTAGAAACCAGAAAGACAACAGAGCACACTGTGTGCACAGTAACACAGCAACCCTAAAATGAATTGGGCTTTAATTGAGGTGGAATAAAAACATGTACTCTAGATATTCATCCATTTCAAGGATTGTGCAGAGTTTAGCTTCTTTTCAATTCTTAGCAAAGTTCTTTTTGTAAAAATAACTTGATCTAAGAAGAAAGATTTCCCCACACCACAGTCAGATTATTTCACGGGAACAGTACACCCACTGGCAGACCACACTGACTTGTGGACCAGCCTGAGGATCCAGGGAAAATAGACTGAGTGACCCAGAGGGACAGAGTGAGGGCCAGCTGTGGACAGGAGTCTTTGCCATCTTCCAAAAACTGCCCAAAATCAGCCATCGATTTCCTTCCCCAACAATAGGCATTGGAAAACTTAAAGATCAAAGTTCCTTTTAAGGCCTGAGCTCTTGATGTATTTATAGAGAAATTATTTCTAGGTCAGCTGCAACTACCTTCTTCTGTGGCTCAGGACCTCAAAGCAGTCCCATACAGGAACACAGGCACACACATACACACGTGCACACTCTGTCTACTGATATGAGCTTTTCTCCTGCCTATTAGATGCATTACAAATTTGCTTTTAATGGGGCCTCTCTGCATTCCAACAGAAATATTTCTGGATCTCTCCTGGCTCCCACAACATTTGCTGGGTGCACATTTAATATGTTTTAGCTTTACTGCCTAAAGATGGAATCAGGGACATCTACCTGCACATGACAGTGCTTTGGCTCTTGCAGTTGCAGAACTTAATGTATGTATCAGTAATGAAAATCTTAATTAAGAAAGCTGCATCATTGTCCATGAACACTCATTTTTCTCCCCCTGCAAAGCCCTTTGTGTATTGCAGTATATACCTGGTCCAGACAGACAGAGCCCTCGAAGAGCTTGTCTGGCAGATCTTCTCTTGATTATTAACAGCCAGCAAATGACAAAGTCTCACTCTCCTTTTGTCTTGAAGCTGAGGCTTGGAACAGCAGAGCACACAATGTACTGTAGGGTTTGTTTGTGTTTTTTTAAACTTGCTTTTATTACGTTGGTGGGTTTAAAAATCCGACAGTGTTGATCAAAACTAATTTAGGTAACTTAGAGTTGCCAAAACACTAGCAGATGCATATTTACACATATACTCTCAGAGAAATGTAATTTTCCATATAGAAACAATGCACAAACATAAGAAAGGACAATTTTAAGCTGTCTGCCCATGTTTCTGGTGCCTTTGGCCTCCTGTGCTTGAAGCCTGCCACATCCCTACTTATGTGACCTTAGCAGTTACTTCTTTCCCTGTGCCAATGTGCGTGTGCCAATTTGTCATGTGTGCAGACAGTAAGAAGCTTTGGAAAATGGAATAACTTTAGGGAGACAACTAACTATACCCATAAAAAAATCGAAAGAATTATAAAGAAGGTTTTTTGAAAAGGTGGCCTATAATTATGTTTGTGAACCCGTGTCCAATTATAATACTTCAATAATGCCCAAGTCATAACTTCAAAAACATAAAGTTAATTTATTTAAAATTCCCTTAAAAGAGGTGCCTGGGTGTTGCAGTCGGTTGAGCACCCGACTCTTGTTTTCGGCTCAGATCATGGTCTCAAGGTCATGGAATCAAGCCCCACATTGGGCTCTGCACTCAGCACGGAGTCTGTTTGAGGTTCTCTGTCTCTCTCCCTTCCTTCCATCCCTCCTGCTTACTGTCTCTCTCTCTCTCTCTCTCTCAAATAAACAAATAAATCTTTAAAAATAAATAAATAAAAATAAATTCCCTTAAAAGCCTCAAAGCATGTCACTCTTCAAAAGTAGCAACTCCTACTATTAATTCCATGACCTTGAACCATAACCTACATCATGAAGAGAGAGACGAATGTGTATTGTTTAGTCTTCTGCATTTTCTAAGTCTGTACTCTAGAGCATTAACCATTTTCTGGAAAGGCCATGTAAATAATTGAATTGGGCTCTAGCTATATACGTATATATCACTTCTACTGGACTAGGAGGGCCTGGCTACCTAAAGAAGGTCTAGTAATAAATATTTAGGACCTGTCTTCTTATCATATACATACTGTCCTCATCAAGAGGGGAGTAGACACATTGTCTGATGGCACTGTGTGATCTGTTTATTTACTCTACTTCTTAGAACTTAACAGGCTTTAGCTCATTTATTTTCAGAATCGCTGTAAAGTAGGTAATGGTCAGTTTTCTGCATTTCTGTAGCACAAAAAAGAATCGTATAAGTTTTCTCTGTGTTTCATATGTGAGGAAGACCTTATGGGAAAGTTGTTTTTGAATATTCTGTCATTAAAAATCCATGATTGTACTCAGTATTTTTAATTAAGCTTAAATATGAAAAATAAATATAACTGGACTTCTGATTTTATACCAGAACCGTAGTAAGAGGTTAGAAGAAATGGACCAGGTCTCTTGGTTGCTAGATAGGAAACACTGTAAACAGGTTGTTTTACTCAGGAAGATTTTCCTTTTCAAGAACCATCTGGCCAACCCTACCATAAATCCTAAAGCAACTGTTAAAGTAATAGGACTAGAAATATGTTGCAGGTATATAGTGTGAGGCATATAGTTGACTATCAATAAATGTTTGGAAAGTGAGTAAATTAATAAATTATGAATGAATAAGGGAAAAATGAAATTGTTGGCATTTCAAAGATTAAACTAGAGGATCAGGTGCTTTCCTTAATTTTGGAAAGTCCTTGGTTAGAAGTTTGATGTGTGCTGAATTTCTAGACCTCGATATTTAACACTCCAAATAATAAAATACTCAATAGAATTGTGAAGAATATTTTTAAGGTTTAAAGTTTGGGTGTATCAGTTACTTTCTGCCTCTGAAACACACACATACACACACATCCATATTTCAGTGAAATAGATCTAGATGGATGTATAGATAGAAAGATAGATAATCCGTGTATGTGTGTAAACAATCAGGGATCACAGTGTAAAACTTACAATAAAAATGTTTGAAAAAAATTGGGTGGATCAAGTAATATCTTTTCCCATTCAGCAATCTACAATTTGCTTAAAACTAAAGAGCGACTAGGCCTATTAAAAATGGCAGGTGGCAGGCCTTCTGATGATTTACCCTCATCTCTGCCTTCCTGCTATACCTCAGTGTGTTTCTTCATCATTTTTGTGCATGAAATACCATATGTTGTATCAACTTTGGCCCAATAAAAAAGCTGAAGAATCAAGCAGGTTTGGGGCCAAGAAGTCTCATGCAACTGGAGTAAAAGGTCTTTCAAAAACATACTGACTATAAAGATGCTCTTCAGTTCAAACCTGGCCACCCTTTGCTCTCACACAGAAATACATTCTCTAGCAGGATTATAAGTGATCCTGTCAGTGAACATGTATCAGTGGTCCTCCAGAACATCGTATTTATGTTAGCACCCAATGAGACGTTCATAATGCAACATACAGTTTATTATATTTAAATGCCTATGACTTCTTTATTTCAAAAGCAAGTACCTTTAAACATAGTAATGGCATTTCTCTATATGCAAACCTCTGTACATAAAAAGGTTTACATTTTAAAACAAACATGTTTTTGAGTTTTATCCAAATTCAAAAAAAGCATCTGAAAAATTTAACAGCTGAAAAACACTTTCTCCTTGCTGGGAAAACTTAAACCTTGCTAGGCTTTATGCAACTTAAAAAAAAAAAATCACTTCTGTGCTGAGAACTAGCATGAGAAATCTCAGCATGAAAGGTTGTTGGAATTTTTTTTATTCATGGAGCTAAAACCAATCGTTGGTTTTAGAGTGATACCACAATATGTATATGCTTTGTCAGGAACAAATATGATCTAATTTCAAGGGCATCCTCACCAAAAATTAGGTGGGAGCAAGGGGATGATAAAGGCTACTTAAGCAGCAATCCAGTGCCTGAAAGCAAAGGTTGAGAATATCATTGACCATCAAGGTCAATGATAGAAAGGCTGCTAAACCTGAGCTGGTTGTTACTGTTTGAAAAGCCTGCATGTCTCTGTTTCGTTATTGTCTCGTGTGGTCCTTACTTAGCCGAGAGGACCTCACAAGAAGGTGCTGCTCTGTGATGCTGCCCGGGACTTTGTTTTCTGTTTGCTCCAGCCCAGCAGCAAATGGTCTGGTACCCGCCGTGTTGACCGGCATGCAGTTGCCGAGCAGTGTTTCTAGTCAGAAAAATTATACGACTGTGTTTCTAGAAAGCTGAACCACTTTCAAGATAGTATGGAATTGGAAACACACGTGGACATGTCCACGCAATCGTATGTTTATACTGGACACATGCTCAGGCTTATTTAGGCAGATCGCAAACAAAAAAACAGAGTGCACAATGCAGACGTAGGAAGTACAGCTCGTTCAGACACACACAGCCCATGCTCCGAAGTGTCTACACATGTAGAAGTGAGTTTCCAAAGAAGGCCCACACTCAAGCATAGTCCTCTTAATACTCCCGGGGGAATGAAGAACACGATGTGATTTTTTTCACAGCATATTGGCTACCTTGAGACTGTGATACTTCGGGTAGTGACTTCGGGGACCAGGGGTGGAGAGGAGACGACAGCACACCTCTACTATTTGCAGGGTGATTTTTGAGAGAAACAAGTCCTTCCTTGAAGACAGGCTTCGATATTTCAAGACCTCCTCAGAAAAATTTTTCAGCACCTTCTGTGCTCCAAATTGAGGCAGTTTGTATCATGTTTCAATATAACTGAGTAACAGGCTGGCAAATTCCCTGCTTTCTTATTCACCAAAATCCAAAATAGAACTCACAAAAACTCCCTCTTTCAAACCCCCACCCCACAAAAAACACCCCCACTGAGGCCCCCCAGGGAGGAACAGACCAGTAAAAAACAACCAGTAAATAGAGCCAGCCCTGAAAGACAAATCCCCAGCTGTAAACTGTGGCACTTTGCTCAGTACTGTGAGCTTGCTAGAGCTGGCACATTTTTTATAATACAGATGCATAAATGTGCTGTCTGAGGCAGAGGGGTGGCAGCAGCCCCTTTGGTGTTTCTTGTCTAGAGTATACTGCACAGGAGTAGCCTCCCCCGACCCGGGATAAAAGACTTAATATGCCGTTGGACTTTTTTTTTTTTTTTTAATTACGACCTGTGACTTAATTTTCATTATCTTTGTAGGAAACCACCTTTTTCAGACTTTCACAGCATTTTCAAAATTCAGACTCTCACTGTCTTTGTCTTACCCAGACGCACGGACGCACGCACATTTACAGATTACATATTTAAAGTGAACTGTGTTAATATGGACCACTTGAGAGGTTTTCTTTAGAAAGCATGGATATGTGTGTTTTGGGTAATGAATTGTTTTATAGTGAACGGAAGATAATCAGACCAATGGGAAATTATGGTTCAAAACCAAGATGGACGTTAATCTTTCTGGACTAATCGTGAGATTCACATTTTTGAAAGGACAGCTTATTTTATGGAGTACCCCTTTTTTCTCCTCTAAAATTATTTTCTAGAATAAAAATTTTAAAACAAATAATACCGATTAAAATGAAAGGAAGGAAAAGTGTACTGTGACCACAGATCAGTTAGACTTTCAAAAATGGGGCCGACATGCTGTCTCAAATTCAAATCTGACCTCTAAGATATACAGATTAGAAACTCTGAGGTCTATGCAAAAGAGCCCAAGGTCCGAAGGCCATTTCCAATAGCTCAGGGACAAATTCCAGGGTCTCTGAGTTGTGTTTGACAATAGGCCCTGCCTGTCCCTGTGTCCTTTGGGACAAGTCGATTAATCTTTAAACCTCAATTCCCTGAGCTATAAAATAAGAATAATAATAGTAATTCCTTCACATAACTCTTGTGCAGATTAAATGAGATGATCCTTGTGAAGCATTTAGCCCAGGATCAGCTACATAGAACATGCTCCCTAAGGGTATTATTCATCCAGATTATTTTAGCCTTGGCAGTATCTTTGGAGTAAGTGGCTTGCCTGGACACGGAGGGGATGCACACTTTAGTTATTTCTGCCATGTTTCTCAGTTTATGCCTGATGATTTTTTTATAACCACCACACATACAATGACACGACCAGCATTTTGTCTTTTCAAGGTGATACTCATTGCTCACTAACAGCATACGAGGTATTGTGGAAGGCACTTGATGCACACCATCTCATCTAATACTCACAATGGTCTAAGTTACCATTATTATACCCATTTTGCAGATGAGGGAGCCAAAACTGAGAAGGCATTAGCCACCTGCCACACAGTTTAATAGTGGAGTCAGACTTTGAACCAGCCTGCTAGTACTAAACTCTAAGAAAATAATTACAAATAAACAGAAACCATTGTAAACAAGATGCTTATCATAGACAAATATATTTTTTACCTTTTTATCGTAAACATTTCAAACATTTACCCAAGCAGGAAGAACATCATAGTGAACCCTCATGAGTTCCGTACTCAGCTTCCACAATTATCAGCACACAGCAAATCTTGCTAGATATATCTGTATTATAAAGCTGGAAATAAACTATATATTCAAATTCTAAGGGACTGGTTAAATGTATTATGACATATCCACTAGATAGAATTTTTTGAGCCATTAGAATGTTGATGAGAAGCTTATAATAACCTGGACTTTTTATGCTACATTTTAATTAAAAGGTGATGTACATAATTTACATACTTTATAATCACAACTACTTATTTTAAATAGTAGATTGTGGATCTTGGAGATCTGACATTTTTTAAATTGTTTTGTTTCACTACTTCCTGACATTTCTGAAATTATATATCAGGAACATTTCATTTTTAATGATACCAAAATTATTTCTCCAATATTTAGGAAAATATCAGTGTACTCGTGTGTAAAGGGAGAGATTACTTATCTGACTTCACTTTGGAAATCAGCTAATATAACAGAATATTCCATATAACCTATAAATAGAAGTTTATCTCCTCTTAATTATCAAAAGATTTTTTCACTTTAAGTTTTGATATATAGTGTCTTAAATTTATGTGCATATCCAGCTTTCTGATAATATGCTTACCATAATTCAAACATTTCTTCATGACTCAGGGTCATCACTTTATTTATTTATTTATTTATTTATCTATCTATCTTTAGGGTCATCATTTTTTTTTTAAAGATTTTATTTATTTGACAGAGAGAGAGAGACAGCGAGAGAGGAAACACAAGCAGGGGGAGTGGGAGAGGGAGAAGCAGGCTTCCTGCTCAGCAGGGAGCTCGACATGGGGCTCGATCCCAGGATCCTGGGACCATGACCTGGGCTGAAGACAGAGGCTTAGCAACTGAGCCACCCGGGCGCCCCTAGGGTCATCATTTTAAGCAACAATTTTTTTGTGTGCCTACTGGTGCTAATGGGGGCATGGAAGTATAAAAATAATGCTGTATATTTGAATATTATTTTGTGGTTTCAAAGCAGTTCCACATGGCACTAACCATTGGTCATTAGTCTATAAGATTGTTTGCTTCTGTGTTTATTTACCCTCAGACTGCTATAATATTTTTAGTCCTCATCTTTTCTTTTTATAGTTTTTATTTATCTTCTTTAGCTATCAAGTTACTTCTTGTTGTGCAAGCCTCTAAGATCCTCATTCCTTCTCAAATGCACTACTTCTAATCTAGTTTGGACTAGGGAAACAACCAACCAACCAACATTGTTGAGGTTGCATATAAAGTCCTTGCATTCACTCCTTCGCTGGACAAATATTTGTCAGTAGTGCACTACATTTTCAGCAATTGAAAGGATACACAGATAAACAAGACACTGATCCTGCCCTCAGCGAGCTTTAATCTAGCAGCAGAGCTGAGACATGGGCCTACTTTGCTAGCATCCTTAATAGAAGGTGCGGGGCTCCATGAAAGCAGTACAGATAAAGTGTTCCAGGAATTCAGAGAAATACCTGGGGATTTACCAGAAGAGCTGATACTGGATTTGGGTCTCGAAAGGCAAGGAAGACTTAAGCACACAAAGATAGGCAAAAAAGAACATTTCTGAAACCATGAGCAATGCCTGGAAGGATCAGAGGGGAGAGATTCTGCAGACAAGTAGTTGAGTTTAACTAGAGCATGTCATGTGTAGAGGCGAGTAGTGGGAAATAAAGTGGTGAAAGCAGATCGAGACCAATAAGTGAGAGGCCTTGATTAGCAGGCCAAGGAATTTGGACTTTATTCAGTAGACAGTGGGGAGCTATTGAAAGTTTTTAGCAGGAGAGTAACATAATCAGAGCTGTGCCTCAGAAAGATTAATCTGGCAAGAGCGAATAAAGTAGATCTGGGTAGGGAGTGACCAGAGGACACAGGTCAGGTAGGAGACAATCAACAGTCCAGGAAAAGGCAGTGAGGGCCCTAACTAGGGCAGAGGCAGAGGGAGTAAACAGAGCTGGTGAGCTGATTTATGAGACATGGCAGAAAGAGGATTAATCCATCATGTTTTGAGGGACAAGGGGAAGGAAAGCACCGAAGACAGGGCTACGATTTTGAGCCAGAGTGGGACCATAAACAGAAGCAGAGGGCTACGGAGCAGGAGCAGGAGCAGGTATGGGAGAGGAAGACGCGAGTTTAATTTTGAACACACTGAGTGAAGGTACTGACTGGGGATCCATGAGAGGTCCTCTGGGCTTTCAGAGACACGAGACTCCAGGGCAGCAGAAAGTCAGGCTCGGAGATGGAGATGTTGCACCATCTGTGTCTCAAAGACAAAGAGGACAAAGAGGCAAGAGGCAGAGCCCATCAGAGAAACTTGAGGGATTCCTGTGTGATTTCCCTTATGCCACTTTGGGCTTTTTGCGGGTCTTTTCACATCCTTCCTCTTCTTAACCAGATAAGGAATGCCACATAAGTGGCTTGCAGATGAAGGAATTATTGCATTATACATGCAAACATATGAAGTAATTTGCAGCGTAGCAATGGGGTCAGTTTCACATTAGCCACAGTCTTTTATCTTCACACATAATATATTGCTGTGTGACCTTAGAGAAGTCACTGTTCCTCTCTGGGTCTGAGATCCCTAGTCAGTTAAATGAAAAGGTTGATGAAGATCCTCGGTCCCCATAACTGGCTGCAGCCCGCCAAAACTGACATTGTATCAGAATCACTTGGAGCAGAGAGGGGAGGGGGCCAAGACTCAGGATCTGTATGTTTTAAACCCCCCTCGGTGATTCTAATATGCAGGTTGGTTTGGTAACCACTGGGCTCGGCTTCTCAGCTCTTACATTCTCAAGTGTTCTCAATATTTAGACCGAATGTGCTTTTTTAGCCACAACTCACAAATAAGAATCCAAAATAACAAATTTACTGTCAAATTCAGTTCAGTTATAAGAAAATACTCCCCCTCTCCCTTTTAAGTTAGGAGTAAAATACAAAGTGTATTTGAAAAGCACTGAATTTAGAAGTCTCCTGTGATGTTATAAAATGTGAAAGCTGCATGTTTGGGGAAGATGGAAGGGGAAGAAAACCAAGGAGGATCCGACGGTGCGCTGGCACAACGTGCTGTCCCCCGGCCACATCTGGGGATCACCCACATACCCAGAATTCAAGGCTGTCCATGCGCCGGAGCTGATGTTAATGCTCCAGCTGTGCTTGTTGAAGCGTGTGGTCCTTGTGCTGCCTCGGGTTGTACCTGTCAGGTTGTTTAGAGAAGCATTTCTGCGGTGCCCGTGCAGACTGTCTGAGCCGTCCAGGCTGCTGTAACAAAATACCACAGACTGGGTGGCTTATGCAAAAACAGAAATTTCTCTCCCACGGTCATGGAGACTGCAGATCTGAGATCAGGGTGCCACAAGGTCCAGTGATGGTCCTCTTCTGGGAGGAAGACTTCTGTTTGTATCCTCATGGGGCAGAAGGGGCTAGGGAGCTCTGCGGGGCCTCTTTGATAAGTACACGAATGCCATTCAGGAGAGCTCTGCCCTTATGACCCGAGCACCTCCCAAAGGCCTCACTTCCTAACACCATCACACTGGGGATCAGGTTTCCATCACGTGAATCTGGGGGGGGGGGGAGGAAAAAATTCACTGGGTCTGGATTGGGATAGAGGAGCTTAATGAGATTCTAGGGGAGCTGATGAGCTTTCTCATTAATGGGCTCATCCTTAACACATCCCTTTGTTTGGTTTTCATCATACACCTCACAATTTAACTTTTACGTAGCCCCATTATTACAGCATTGCCTCAGCATTCATAGGAATTACATTCTGAAGTCCTCACAAAATCTAGAGCATGCTGTACTAGGCCACGGAGGCAGAAAGGAGAGCGCTGAGGTATCGATTCTGCACTTTTTATATTCTTTCTCCCTTCCTCCCACAGAGGAAACAGTTTGCTGCACCTGACAGGTTGGACTGGATTAACCTAGACTGGAGAAACAGGTTGGAATTTGGGAAATCTGAGAATTTCCAGCTTCCAAACTAATTTTGACTTCCCATTTGCTCAACAATTATTTATTGAGGAACTGCTACAAGTAGGGCATTCTGCTCAGTATTGACATCAGAAATCAGCAACCAGTTGTGATTTGGATTTCGGACTGGCTGCTACCAGAATTCTAAACAGAAGTACAGAGTAGAAATAATGATAATGATGCTAGAACTTTATATTTGCATAGATTTTAACAGTATTTGCACAGGATCATATTGGGTGCCCTCCCACTCCCCTAGGGAAATCCTTCTCATTTGTATCACCGCCCAGACCCTTCTTCTGTGCTTCAGCTCTGGTTATCCTTATCCATCACCTTGCCCCAAACTGTGGCTTCGCGACTTTAATTACACTCAGGTGGTCTGCTAACCTCATTAAAGTAGTTTACTCCAAGGTGTGAATGACGTTTGACCCTCTCAGAGAAATTTGTATTTTAAAAAGGAAGCTCGATAGACAACTAGGTTTCTTCCCCCCTCCAGTTAGTGACACGTGAAAAGAGATGTTTCTGAGTCTGTCTCTCAGATACATCCTCTTTGCCTTCTGTCCCCCAACACACAAAGCTCTACTTACGTTTGTAAAAGAGAACAACATAGGCAGTCAGCCAAGCATCCCAATTTATCTTATCTACGATCCCCTACCTATTCTCTCTGTTCTCTCTCTCCTCTGCATGTTGCTATACTTTTAATGTCACGTGAGACCCCTGTATCAGCCCTCATGACCTGCCCTATATCAGACACCTGCGGACCTTCACCGTGCTGGACTCCTCGTCTTCGTTCCTGCTCTGTCCCCACTCTGAATCCTGAATCATGCTCCATCTCCTATTTATAATCTTATAACTGCTCTTTAAATTTACTTTTTTTAGATCTTGTTCTCCTGCTTTGGGAGATAGTTTAGTAAAATAAGTGAAGCTTAAATGCTGGAGACAGATGCTACTCACTAGGCACAGGAATATAAGCAAGTTATCATCTCTAAGCCTCTGTTTTCACATAGGTAAAATGGGCCTATTTTGAAGATTAAATGTGATACACAGAATCAGCAACATGTTGTTAAGTGTCCAATACATGTGCTTACTGCTATTAATATGATTTACCATCTCCACTCCCCTCTCAACAACTTTGATTTGGAGTCCTTCTACTGGTTTTACCTTGGAGAGTCCAATTCTTCAGTGTTTTGTACTGGTCAGAACTAGTTGCCTGGACCTTTTTGGCTTTACACACAAAGTAGATGATAAGAAACCTTATTTTCTGAACATAGACAGGACATAATTTTATAAATACAAGCATATTTGTGGATATAATTAAGACAAGATTTGAAACCAGGTCTGTCCAGGAAATCAGAGACTTATGGCTTCTGTATCTTTTCCTAGACTATGAATTTTATACTCTGAATGAAGATGAATTTCAGAATCACAAAGTAGTGCTAAACATAATTAAGAATGTGACTTCTCCAATAGTCTTTTGTATCAAGAAAGCAAGGTCTATTACACAAGGAAAAGCGTCTACGTTTCAGGGAGACATTTTTCTTCCCCCAAAAGAGAAAGCAGAGGCTTTGAAGTCAGATCTGGGGTTGCCTCCAACCTCCACCACTTAAAATCCATGGACAAAAAAGACTCCCAACCCCCGATCATTAATCTGTTACTGATAAAGAAACTAAGGCTCTGATAAATCAAATAATTTGACCAAGATTAATGATATCCATCTTGCAGACATATCATGAAGATTAGAAATTATGTATAAAAGCTTGGCATTTTGTTTGGTCTAAATAAATACATTTCCTGGAAATCTAGAGCCAGGTTTCTCTTCAAGGGACTGAAATTATGCCCACATTCCATATAACCAGGCTCTGTATTTCAAAACAAACAAAAACTTAATTTATGTAGGGTTTAACAATGGAACTAAACATTTTCCACATTTACATTATTAATCTCAATTTGTCCAATAAATATATTCAAATAGGTTGAATATAAACTAAGTACTTTGCAGCATTTACTTCTAAAAAGAAACTTTGCAAAGGATTCCTGATATACTTAAGCAGTATAGAAGTATCTTTTGTGTATAAGGGAAACTTAGGGTGTTCTGAGGCTGTGTCATAAAAAAGCCATAAAAAATGGTCACTTAACAGTTTATGGAGAAATATGGAGGCACTTAGTGAAAAGAAACTCTATATTTCCATATATTTAATGCCTATTTTCCAAGTAGAACTATTACTCTTATCTAAATAAATCTTGAACATTTTAGATAAGTTGAGAAATTGTATGCTGAGTGGTTTTTGTTTCTTATTTCTAATGAATCTGTAATTTTGACTTGCGTTCTATATGCCTCTTTAATTTATGAATAAAGCCATACTGATTTTTCAAAAATTAATACGCAATCTCAAGTCACAGAGTTTCCAAATTATGATATTTCCAATGGCAAATGAATAACATGCTGTCCGTGCAGTTAGTGAGTTGAGGCAATTTGAACATCATGATAAAAGTGGGAGGGGGGATTGCAGGCAGTGTTATAATTAAAGGTCTGTTGATTCTTCAGTTTAAATGCCATTGTTGAAAGATTTTTCACTCAGATGTCAAAGTCTGTGGCCAGCCAAAACTTGGCATGCTAGAACTCAGCCCAGGGAAACATTGTGTTCTACAGATTTAAAAACCAAAATCTGTTAAGAACAGAAATGTTGGGCTTGGGCTGATTTCTCATGAATCAGAACCAAAGCATAGCCAAATACCACCTCCTCTTTACGAAAGGAAGTAGTGCAGGTGGATGTTAATGGGAAATGTTTGTTCAGATGGAAAATAAAGGGAAATTAGCATTAGATGTCATAATACAGAGCACTGGGTTAAAGTTTTGGGTAATTAAAGCATATTTCCTTGAGAAGTTTGAAACATTTTAGAAGCTTCTAGTTAACAGGAAGGAATATTTACCCATCTTCCAAGATTTGCATATTGAGGTTCAGTTTCTCCACATTGCATCCCTTGTTACTGGAAAAACTCGAAGCAAAACTTTATTTGCTTAACTCCCTATATAGAAGGGTTTTCCAAACACCATGTCTCCCTTTCTTTAAATTGAAGGTTATAAACCAGTGGCCCGTGAGCTGCATCTAGCTAGCCTGTAGACTGAGTGGGGGGGGGGGGCGGGGAACCAAGTGTCTTAAAATAATTTGAGAGTTTGCGCCAACCTTTTAAAGATCAATAGATCTTACAAAAAAAAAAAATCCAGCTATCCAGCTTTTTTCAATTTATCCTGATAATTTGGAGATCTGGCAGTATTAAATCTGCATTCTTACATAACACCGGTATCTGGACCCGAGCTGGGGCTGCTCCCTGCAGATAAGCCATGGCCTTTCCAGTTTAACAAAGTCCCTATCACCCCATATTTTATGCCATACCCACTTCACTTATTTACTCTATCACCCTGGCTCCTGGAAGCATTTGACTTTTCTTCCTTTACTTATGGCAGATGTATTAAGCAAGTTCCTTGCTTTCTTTGATTGTAGTATTAAGATTTAAAGCTTCCAAAAATTTCTTTCCAGTAAATAATAGCATGGCAAATGCTATGCACAATGGCAATCAACAAAGCACTTTGAAAATGATAAAAATTGGAATGTAACCAAAATGTCCAAAATTAGGGAATTGCTTAAATATATATTGATGTATCTATAGGTTGGAATACTATGCAGGGCTTAAAAATATATATCTTAAAAGAATGCAGGTTACCAAACAATGTATGCAGCAAAATTCCTATTTTAAAGGAAAAAAATTTTACATGTAAGAAAAAGGTTAGGGCGCCTGGGTGGCTCAGTGGGTTAAAGCCTCTGCTTTCGGCCCAGGTCATGATCTCAGGGTCCTGGGATCGAGGCCCGCATCGGGCTCTCTGCTTGGCAGGGAGCCTGCTTCCCCCTCTCTCTCTCTGCCTGCCTCTCTGCCTCCTTGTGATCTCTCTCCCGCTGTGAAATAAATAAATAAAATCTTTAAAAAAAAAAAAAATAAAATAAATGTATTTAGAAAAAGGTTAAAGTGATGTCTCAGGGCAGTATTAGAAAAATAGATACACATGCAAAATATATGCATATAAGCTAATAAATAAACCCCAAGGGTAGCTTTTATAGATTCCCTTCCCCAAGTCTTCCTTATTCCATTTTGACCCAATAGTTGGAACATATACAAAGCTATTTTATTTTCTTTGTAAAGCTGATTTTTTTTTTGCCTTTATACGTTAGGGAATACAATCAAGAATAAGATTTCCATAGTTGTTTTAAATACTCGAAAAATATTCCTGCTTGGGATGTATGTAGTCCTAATCTGTCAATTCTAGTACTACGAAGATGGGTTTCCAGCTGCCACTGGATATTTGCACTAGATGTGCCACCCACAGAGATCTCAAACTCCTGCTGCTATCCTTTGAGTATTTTAGAAGTAATCAAATCAACCCCAAATACACCTTGTGCTTTCCTATCCCCATGCTTTTATTCTGTGTCCCTTGCCTAAAACCTCTCTCTCCAAATTCTACGTGTTGGAATTTTCCCCAAATTCCAAAGTCCATCTCTAACACTGCCTTCTTCAAGTAACTTTCTTCAGTGTCCTTCATCTACTGATATTCCTCAAGCCACTAAACCTACAGATTTCTGTTAGCAACCTTTTATGGTATTTGCCTTATTTTGTTTTGTATTTTAGTTATGTGGTATTTATTTTCTTCCAGATTCTAAATATTAGATTTATGTCTTCTTATTTATCTTTGTAGCTATTTTCTAGAGCTTAGATCCTAGCAGAGTCCTTTGCTCATTGCAGGTCCTCATTAAATATTAAATTAGTTTTATGTAATAAATTAAATTGTGTTTATGTATTAATAGCTGTACATGTGTTATAATTTGAAAGACCCAGAAAGTCCACCCACCCAGTGTCTCCCCTACTTTTTGGGCCATAATATCTTGCTTTAGGGGCTTTCTTTTCTACATATGGGGATTTTCCACTAAGTTGTCTTTTTGTTCCCTAGCAATAAACTATTGACTAGTTAATACTTAAGTTCCCCTGCCTTCTAAGATTCACTCATTATCACCTAAGAGGAAACAGTCTTAAAAGAATAGACCAGATGTCAGGTATATTCTCAAGGAGGTAACAAATAAGTAAAGCTCCATGAGTGAGGTGGGGTAATGGAAGGTAACCTGGGCTGTGCCACTTACTACTTGTATGCCTTGTTTTCTCATCTTGTAAAACTGGACGCTAATAATGATTTCTACCTTTTAGAGATAGATATTCCAAGATAATAGAACTAAATACTAAGTAACAAAGTATTTTGAATAATATCTGGCACACTGTAAGTGCTAATAAGTGTATTCGGTATATACATAGCATTTATGATCATATGTATAGTAAGTATATATACATATACTTGTTGGATAATATATATACATATATATTTAACAAATATTATAACTGTTTCAATTGTTATTTCACCCCATGTACCTAATGGCAGATGCCAGAGAAACTCCTGAATAGCCAGAGACCTTATGTATCTGGGAATGGAACATTTAAAAGAAAAGAGAACAGGGATGCCTTGTTGGATCAGGTGGTTAAGCATGTGCCTTTGGCTCAGGTCATGATCCCAGGGTCCTGGGATTGAGTCCCACATAGGGCTCCTTGCTCAGCAGGGAGCCTGCTTCTCCCTCTGCCTGCTGCTCCCCCTGCTTGTGCTGTCTCTTTCTCCCTGACAAATAAATAAATAAAATCTTTAAAAAAGAAAGAGAAAAGAGAACAGGCTTTGTCAGACAGATGAGGGTTTGACACACAACTCTGCCACCTCTAAACTGTGCACATTGAGGAAGTTACTTAACTTCTCTGAGCCTTGGATCTTTCATCTACAAAATCTGAACGCCTATCTTTTACATTTACTTTGAGGATTAAGCAAGCTTTTGTTCTCCCTAATCATTTTGAGATTGAATCTCATTCTTTTGGTGATTTCTATCCTTTTTCTAGACTTCACATTTGTTTTCTTGACAAATCAGATTGTAGACTTTGTGCTTTGGACCAGGCTTAGAAGAAATGAGTAGCATTGCTTTGGGAAAACGGTGACAGTACCAGCTAATAATTTCAAATTATTAATAATTTAATGCAGTAGTGAAATGTTAAAATATGTGCCAATTAATATGCACCAAGCCTAATAGAGAACAAATACTTACCAAATTGTGGCTAAATCCTTAACCTAGAACAAATTTAGCAGTCCGACCAGGTTTTGCTTTTTTTTAAATGAAATATGTTCTACCTATGGGAATAATTAACTACACTAATCCACAGGTTTTACAGGTGGTCATTTTTCAAAAGTACAAGAATTTAGATTTTCACTGAAAAACAAAAAGTCCCTTCCATGCAGTCCTGCTTGAAAGGAGTGTGCGGGCGCTGGAGGGAGGGGTAGGGAGAAGGAAAAACAAAGGAGAAAAAAGCAGTCGTGAAAATACCTACAAACTCCTGGATATTTGGATCTGAAAGAAAAAGAACTTTGTAATGTACCTTCTCACATTTAGTCCTGTTCTTGTAGTGCCGTGATGTGGCACTTAATGCTCTAGGGGACCTAGAGCAAGTGTTACAAATGTAACCAAAAGTCTCATGAAAATGAGCCTCTTAACAGTGTGTGAGCTGGTCTGCAATGGCCTCAGGAAATCCCCCCAGCTATTCACGTCCTTTTTATCCACTACATTCTCTGACTCAAAGGGAAACCTCACTTCACCTCCTTGACCAGAATTGAGCAGACATTGATTTGGTTACCCAGTGCTTTATTTATTCCTTTATTCGTCTTAATCATTTGAATTCCACTGGAACAAAAGAATATATCTTTTCTTTGCATTAATTTAAGTTTAAGGATGTGCAAGTATGTGTTTGCGGGAGAGTGCATATTTACGTTTGTGTAAGTTTCTGGGTAGCTTGCTTTAATTTAAAATATTTTCCATCGAAGCTGTGGTACTTAGAGCCTCACCATCACCATCATTGTACCGAATGACTCTCCTTGACATACTACTGAGTTCCTAAAACCGTGGCACGGAAAGTGAACTCTTTCAAAGAGAATCATGTTTTTCTATTCACTTACATAATTAGTCAGGTCAAGTGTCACATGGAAAAAATAAGTGACCCAATGCATAATTTAAAAAAAAAAAAAAGAATCACAACTTTCACCGCAGTGATAATGATGCATTTATCTATGGGCATTTTATGTGTCTTAACTGTTCCCAGGAAAAGCCAGTACGGAATGAACCCGATTAAACAGCAGATACGTTGGAAGCAAATGCTATGTATAAACCACTGGTACTGGAGGTAATAGGAAATTCAGAGAAGGAGAAGTCAGGGTTTATCTTCAGGCAGCCTATCGTCTAGTTAAGGATACATGACAGAAAAAGTGGAATTGTACACAACTAAAGATTTAAATAACAGTGCAGGGTAGTCATCTGTGGTTTTTGCACAATTATATTAATAATTTATATTAAAATATACCACACAGTTGATTTCTGTTCCATTGGAAAGACTCACTGATTGGGAAGCATCCATCCGTATAGCCACCAAAATAGCAACAATCCGTGAGATCTTCATCTGAACTTGAGTCACAGATTCGTTTAAACAAAGTTTGGACAATTTGGAAATTCAGATTTGTGTTGTGGCAGAATACCTGTCCCTTCCCTTTTAAATGTTGAACCCCCAGTAGGTTTATTACAAATTTTCCTTCAGGAATGATCATTGACTACGAGATATTTCTAAGTAGATGTTTGATGTTAAAAAAAAAAAAAAACAAGGAATGGCCTTTGAAGAGGTTTTCACTACTCCATACCAACTTTGGATGCCATGCTTTCTTCAGTTTTATAAGACTGAATTTGTTCTTACTCAGGGAATATGTTCAAAGTAGAGTTGGCCAGAACACAACCATAATAAATTCTGCAGCAGTTTCTATTTAATATATAAGTGACCATAATCAACCCAGAGATCATACAGGGACTTAAAGAAAATGACGTCATTAGTTACCACTTTAGTCATAACCTGATAAAGAGATTCATGTAAGTTCAGGGGAGAAACCTTGGAGGTAGGCATGACTTAAGTGTCTAAAAGTATGCAAACGACCTTTCCCAACATTTCTATACCTACCTTTACTCTTCTGCTGAAGTCTAAATAATAATAACATCAGTAATGCCAAGCAAACGGGATCCTTAGTTTACAAAGCATTCCAGATACATCATCCCTTGTGATCCTCAGTGTGTGATCTCAACAACTTGTGAGATTGGCAAGGCACATATTTTCCACATTTTACAAACGGAAAATCTGTGAAGTTTAAAAGGACAGGTGACTTCCTTAAGGACACAGAGTTCTTAAAAGGCGCAGCTGCTTCTGATGCTCACATTGTGACTGGCTCAGAGGACACAGCAATCCAGACGGAGTCTTTGCCCACCACAACTGTCCTGCAAGGTACGCAGGAATGGCCAAAGTGCCACCTCTTGACTTAAATCTTCAGAGGATGGAAGAGCCCTCAGGCAAAAAGGCATACCTGCTGTGATTTCAAGCAAGAGGGAAAAAGGATGGTTAGCTCTCTTTTATAAAGCGGTTTTTCCCCCCACTTACACAGAGTCTTTGGTAAATTCTGAGAATTTTCATACATATCGATTGGATGAAATCCTGATGATTTTCCATGAAAATCATGGTTGTGTCTGATCTAGTTGTGTCAGAGTTTTTTCCAACCTTCTAAGAGCTTAGGATTTGATATCTTAAAGAAGTTTTTTTAAGATTATCTTTTTATTTATTAGAGAGCAAGCGAAAGAGCACAAGCAGGGGCAATGGCAGAGGGTGAGGAAGAAGTGGGTTCTCCACTGAGTAGGGAGCCCAACCCAGGACTCGATCCCAGAACCCCAGGATCATGACCTGAGCCAAAGGCAGACGCTTAACTAACTGACTGAGCCACCCAGGTGCTCCTTAAAAAAGTTTCGATCCTGATCTAGATAGTCCTCCCACCTGTCAAAATTCATGCCTTTTCTGTTGAAAACTTTGTGAATAAAATCAGTTGTCTTTGAGCTGGCTTCCTAGAGCGTCTTACTTATTTAAAAATATGGTATGGAAATGATGGAGATCTGGGGCCACTTTACTAAAACTGAATGTCACTGGGAATTGATAAAGAAGTGTGGTTCTGAATCCCAGAAGCCACAAGCCTTCGTTGGCAATATAGAATTCAGAGCTGTCACTAAATTTTGCTACCTGATGAATAGAAAGGTAGAGTTTCAAATCAAGAAATTCAGCACTTAGTTCCAGAAACTAATAACGTCAGTGGTTCCTCCGTTCAATACTGCATCCTTTACAAGTCTACAGAGCTAGCCTTCATTTTGGCTTGCAAAATTAGACCTGGCATCTTGAGCTTCTTGAATTTTTACTATTATTACTTTGGAGCCCCAGCTAATGCCAAAAAAGCAAGACGATATCCCCAACACCTTGGTCTCAGGACACTCACGATCCAAATTAATGTTTCTTCCATAATGATAGTCCTACAGTTATAACATGTTTTCATGTTCATGATCTTACTAAGTCTTGCATTAGCCTTATGCATGGACAGGGGGTTTATTATCATCATCATCATCATCATCATCATTAACATCATTATTCCCATTTTGTAGATGAGGAGATAAACAGACTGAGAACATAATCTGTGGTCACATCACTGGTGACAGAGCCACAGTTATTCCCAGGTGAGCAAGTGACCTTACTCATGGCCCATGTTTTTCACCAGGCTTGCCAAGGCTTATAGATTTGCCCCATAACAGTGTTTCTCAGCCAGGGCTTTAAAATTACCTAGAGGGATCTTTAAAACATAGGCACTGATGTATCCACCTCTGAGTGTCTGATTCACTAGGTCTGGAGTAGAGACCAAGAATTTATTTTTCCAACAATTATCTAGGCAGTGCTGATGTTTCCAAGGAGCACTGTTTCAGGAGCACTGTTCTACAGATTATATGCAGTAACTGAATGGCAATAATACTTTAAGACAAGAGAGTCTTATAAGAAGGAAGTCTATTTTGCGTGATGCTGCCTCACACCTCGTTCTTTTCTCTATTTCTGACTTCCACTGGGAAAGAGCAGAATAAATGGGGGGGAGAGGGGCTGGCAAAAGGGCACCTCACTGTATAGAATGAGTTTAAATCTTCTGGCACTTAAGAATTGGACAGCAAAACCCTTCAATTTGTTCTAACTAGAACCTACTATTGTTGATTAACTTGAAGGTCTGATTGCCAACCCAGCAATGAAGAGATGCTATAAGACTGGACATAGGCAAATGTGATTAGATGGATCTGTAGACAACTGATCCACTAATCAACAATCTTTAGAGGGATTTTTCCTTGTCAGCCTAGAAGGATGTTCTTAATGACAAGAGAGAAAGAGAGAGAGACCCATTCTTGACCTATCCTAGTCACTATTTTTCTGAAGACTGTTGAGAAGTCCCTATATCACAAGCTCATTTTGAGTCAACAAGGTAATACATCTGCTAAATATATAAATATAAATTTATATATATATATATTTATCATCTGCTAGATATATAATATACATATTATAATAGATATAAATATATATTAAAAAACAAAAAAGAAACTTGCCTTTTCTAGCTTCTGGAGGCCATCTGTACTCCTTGCCTCATGACCCCTTTCACAAGTAACTCCAGCCTCTTGTCTCCATCATTATATCTCCTACAACTAGCTCTCATCCTCTGCCCCTCTCTTATATGAGACCCATTTAGAGCCTACCTAGATAATACAGAATAATCTCCCCATCTAAGTACCCTTCATTTAACCACATCTGCAAGACCCCTTTGCCATATAAGGTAACTTTCATAGTTTCTGGGGTTCAGGACATAGATATTTTTTTGTGGGGTCATTATTCAGACTACCATAGTCCCTTTGTGATGTGTTTCTCAGCCTACATTAAGAATATGGTACTTCTTTCTCGGCACGAGTATTTAAGAGGTTCTTTAAGAAAGGAGAGGGCATGATACCAGGAAACAGAAGAACTGCATTCCAATACTAACTTTGCTTCCACCAAGTTGTGTGACCTTAAGCTCGTCTGACGAAATGTTCTAGAGAATGTTTCAGCTCTTCTCTGTAAACTGACAGAACCAAAGAATCTCCTAAATACTTCCTATGTCTAAGATTCCATGCTTCTTCAAACCTAGTGACCTGTTTCTAGATAATACTTCAATTTAAAGGCAGGAGCTTGCTTACCATCTCTAATATTCAGAATAAATCCTGTTCACTTTTCTTTTGAATTCAAAATTCACTTTAATTTTGAATTTAGAACATGCTGAGGACTTTTGCTGTAAAAATTGTGGCGAAGCTAGAAAAATCACCAATACAAGTGATTTTGCTAGTTAATTCTTAAATATCCTATCCAATAGTATTACTTTAGTCTAAGCATTAAATCACCAGTCTTGTACATATTGGACACGGGAAGCACCAAAGGAATACACTGGAATTTCACATGAGGACCTAAGAGAGAACAGTCATGGCTGCCAGCTCTCCTGAGATACCTGCCTCTACCACCATGGTCTGTGCAATCCTGGGAAATACCTTAAATAAGCCAAACAGACCGTAATGACCTTGTCCCAGAGATCTCAGTCTCGGGGAAGGAATGACAAACTAGAGGCGAGTCACTGAGTGACTGCTGTCATCCTTACAGGGGTCAGAGAGGTGGCAAAGGGCTAAGGTTTTAGTCTTTTATTTTTTCAGTTTGTCTTCTTCTCACATAAGGGCATGGAACGTGACCACTGATTCTCCAAAGGAAATAGGGCTAGTTTGGCACAAATCTCTCTACAGCATTAGAGTCATCCCGCAAACACCCATTTTAAATGATGATTTACAGAGGGCCACGAAGAATAATTTGGAGGAAGTTTATAGGAAGGAAATCTTTGAGAGCTGAACCAGAAAAGGTGCTTGAAAGTAAATCAAATTATGGCATACATTGAATTATGGCATTTATTATTATGTGCAGAGTATGCATGGGATTTTGAACTAAAAGCCGAAGAAGCAAAGATTCTAGAAACTCTCATGCATAGGAAATAAATTAACCCTTTGTTCTCTTACTTCCTATGCTCCCTATATTTGGTGACTTGTTCATACAAATGTACACTGAGAAGGACTAATAAGCCATGCTCTACCACGGGTACAATCAACTGTGCACATGATTCAAATACATGCCTGCAGGAGATTTTCTTCCGTCTCATGTGGACACAGTCGGTGTTTCAAAGACCAAGAGTTCTTTGGGAAAAGAAGAAGGGTTGTGTGTGTTTATGACTGTCAAACTTTCTTAAGCTTATTAAGTTGGGATCCTTTGTCCTTTCCTTCTATAATTTGAAGATTATGCTAGTAATATGTTTGGCGAAGAAAAAAACCTGCCAAGTGAGTCAGGGTCTAATAACTGTATTAATGACTACTCTAAAACCTCTGAGTTCAGTATACTATACCATCCAGAACCCAGTGTTACTTTCTACTTTAAAGGATCAGTTTTCATTGCTGGTTTTTCTGTTTTGTTTTGTTTTTGTTTTTTATGCTAGAAACTATACAGTATAAGGAAGTCAGCTTATCGTGAGCAGGTCATCAGCTCTTGAAATATCTGCCCATGAGAAAAAAAAAATATATGATTGGAATCCTGTCACCAAGGAAATGGTTTTAAAGTCTGTTTATTTCAAATATTAGCTTCAACTAGTTATCTTTATTTTGCAATGACTTCAGTTCTTTTGCCCGTTCATTCATTTATTACATGGCCCCTCTACAGTAATCACTTAGAAAAAAAAAAGAACACCTTGTATTACTATGCAAACCTTAAATATAACTGTATGTTTTTGTGTGTTCCCATGCCTTTTTTAAAGAGCACATTTGTGACAGGAAATGAAGAATGGCATAGTCTGGGAAAAATTAGAGACACGATGTAATTATCCGAACTGGAATTAGGCCAATTAATAACCCGTGTGCTAACACTACCCTCAAAGTGCTGAAAATGCCGTCAGATATTTAAATGCCCTGGGTGGTCATAGGCAGCAATCTTTGCCTCATCCATTTTCAACACCACACAGGAACATGGCTCACCCTGGCTTCTGAGGAAGGGCTGCCACCTGAAGTGAGCCGCCAAATAGATACAGGTACAGATTGTATAAGCTGAGCACAAGATTCTCTCCAGTGATTGTGCACAGATTTCCACTTATTTTTTAAGGAAATCAAAGCACTGTTATTCTATGCACTTGCTCATTTATTCAACACACAGTTACTGGATAAGACCTACAGTGTGCCTGCCCAGCATCGTGGCTGACGATACAGGCTTCAGAGTCAGATCACCTGGATTTCCTCCCCAGCTCCACACTTAATAGCCGTGAGCTCTTGAGCACATGACCTAACCCTTCTATTCCTCAGTTTCCTTTTCTATGACATGAGGCTTTGTAGTGCCTAATTCTTACGGTCGCCGTGACACGAAAGTAGAACACAAATGTAAAGTACTTAGCAGAGTGCTTAGCACAAATCAAGTACTTGGTAGTATGTTGGTTATTATTATGAGCTGGGAAATATACCGACGTCCGGGTAGAAAGAGATCAAACAGTCCTCAGATGATCTTTGAAGTCTAAATTCTAGAACTTTGTGACGCTAAGCTTGATAATCTCTACTGCCAATCCTTTCTAATTGAAATCTGTATATTAGATCCTTGCATTGCTAGAATATTCCTGTCCTGAACCTACACGCTTTGAATATTACACACCCAGCACACCCGTAGTGTGCAATTTTATTTATTTACACCCTCATTTTATGCCTGCCTCAATAGTAATTACCATGTTATACTATCTATGGACTTGATACATGTTAGCTCATTTCATGCTCACAAAAACCTTATGGAATAATAGTATCACCTTTTACAGATAGGGAAACTGAGGTTCTGAGAGTGGCCATGACTTCTGGAATGTTATAAAGGTCTGTTTCACTCCAAAGCTCATTCCCTTTTTCACCTAGTTGACCCAGCACGAATTGACTGAGCACCTCACTGCTCTGCTCTGGGCTGTTGCCTAGCGGGTGCTTTGAGGCGTGCAGGAGGACCCACCAATGTCAAAAGCAATGGTCCTTCCTCCCCCTAAACTGACTGACTGTAGACCGTGTGTTTTAGACAGGTCACAGCAGCCATTGTTAAAGCAGCTGATGTGCAAATAAGCTAAATGACGCTGGCGAAGGCTTCCCTCAGCTTACTTGCCCTCCAGTGGGCTCCCAGGTGCCTGACATTTCTTTCAGTTTTCTTCTTCCACCTTAAGTAGCAACATTGTCACTGAGGTGTGACTGAGAGGGAGTTTTCACTTTTATATACACCATGATTCTTGTTTAGGACAAGAGACTTAACCTCTCCAGTAACATCTGATGGCACCGGTCTCTTTATAAGCACCTCTACACACCCCCCCACACCCCCGCTTAAAAAAAAAAAATGTACCTTCAATTATCTGTTGTCAAGAGGGAGATCCTTACTGAATATGATCATATACGTTGCCCCCCCAAAAAAGATACCATTGAATATGTTGGCAGATAATACCGTTTCCCCAAATTTCCTATTTTAGAAGCTCATTTCAATTGAAATATACAGGAAAAGTTGCCCACAGCTAATCCTCCAGGTAGAAAAATCTCATCAGTGATTTAGAAGGGCATTGTAGGCTGAAAGCCTCAATCTCTTTCACCCACAGTGTGCCTATATTTTTTAAAAAAATGAGTTGTAGGGAAGAACGACATCTTCCTACATGGTGAAATACAGCAGATGAGAACCGCAAACTCTGGGAGAGGTCTTTGTACATGGACCCACTGACCTTCTTTAGCTTGGAATGTGGCAGGACCAGCTAGCTCTATGTTGCTGAGACAGGGGCCTCCACAACACTGTTTTTCTGCTTTGCTCTGAGACTGAATTAAGACTTAAATCCCGATCCCTAGAATTCAAAATGGACAAGAGAATATTTCCACGTAGCTATTTAGACGTTTTAAAAACCGGAGGCTTGTGGAGTAACTACAGAATGGAGGAATCTTGTTATTCTGGAGACAAGGGTCGCATCCATACCTGTTGGGTCAGGGTCTGTGAAGGAAGCTGGAGGTTAGCTGGTAGGACAGAAAGAGCACCAGCCTGGTGGGCCGCTGGGGCCCTGGGTTGCAGTGTCGACCTTGCTACTGCCTTTGTGATTTATTAGCCTGAGTCTCTGGGCCTCAGTTTCCTTGTCTGCTAAATGAGGGCGTTGGGGAGATGGATCTCCGTGGCTTTTTCCAGTCGGTTCTGGTATTCTCTGGGTCTGCGAGTTGCCTTCAGTGTCTGCTATAGTCTGCCTTGCCAGCTCTGTTTGTCACAAAGATTAATCCATTTTAACTGTACCTTAGAGTGCTCCCGGGAGAGAGGATGGATGGATTGTTTTGCACCTATTATTGCATCAGAACTTTTGCCTTTTTAGACGAGATCGTGCCGTGCCTGAAATCTGTCTGCCTGTCTGCCCACTGACTTTGTCTGTGCTGATCTCTTGCCACGGTGCCTCTTCTTCCAGCATCCATCTCCCTCCAAGATCTAGACTCGGCATCTGACTGTACCTGTCTTGTTCTCTGCAGCATCTGTCTGCTACACTCCTAGACCATCGTTAATAAACTTTCACACATTACACGCAGACCCTAATATGTTGGCACCTGCACATAAATATCTACCGTTCATAAAACTCGGGGAGAAAACTCCATTTTCTTAAAGACCTCTATCTAGTGCCATTTGTATTTGCACTTTTTGTTTAGTTGTAAGTTTTAATAGTTCCCCCTTTGAGGATTTGTCAGTACGAGCAGTATTGCTTATCAGAACACACCAACAGTCTTTTTGTAATATTCGCTTTTCCCCTTTGGTTCAGCCGAGCCTGCTGACAGATCATTCAAATTCAATTGTTTTATGTCTAAGCCGAACAGCTAATTAAAGTAGGGATGATTAACCTGACTGGCAGTGTCGCTCTCCCTCGCGCTCTCTCTCCCTCTCCCTTTCTCTCTCTCCCTCCCTCCTGTTCCAATCAGTCTTTTTCTCACACTCTCTCTCTCCTTCCGTGTCTCTCTCTCTCTCTTCCTCTCTCTCTCTCTCTCTCTCTCTCCCCCCCTCCCTCTCCCTCTCTCCCCCCTCTCTCTTCCTCTCTCGGTCTCTCTCTCCCTCCTTCGGTTGGTCTCTCTCTCTCTCTCTCTCTCTCTCTCTCTGTCTCTTGCTCTACTGTTTTTTTTTTTCCTCTCTCTCTCTCCTAAACGTGGTCTGCTTGCTGATGGCAGAATGGCACTCGGAGATTTGTGCATTGTGTCTGGTTTCCTACGGGCAGGCTGACCCAGTGCCTCCAGGGACTTATCAATAGACCACTCAGAAGAGACACAGACAGGAGAGAGGAGGAGGGGTGGGGGGAGAGAGAGAGAATCAATATCAAGAATAGAAGGAGCTCCGAAGCCATTTTTTTTTTAAAGAAGTATCGGGACTTGGGAGAGGGTGACAAAGAAGGTTTTTCAAAGAGGCAGTGGAGGAGGTTCTAATAAATTTGGAAGGAAACAGTTCCCTGTCTTGGGAAAAGGAGAACTCCTGACTGATTAGCATTCACACCAGGTATGAGATGTTCGCTACCCCTTATCACTGTGTCGCAACCGAGATGGAAAAGCCTTTTTTTTTTTTTTTAGGAGACTGAGGGAGCATGTATTTCGCTGTGTTTGTTGTTGGGGGGTAAGGGGGGTGGTGTGAGATCTGTGGGCATTTGTGTATGGGAGCAGAAAGAATGGAAGCAGTACAACGGGGGGTGGGAAAGAGTATGGAGTATGTTACTGTCTTCCCTGTCTTTGTGCACCCCTGGGGGGTTACCCAAGTTCATTTCTAGCAGGTGGATTTGGACGGGAGTTACTTAACGCTTGACCGCCAGTTTTGAAAAAAAAGAAAAAGAAAAAAAAACGTTGCTTCCTATGTCTATTAAAGGAAGCTCCAATTTCTCTCTCTCTCTCTCTCTCTCTCTCTCTCTCTCTTCCTCTGCCCCCCCATCTCTCTTCCCCTCTCTCCCTCTCCCTCTCTCTTCTTTTTTTCCTCTTCTAACCAGACAGCGGGAGGGTTCCTGGCTCCCAGCCAGCCCAAAAGCCTCTAAGTGTTTTGCACTTGTTTCAGGGAGTAGCTGCCCGGGGATTTTTCAGCATTTTCACTAGAGAACAAAGAGTTCTTTACAAAGGGAAGGGGGGGGGAAGTGAGCTTAATGTCTGATATATGTTTTTCTATTTTTATTAGTTTTTCGCCTAAAAAGAAAGAGACAGGAACAGAACATTCACTCTATAAAGACACAAAGACATTCAAAAGAAATCCGGTTATCTTTTCTCCCCATCACCCCAATATATATACATAAAAAATAAAAAGGAAAAAGACTAATGAAGTTGGATATGTTGCTCTTTTCTCCCCTTTTAATCTTTCTAAATCCAACTGTTCTTATGCTCACTCTATGCTATTTTTTTCTACTCACAATAAAAGTTGCTCAGGATGCATCTTCTCTTATCTCTTTACCCCTTCTGGGTCCCCAAAATCCTGTGGAGGAGAGAATGAGAGTACGCCAAATAATCAGTGGAGTGGCGAGAACATCTTCCACTTTTGCCACTTGGGTAAAAAGTTAATTAAGGAATTTGGGCTCCCCAAATACCAATGGGGTGCATTCGTTCATCCAGTCTCCCAAGTTCTTGCATCCGTCTGTTTAAAAGGTACCGCCTGTGTCACTTGTCAGTTATTAAGAAAAGGGACTAAGGGAGCAGATACTTGTATTTTATTTTTGTTTCCATCTAATTACGTAAATGACAAAAACCCCCAGAGAGATTACTTGCCCCATCCATGATACACTAGTTTAAGCAAAATGTGGTCTAGACAGAGATTTTTCTGCGATTCTGATTGCCATGTAGCTTTGTGTTCTCCACTTGATTTTTTGCCTATGCTTGTATATTTTTATCATGAATTTGTGTTTGTAGCAAACATTCCAGAATGCTTATCATTTTCAAATTAATGCTCCGACAAAAGGAAAAAGAAATCAGCATGTGAAGTGTATGTGCAAAATGTACTAAACAATTCCATCGTTTATAAATGGATTTTTATCTTTATACTAATATTCTTGAATTATAAACTCAAGAAAATGTTTTCTTTCTAAAAGTTCTCCCCCTAATGCATTTGTATCTGGATTGTCATTTGGAAATCTTCTTAAGGTACATAATAGACATGAAACTGAACCAGGGGAAAAATGCAAAAGCACCAGAAAAAAATGCTTAAATATATATTATGTACAGTACCTAAGTACAGATAACTGTTTTACTAAGTGAAAATGAGCTACAACAGTTGTTTCAAGATTCAGAAACTCTTTTCTTTCTTTTCTTTTCTTTTTTTCCATTCACTGAAAATATAATCTATTCCTGTCCCTGGGGAGAAAAGCTGTGGGGAAAATATAGATATATACATTTTTCCGTATTTTTAGAATGCATTTATGTAACTGCTTCTTAAGAGTGTAACACATATCAGGGGAGAGTGTGATGTCTACTAGTCAGTAAACCCTTCTTTCTGGCTGGGAGGTGTGAGCGCCTTACGTTTGAAGTAACTTAATAACAAGGAGTCTTTTCGGGGAAACCTTACTGTGTATGTGTTGCCTCAGTAATGACCCTCAGAGAAAAAACAAGAGCTAGGTGGCCACTTGAACTCGCTGAAAGACATTAGATTTAGGGGAACTTTTGACAAATCCAAAATTTGGGGGGTAGCTCCCTTCTTACAGTTTTGTGTTTTCTTCGGGAAAATTCTTATATTGCCTCCAGACTTTTCTATCTTTTTTGTAAAGATTTTTAATGCTTCTAATAATGCTTCGGGAGAAAAGCCTCTTTAAAAAGAAAGTCATCAAAATAAGAGAAAGCAACTTGGTCTTTAAAAAAGTTTTATATTGAAGGCAAGAGCTTCCCCCCACCCTCCCGCCACCGTCCTCCTTTTTGGCTTGTTTCTGATTTTTTCCCCCTGAACTCTTTTGTTACTGTGGGCTGTTGTGCTTACATTTTTGGTTTTTGTTTTGTTTGGGGGGTTTTTTTGCTTTTGCTTTTTTGTTGTTGTTGTTCTCGTTCCTCTCTCTCTCTCTCTCTCTCTCTCTCTCTCTCTCTCTCTCTCTCTCTTTTTTTTTTTACCAAGGGGGTCTATGGAAGGGGCAGGAGGGGTATGGTAAGAGGCTGTTACTGAAAGCTGCACTAGCCCCTCTTGATCCCAACTCAGGCAGCTCCTATCAGCTAGTTGTGCCGCCAAGAGTACAGTGAAAGGTGATAGCTGTCATTCTGGGATTCTTCGTGGATCTGACCTGAGAGTAACACATTCACAGTCGAGGAGAAAAGGGAAAAAAAATAGAGTAGGAGGAAAGAAAAGCTCTTTGAGCTGGAATACACTGGCCCTTTCTTCCTGTAGGCAATCCGCTCCAGTTCTTGGCGACGTGTCCTGCACTATCAGATATCATATGACTTTTTATTTAGATTCCTTTTCGGAGAATGGCCTGTTAGGACTCTGTTTGTTTTCTTTTATTTAATTTCCTTCTCCCCTCACCCGCTAGTTTTGTGTATCTGTGTGTGTGAGGGAGAGTGTGTGTGCGCGCATGCATATGTGTGTGCAATTTTTATCTTTGTTTTTGTTCTGTTGATCTGATGCCTTATTTAAGGACAAAGCTTTAATTATTTCAGTATACTGGTTTAATCATTTGCCAAAAAGAAGCCTCATTCTAGGCTTTTTGGGGGGTCCATTTTTAAACACGTCCATTAACACAGGAGGCTAGAGATCTGAAATGCCTGCTGGTCGGCCCTTGGCCCACTCCCTCACCTTCACTTAACCCTCCCTTCATCAGCATGCAGGGCAGTGGGAGTTAGGAAACACCTGTGCTGAGTTCAGAGGGAAATAAAAGTAGAAGCAACTTCTTCAAATCTGCACTCCTAGTTTCACTTTAATAAACTTTTTTTTTTAATCGTTGGCTTTTTTTTTTTTTTTTTTTTTGGGACCC
>LNAC01000059.1:2541792-2656585 GCA_002007465.1 Ailurus styani
TATTGTTTGGTTTTTTTTTTTTTTTTTTTTGGGCACCCTCTGTTGACTATGAAAGCATCAGAGATCCTGAACGATGTTTCTGTGGAGCTTTTGTGAGGTCAGCTGGGCACCCCTGGAAAGTAGAGCAGGGGCTGAGAGTCATTCAGAGACTTCAGAATTAAGTGGGAGATTTCAATAAGATCTGTGAGATCTGTGGGCCGTGCAGGGTTTGGTGATAGATGGTGAAATGGAATACTTGGGGATCCTCAAGGAGGAGAAAGAGAGAAATTCCCAGGCAGGGGGTAACACAGGCATTCCTGCTGCATTGAGTACTTTGAGAATCATAGTTAATCAAATTTTTATTTTGTGTAACTTGCAGTTTAGCCAATGGATATGCGATTGCCTTCCCTCCTTGCTTCCTGTATAAAACAGAGGAATTAAAATAACATTATTACAGGATTTCTCCTAAATTTTTGATGTATTTCTTTTTCAGTTTTGGAGAGTTCAGGTTTTAGTTAGCAAAAGAAAAACATAACTTCTCTAGGTGTGTAAATGGTTGGTTGCCCATACATTATTCTCATCATGATGTACCTTATCTATACATGACATGATATATCCTGTTTGTGTGAGGATTTTTCTTTTTTATATAGTAACAAGCCAGGCTGCTCTGAACGTTCAGATGACCATTAAATTCTTTAAACCCATAGTTCTTAGTTCCTTGTTACTTTCTCTAAAATGATTTTTCACAGACCTTAAATTTCTAATGCTTATCTCAGCCAGAGGTGAGTTCTGTTGAAACTTGGATGGAAATTTATTCCACCCCTTTAAGAGTACCCAAAAGGGAAGGGAGAACTATTTTTCGTTCAACAAAAAATTTTAGAAGCCTTTTCTTCCCCCAGCGGAAAACTCCAAAACAGCTTTGTCTCAGAACGTTAAACTTGGCATGGATAAGAAATGTGAGTTTTGCTTTGTTTGAGAAAATTTGTTTTTGAAACAACAATGTTATAAATATTTTTAAATTGCCTGCTGAGCATGCGCTGTATCTGACTTTATTCATAGTTTTAAACACACACCAAAGTGCAGTCTTCTGAATGGCCACAGGTAAGGCTGTTGATTTGTATGATCTTTCTCAGAGCTACCTTCAGTGAGTCTACTCAGTTTTCCAGAAGGGAAAAGGGCGACAGCTGAGTTTAGACCTGGACTCCTTTCTAAAAATCATAGAGCAAAAGTAGATTACCCCAATAAGGCTTGCACATTATACTTAGGGTAAGTACTATTCAACTTTCCTTTCTTATAGGAGTCGCTTGCCTTAACTTTTCGGCTTAATAGTAGAAAAGGAAATTAGGAAAAAATTTAACTCAATGAGGTATTTGACTGAAGTCGGAAATTTGCAGATTTTTAAGGGCATCTATTGTGCATAAATTTGGGGATACGAGAATTTGCCAGTGAAATGATAGCAGCTCTGTGCTTACAGAGCAAAGATGTGCTAGTCTGAACATGCCTGATCTCATCTGGAATCGAAAGCTAAATCTAGGTGGGCCTGTAATAATACCAGAAAAGGAACACATGTACCTTTTGTGCAACCTTTTTTTTTTTTTTTTTTTTTTTTTTTTAAGCCAGGCTTCTAAAGGGAATGACAAAGAAGTAGGTTCTCCTACTGCTTAATAAGCAGTCATATTTTAGCTTCTGGAGATACGTGTTTCCAGTTGTTTGGGGCTGTTTTGTTTTGTTTTGTTGTGGCCACTGCTGTTGAAGTATATTCTTTGCTGTCAGTGATTGTTAACACTTTCCATTTTTCAGAAGGGCTTTATCTCCATTAACTCCGTTTGATGTTTCCTCACTTGGTTACCTTTCTCAAGTCTGCGATGACCCTCCCAGGCTTTGCAATTCTGATCGATTCTTGCCAGAATATATTTATTCATTCGCTGTTTGTTATAGTTATGATGGAGATGATCTCGTTTCTCAGGCCATTATATGTAGCCAAACAGATTTCATTTTGAGGTGAAATTTCTCATACTTGTTCTTGACTCAGAACTGAACTTGTCTTGGAAAGGCTTGGAAAAAAAATGCAATTAGCCGTTTTGGGTTTTTTTTTTTTTGAGAACTAAATATTTTAATAAATGCAGAGGGATTATTTTACAAAATAATGTGCAAGTGTGCAATATTTTTCCGATTTGCCTTTCTTTTCATACTTTAAAACAAAACCTGAAAATTAAATGTATAAAAAAAGGAGAAAAAAAACGGCCAGGTTAATGCTGGTATTTTAAATGCCCAGTTTAAAATAACTCAAAGTTTTGATTTCTATGCAGCTCACACCTTGCAGTGTCAGTCAGTAATACTTTGTGCAGATACAGATATGTGTACGTATACACACACACGCAGAGGTGCAACTCCACTTTACATTTATATTCATTTTATTTTGACATAAAAGAGGATTAGCATTAATGCAAACTTTTATTAATTTATTATATTCTATTTTTTATAATTTAGAAATCTAGTTAACTGTTGCCTCCCTCTGATTATTTAATATATGTATATACTTATTAATGTCTATTTGTATCCTAATAAGGTATCTTAATTTATAGAGTATAGAGTTTTTATAAGTCTTTCACACTCAAATTTTATGCAGCTATATTAACGTTCGAGTTTATTCAGATGCGGTTTGCTTTGTTCCATATCTGTTACTATGTTAAAAAGTTTTCACTTTCCCAATCTAGAAAGACTATGGCCATTTTTCCCTATATATGATTTCTATGTATCTTCAGTATTCTGAAGAAGAAACTTTCTAACCTTGTAATGCCCTGGAAAGCCTTCAAACAAGTGGGAGAAGTAATCTTTACCTTGCTACTTCCCAAAACTCCTACAGTGTTTGCCCTCTGTGTACCCCCTCACCACCAGCACCCCTGAAAAAAACAATAATAATAAACATGATATGATAATTTTTCTGATCACAGAACCAGGAAATACCAAAGAAAATTGTGGCATATGTAGGCAAATGCCAAGAGCTCCTCCAGTAAGATCAGCTGGTTTTGTACTTTTTTTTTTCTCTCCTGAATTTTGTTTGTGACTTTTTTGGCTTGCTGAAGCATATCCCCATAATCTTACGAAGCCACAGCAAATTCCCAATGCCACAACACTGTGCAGCTGGGGAGAGCCCAGAAGACCTGATCCTGGGCTGCTGCAGACTTCCCAGCAATGATGCAAGGCAGGAGGAGTAAGTAGGCTATACTTCCCTTTGCTTTTTACCTGGGCTGCTCAGCCAGCCAGGTAGAGAGCGATTTTCTCTCTATTGCTTTCCTCTTAGCTATCTAGGGCTTTTCCTTCAGTAACCAATGGCTTCCTGCGTCTTTCCAAGGATGGTTTATATAGCAAAGCATCCCATTTTTCTTTTATTCTGAAACGCAGAAAGCTTTGGAGATTGGGAAGGGTGAAGGAAAGGGACTCAGAATTTCTGGGAAATACTCAAAATGACCTCAGACTCAAAGCGGTTTGGGGGCTATAACTTTTTCCTTCTCCCCAGAGCCTCTAAGAGGTTGAAAGTAGTGAATGGGATAACTGTAGGGTGCAAACTATGATCTAACTGATGCAGTAGATGGAGCTCTTCCCCCTAAGTCTGTATTTAAATTAACGTCCCACTCTAGTTTGTGGGGCTCTCTGTTTCAAGGTGTGTCATTACTACACATGTAAAACCAAGGGCCCAGAGAGCTGGAGAAGAGATTTCCTGGCACTTTTCAAAAGAGATGAGGCATTTGTTCTGAAACACAAAACATAATGCAGGCGAGAAGTAAGACTGGGGTGGGAACTGAAGTTTGCATATCTAAATTTCTCCCTGTTTATTGATAGTCCTAAGTGTGAAGTTAAATCCTAACACTTATTATACAAGTGATTATTACTTTAAATGCAGAAAAATGTATGGAACACGTAGGATTTGGGCTGTGTTCGTTACAGATCTCCCAGGCTCTCAGAACTGTGCACATCTCCTCTCCTCTGATTCTGCAAAGGAATCTTAATACTGTAATGCAATTGTTTCATCCAATTAGTCTAGAGAACCTGGCTGAAATGTTACAAATTCTGAATTGTGACAGCGCAGAGGAGGGCAAAGCAGTTGTGTTAGTAAGGTGCCTTTATGGAAGCCAAAATATTTTCAGCAATAACTGAGAATAGATCTCCAGTATCTGTTCTAATATGGAAAGAACTACTTGTTTATTTCTTTCTAAATTAACTGAAATGAATAATTGCCATAAAATCCGTGTCGGTGTTGTTATTCTCAGCACTGATAGAGTAAGTTCGATCATGTCCCTCCCTGCTTGCAGGAGGGAAAATATATGTATTCTGTATGTAGTAAATTATCTTCCTTAGTGAATGTCTGTTCACAGATTGGAGATATTACTGCACATCTCTTGTTAAATCTTGATAAGATCATTTGGCCAAAGTAGAACTCGGCTTGGCTTTAGTACCCAAAGAAATAGCATTTTTAAGGGACTTGGATTTCCTTTGCATACCACGTGTCTGAGTCTGATACGGTCCAGGAAAATAGAGAGGATGAGACAAAATTATTCCTAAGCAGCCGCCGTAGGCCAAACACTGAAACAGTGCCAACCTGGACCAATCAGGCCGGCTTCTCAGAAGATACATGCTTTTGTCGAGCACTTACATGAAGAGAAAGAGGGAGGAAGCCCTTGAAATTGCATTCGTATGAATGATTCCTCACTAATTTCAATAAAGTCCATGGTAATAAATTCATGATTTTTTATTCTTCTGTAAAGTAGAAAAATGTGAGCTTTCTTGTCCAGCTGAGGATCTCTAAAGGTTGTACCCTGACATCTTTTGAACAAAACTATCCTTTTGAATTTAAGCAAGTGAAAAACTTCTCTCAGAGAGCAAAGAGTAAAATTGATGGAAACTCAAAATCAATTCCAAACCCATTTCTGGCATGATGAGAATAACATTTGTGCTGTGTTTAAGGCAGTTTAAAACAAGAAAATGATAAAATGATCAATATACTTAAAGCCAAAAATAACCAGGAGAGAACGATCTGTAATCCATTCCCATTCCTGAAACCCTCACTTTTGATCAAACGTGAAAATGAACAAATATATCTTTTATAAGGTGGCATTGTCGGCCTTATAATATAAAGCAATGATGAGATGCCAAGCTTTCAAGTCTATTAGCCTATGTTTTCAGCATTTAGCCAAAATCCTAGATTTAAACTATTGTGGATTTATTTATATGTGCATACTCTGACCCCTAACCATAGAAAGAGCAAAGTTAAGGAATATGTAGGATGTCACAGCGAACCACATTGCTACCTTACAGTCTATGTACTCTATTTATTTAAAAAAAAAGAAGTTTCAGCCACAGCAAAAAAAAATATTTTCAGCTCTATCTCAAAATTGGTGAATCAGTCAGTATGGAACAGACCAGAGATTTCTTTAAAAATACCTGACTCTCGACCAGTTTATTAAATTCAACACACACATAAATACAAATCATGCATATTTTATGCTTATTGCTTTAATAGACTGAAAGACTAAGTTCATGCTAATAAATTTTGGACCTGTGGATTCAAGGTCAATGAAATGCCACTGTCCAGGTTTACAAAAACCTCTCTAAATATAAGATTTTGCCCCAGTAAATGATTTTTCTACCAATTTTCCAGAGTCATTTGACTGGCTGCTTACATATTGATCAGATAAAATAAATTGTCCTTCTGGATGAAGAAGCCCTAGCTGAAAAAATTAAAATGACAACAAATTGCATAAGCACGTTTAATCCCGTTGACCTAGGGTGCAGTAGAAATGATGATAATTCTAAATGAGCACTGTGACGAATGTCACTACAAAGAAGCATGTATGATTACATCAGTAAGGATGAACTCAACGGGCAAGGTTAGGAGGGTGAGACACGGGAGCTGTGACCGAGTGGGGACTAGTGATTAAAGTTACTGGAGTTGTTTCCAGCCTATAGCTGGCTGGAAAATTAACATCCCCCCCCCCAAAAAAAAAAAAAGAGTTGGTCAGTTTTATAAGTAGATGGGAAGACAAGTCTTTTTCCTGTAGGATATAATTAACTGAAAAATTCACCTTTGTTGAGAATTTTTATACCCTCCTAGAGCTTGGGCTGTCCGATGTGATCCTAGTTATAAAGAGCTGTTGTGCCCATCTGCCTAAAGATTCATGTAAGTGTAATTGTTATAGCAACTTGTTATGCTGTTGTTTGAAGTTGAAAAGCTCTGCTTTAAGTGTCGACAAAGCAAATGTCAGCATCAAAGAATCATAATCATTGCATCTTAGAGCTTGAAGGAGCCTTGGATATCTCAATGTGGGTGAGGGGGTTAGCAAACTCTCCAGAAAAAAAAAAAATTGAATACCTGGTTGCAGCATCCTGTAGAATTTGAGAAAATGGGTATTTTTATGTAGTACAATGACTTATATTTGTAAAACAATTTAAAAGGAAAGCCTAAGAAAACAGAGAAAGGAAAGCTCCTCCAATTCATCTTGACTGACTAGTGGTGCCGTACAGTGCATTCTGTGAACCAGGGGTCTAACTAGAGAAGAGTGAAAAAGAATTCAGAAAAGCATAAGGTTTTATTTTCATCAAAAGGGACTGGGGGGGTGGTAGTTAACAGATTAAGAAATGCTATTTGGGCTGAAACCATTTACTTTGCTGATAAGAAAATTTAAACAGAGAAGTGACAAAACTTTCTTGAGATGAGAAAGGTAAATTGTATTAGAACTCAGGCTTTCTAGCTACTGCTCCTACACCACATCCTGAACCCTAACACAATTTTTATAAAAATAAAAAGTAGATGATATTCCAGAAGTGACTAAGGAAGAGAACAAAGGAACCAAGCCTTTTGCGTTCCTACCACTATACCAATAATCTTACCTTAATGGGGCAGGGGCAAATATGAGTTCTAGGGATCAGGCATTCTGGGGTATAAAAGAAAATGTACCCAGATCTTGGACTCCTTGGACACCCTCTGCTGTTAACACTGCTCCCCTCACACTCATATTTCCTCCAGGGTAACTCAAGTTTACTTTGTATTTCATTTCTCTTCTGTCTGCTCCCACCCACCGAAAGAGAGAGAGAGAGATAGAGAGAGGAGGAAAGAAAGAAAGAAAGGGAGAGAGAAAGAAAGAAAAAAAGAAAAAGAAAGAAAGAAAGGGAGAGAGAAAGAAAGAAAAAAAGAAAAAGAAAGAAAGAAAGAAAGAGAAAGAAAGAAGAGAGAGAAAGAGAAAGAAAGAAGGAGGGAGGGAGGAAGGAAGGAAGGAAGGAAAGAAGAAAGAAAGAAAAGAAAAGAAATGAGAAGAAAAGAAAACAAAAAAAGAAAGGAAGGAAGAATGGAAGAAAGAGAAAGGAAAAAAATTACAAGAAATAGTAGTCAGATCTTTTGGAAAGAAGTCCTTCTTCCTAGAAATCTTTTTGTACAGATGGGTGCATCTTATTATCTTATCGAAGTATGGGTTCTAATCAGAGGGTGCTGAGTCAACAAGTTTAAACATATTACAGACCAGGCTATTCCTTGTTTCCTAAGCACATGCCACATTTTCAGATCCCTGTTCCCTTTCCCTGGTGTTATTTCTACAGTACTCTATCTTTTAATGGCTCTTGTCATATTCTGTCTTATAGATTAGTCATCTGCATATTTATCTGTATTTTTTTTTTTAATTTTATTTTTATTATTTGCCCAAGGGGTACAGGTCTGTGAATCATCAGGCTTACATCTTTCACAGCACTCACCAAAGCACAAACCCTCCCCAATGTCCATAACNTCTTGGGGCAATGCACTTAATTTCACTGGGCTTCATTATCCACATCTGTAAATAGGAAAATGATAACTACCTTGCTGAAATATTGTAAGAATTTTATGAAATGGGGTGTATAACATGCTTGGCACAAAAACTAGCATGTGGCCATCATTCAATGTCCTTGTTGTTGTTACTACTACTATCATTAATATTCCCTTGTCTGCAGTTCTTTCCCGGCAACATTCTTCTTGGGGTCCTAGGCTGATCTCATTGAGTTCATTATCTCCTCAAACAACAAACACAAACGTAATGACTTTTCCATAATAGGAACTGAGTAAAAATATATTGAATCTTCTTGTGCAAGTCAATAGAGTCTATTACTTCCTAACAGAGATCCTTACGTTGTTTCCTGGGAGTTTAGAATAGTGGCTGCTTGTGGCCAGTGCCACATTCTCTTTTGAGGTCCCCACGGATGCCCCCAACCACTGAGGATTGCTCTTAACAGCGTCCCCAGAAATGTCGGCTTATAGTTCTGGTTCATGTGATTAATGAGCTTGTTATACCTCTGTCTGTAGCCTAAACTAGAAACTTTCACTTTGGAGAGCAGGTCAAATATCGAATTTAATTTTAGTTGTATCTGTTATAAGCCAATTGTGTATTCATTACATTTATAGATTCCCTCTCCAGCTATATATTTTCATAGCTGTTGAGAGTACCTGAATCTGTGTTGAATGTCCTTAGATTTTACTTTGGGGACCTGAAAATGAGGCAGTGAGACAATTTTGATAGGTAGCCATCATCTTTGGCATTTTTTTCCCTTTATGTCTAATCTGGTCTGTTTGAAGAAGGGGGACCTATATAGGCTTTTTTTTTTTTTAAGATTTATTTATTTATTTATTTGACACAGAGGGAGAGATCACAAGTAGGCAGAGAGGGCAAAGCAGGCTCTCTGCTAAGCAGAGAGCCTGATGCAGGGCTCAATCCCAGGACCCTGGGATCATGACCTGAGCCAAAGGCAGAGGCTTAACCCACTGAGCCACCCTGGCACCCCCTATATAGGCTTTTTATCTAACTTGTGTATGGCACGGTCATTCTGTATGAATGATGGCTATGGTCAACACAGTTCGTCTACACAATTCTGTCTGTCCTGACATGCAACCCCATTCTATGACAAGGGGAAACTTCTGAAAAATGGAAGTGAGAAAATAACCGGAGGCCGGCCAGGGTAGAGAACCAGCATTAAATACACAGGTTCAGCTGTAGTGCCATGGCATGTGAGGTGGACTCGGGATGTGTACGGACCTTGCTGTTCCTTCAAGTTTCCAGCAAATGATGAGAACATGTTAAAGGAGCAGATCATGTGACCATGGCCGTGGAGAGAGTGACAGCAGGGTATGCTCAAGTCAGAAAGAATGTTGCATCTTACCCAGCCAAAAGTTCCATTTCTTTGCGAGTGTGCTGGTATTCCGGAGGGGAAAGGGTCACATTTATTAGAACTGGTAATTCAATAAAGGGCTCTGACTTTGCCAGAGTAATGGTGTTGGCATCAAGAGAAGAAAGTTTTGCAGATTTCTGTGTGTGCACTTGCTGTTACTGGTGTTCCTGGTGGGTGGCTGAATCATCCTGATGGTATTCAACAGGAACCAGCTGCTGAGAATATTAAAATGCAAGCATTTATTCCTCCAGAGAGACAGTAGCATCTGCAAAGTTTTCCTATCTTGATAGTACAGATAATCCCAGGGAGCATTCTCTAGTAGTTTTAACTTTCTATTTATTTATACTTTTTTTTTTATCATTATTGTCAGTATCTCAAGTTCTAACTGGAGAGAAGAGTGCCTGAGTCCACACGAGGTTGTAGAGACAGATAGTAAGCACTTAGCCCAGGACATGGTATGGCCTCTTGGGCTTTACCCTGAATTCGGATTCTCAAGAGGAGAAATGGGCATTTCCCTCCCTTGGCCTGTCTTCACAGCAAAGAGCCGCCCAGAATCCTAGTCCTCAGTGAGCCACACCAGCAGGAAGGGAAAGCCTCAGACCTCCCCTCTCTCAATGCAGGCTTCTTTGGAGCTTTCCTTTTTACTCGTAAAAATTGTGAGTTTGTTGCTTTCCCTGTGTGATTTGTTGTTGTTGCTGTTGTTTTGAGCTAGCATCAACAGTTGGGGGAAATGGAGGTGCAGAAAGGCGGTTTGGACTCAGTAATCTACTAGGTCTTTTCCATCTCTAATATTTATGAATAATGTATTGAACTGATGGAAAAATGTTGAATATGTTCATTATGAATTATATTCATCGGCGTGTTGCCTGGAATATAAAAGAGCAAAGCCGTTGCAGCATAACTAGTTCCTTACAATAAATGTACTGGTACGACAGAGCTCTGTGTCCCCTCCTGGTCCATTGTGTGTCGTCCCCACGCACACACTCTCCGTGTCTGAGTGGCAACTGCAGACAGGGTACCTGATGGGATGACAGCCAGCCGAGGTTCTGAGGGGACGGAGGCCACCCTCCGTGGAACCTGGGTCCTAAACAGAAGCAGCTTTCTCGATCATGTTGATAGTCCTGTGTCCTCCAGGAGGACTCACCGAAACTGGCTTCGCACAGCAGATGGTGCTCAGGGGCTAGTGTGCTGCAGGGGTGAGAGCGCTTAGCACCGGAAAATAAACTCATAATTCTGTCCCTTCATTAAAACAAAACAAAACAAAAAACCTTGGTATGGATAACTACTTTGTCAGAGGTGTTACATTCTGATGATATAAACGAGTGAGAATGGCAGATATTTCAGAATTAAGTGACTTACTACATTTAACTTCAAAATTCATTATCTATGTTCTTCCCTCTCAGTTTTCTTTCACAATGATGTTTTGCTTAGGATGTATTAAAATAAAATTGTGTTCTCTATGCATGTACCAGATAACATTGGGAAACATTAACCAGAAGCATGAGAAGAGGCAAGAAACCTAAGATGTTTTCATTCCCACAAATAATCAACAAAAGAGGTAATAAAGAGTTTAAAAAAATACCGAATTGAATAGTCTTTCCCTGGCCAAATAACAGTCAGGCCCATTTTTTTTTCTTTTAATCAAATATAGCACTGTAAGTGACATGCAAATATGTACCAAAATAGAGAAAGACTGTCTGAGGTCAGGAACTTAGAGAATGCAGCCCTAATATACAGTGGAGAGCAGCAAGTTGAAGCAGAAAGAGGCAGCGAAAGCTCTGACCCCCATCTGAGACCCCAAGAGAACAACAGGTGTATCAATGAGCAGATCCTGCCTCCAGAAGCCCTTGCTCCTATTGTATCCTTTCAGAGCTCTAGACTAGCTCTTGCGAAAGGGGAGTCCAAGACCTCACTTGTACCAATATCAACTCCCATGAGGGACATTAATTCAAACTAACTGTCCCAGCTTTATTTACCACTATAACATTTTGGAGGTGATTTTTTTTTCTTATGCCCTCTTAAGAGCTAAAACACATCAGAGCCCATGAAAAGCAAGGATAAACATAGACCAGCCACATCTGTCAGTAGTTTATAGTAATCTCAGAGGGAAGAGAGAGTGAGGACGTTTGAGGAAGAGAAGAAAGAGTTAAACTTTTTTCGGAAAATCGCCTTGCCCCACCTTTCTGTCAGGTAGTCTGAAAACAATAGTGGCTGCCTGACTCCAGAGTGGTATAATGTGAGAGCAGATGTGACAGCGTTTTCTTTTCCCCAGCTTCACCCTTCCTTACAGGACAAATCACTTAACCCAGCTATGTAATAGTGCATTTGTCAAATAAATAGAAAACCATCTATCCTCATCTCCCTCGCAGCGGTATTGCTAAGGCTGATTGTACACATGTATATGAATGTATATATTATGGCTATCTATTTACAGCAGGGGAGAATGATTTAAAAATAAACAAATCGGGGTTTCATATATGCAACTGTTGTGAAGGTCAATCACTTTTGTTTTAAGACCTTCTTAGCTAATTACCAATTGTTAAAACACTTGCAAATGATGACTGAGCCTGTATCACCTCTGTGAAATGGAAGACTTTTGGAAATCTAAGCATGATTATAGACATCCAAACACATTTCTATCTACTTATGGACCCATGTGGCCTTACTAAAGGCAGTACAAACCTACTGAGCAAAATAAATGATTAGCTTTGTCAATAGATACCATAAAAAAAAATTCTAAATCAAGGTATAGTATAAAAGTACAATTCTGGCTGTAGGAATGAACTTGTTCTCTATATTTGACAGTTATTTTTCAGAAAATGGGACACGGATAAGGAGAGGATAAGCTCCAACCTATACAGACATTCTAGACATTTGCCCAGACTACAGATCTGTCCCAATGAGAGTCAGACTCAGTATATATAAAGCCCCTAAGATCATTGGAAAAGAGGCCACTTTCATCTATTTTGTACTGCTACTGTTCTTTTGGTGTTCATTTTGCTTCTTGTTCAATCTCTGCTTCCTATATACGGACCTCAGTGGAATGCCAATGACATGATAGGGGGCAGGTGAAGATGAATAAATGTGATGTTGTTAACATGACGGGTGCCCTCTGCTAGCTTTTCTCTGGTCCATTGCAAGCATCCAGGAAAGAGAAACTGGCTTCCATGGAAAGTGAAGTCACAGTTCCAACTTAGCATACTAAGGAGAGAGAGTGGGAGCAAACATACTGTTAGTGAAACATGGAGTTTCTACTGGGCTATGACCAGGTTCTCCTGTTTCCTCTATTTTTCCCCAAACTGAAAAGAGTCATTGTGATAATTCACCTGTGCTTTGAGCCTTTGTGCACTTGTCCAAGAACTGCTCAAGGTAAGACCAGAAAGAAATCAGGGACAAGACTTACATCCAGGAAACTCTGCTTCTTTTTAGTAACTTCTGCTTGCTCGGTGTGTGTGTGTGTGTGTGTGTGTGTGTGTGTGTGTGTGTGTGTGTGTGTGTGTGTGTTTTCAGGGAAATTTGTGTTTTTAGAAAATATGTTTCAACTCCCAGACATTGATATCCTGGGCATCTTTGGGTTGTGACAGAAGTGGGGATTAGTGCCTGTGACAAATGTAGCAGAAGCCAGTGCCGTTGCAATCTATCAAACATGTTGGCAGAACCCAGATTTTTCTGATCCTTGCTGCAGGATTCAGTTGCGTCCTTACCCTAGGAAGAGAGGATTCACTGAGAGTTTTGAGAGCATTGGTGCACCTTTCTTAATTTTGGTCTTGATAACTATAGGACTGGCATGGCTTAGTGAAAACAGTAACTGGAATCAGGACCACCTTCCTGGGAGGTACAACCTGCACCAGGTTGCTCATGGTCCCATGATTAGGAGGGCCATGTGCTTGGTTTAATGCTCTGCTGTAGCTGTCTTGAAATTCTTCATGATTTTTAAATAAGGGCCCCCACATTTTCATTTTGCCTTGAGCCCTACAAATTATGTAGCTGGTCCTATCTGGAATTTCAATTTTCCTGGCATGCCCACTGAAGATAACAGGCACATGTCTTTTCTTACTGAAAATGATCCTCTTTCGATTCATCAGAAGCTAATTCCTGTGTTAAACTTGGAAGATTTCTGTCCATATAATGTGGTTCCGAAGAACCCATCACTCCTTCCATCCTCCAGACAACTTGAGATGATTATAATCAAGATGGTCTTGTCTTGTAATCAGAAACTCAGTAGTAGTTGTCTCAGCCAAGTATCTTTTCGCTAGAGGTTGATACTTGGAAGAAATAGTTGTGGTAGTGAAGTCTTTGCCCTTTATTGGATGATTAAAATAGGCGTCGACCATTATGTTGAGATTGAAAAAAGAACATGGAACATCCGAGTTACCTTAGACTAGGACTTTCCGAGCTTTACGCTATCAAACACACCAGGGTATTCTAAAAACAAATTGATCTCTCAGCTCTGGCTCTGGTCTTCTGTCTCTTAGACTCCCACCATTGCAGACCACTATAGTTCTGTGTCCTGTCCTTCTCACTTCCCCTCCTGCCTTCAGCCCATAGCAATCCTTTTATCCTTCTTACTCCAGACTGGCATCAGGATGATGAAGTTCCTCTCTTTAGTCTACTTAAGGCATCCAATAAGAATGATTTTTGCTAAATTATGTACATACACTCTAACCCCTGCTACCACCTTGAAGAGTGTGAATGACAGAATTGTAAGATGGGTCTGGATTAGACCCCATGGAGATGCATGGACCTGTCCACAGTGACAGTTTGTTAGAACTGGGCTTTCACCAGAAGAACCCAAGTCTCTGGACTCCTAGCCAGGTATGCTTTTGACACCTCAGGGCATCCTTGCTGTTCCTAAAATATCTATTCTAAATGAATGGCCCACAAACCAATTTCTAAGTGTTCATGAGGAGGAAGAAATATGCAGGAGGAACTAGGAGCAGGGAGAGTTACATGTGAAAAAGAACCTGACTGGTCACCTTAGGCTAGCTAGCTTCTCTGAACCTATAAAAATCCTTCCTACCACTGATAATGCCTCCAGAGTTGTTGGGAGGGTCCAGAGAGGTTCACTTAATCCCAATCCTCACTCACAGCAGAAACTCATAAAGGGTTAGCTTCCTCCACCTCTCCCTGCTCCTTCCCCCCACCCTCTTTTCCACATTTCTATTCTCCCTTCCTGTGAAAGGAAGGAAAGCAGAGGAATCTGGTGAAGAGATCCTAGACTGTGGTGTAGTCTTTGCGAGTTTAAATTGTAGATTAGAATAACCCATCCTTGCCTGAACCAGGTAGGCCAAAGTTTGCAAGTTTTTAAATCAATGCTGCTCTCTGTCTAGCACCAGCACAACCATGGCATGGCAGAAGAGCCAAAAGCTTTACTCATCAACAGGCATCTCCAGACAAGGCCCAGGGCAAAAATGGCAAAGGAAATTGAGTTCTTTTCAATCATGGCCACTCCCTTCCTCTTTTCCTCTGCCTCCAGGGCCCAAAGTCCTTATGTTAATCTGACTTCCTTCTTCTACCTCCCCATCCCTTCCCCTAGCTCCAACTCAAAGCTACTTTAAACCAAGGTAGCCCTCTTGGGGTTGAAGTGCTTAGGGCAGGAAGTGTGTGAATGGCTTAACCCCCCTACAGGATGTTTGGATTTCAGAAGAAGGGTTGGAAATTGAAATGAACCTCATTAACAAGGGGGCGTCTACTCCTTGCTTACTGTAGGTGGCTGTCTCTTCTGAGCCAAACTCCTCTGCCTAGAACCCACCAGGTCTGATACAACTGTACCCACCTACCCCCATCTTCATCTTTAGTCACATATGTGATGTGAACTCAGAAAAGCAAACTTTCTTCCTGGGAGAGAGTGAGAGAGAGGGAAAAAAAAAACGTAGGTTTACACAGTGAATAATCAAACCACAGATGATTGCAGAGGGTCTCTGTTACAAAAATATGCCACAGTAACATTTTTTTTTGATATGAAAATAAGTTTCTATCTTGGATAGTCAAGGCCCTAATGGGTATGGTTATGAAAGTAGAGTAAATAAGTTTAAAACTCACTGCTTTGTGATAAATCAGGGCTCCTACCTCCTGTGAACTCCGAGCATTTTGCAGATTTGAATAATCAGTCACCTTGAGTTTCCTCTTTTGCAGAGATGGGTATTAAGGCTTAGACGGCGGGACTTTTCTCCCCTTGGTCACCCAGCTCACATGCAGAGCTGAATTTGGGGCCTTCAGCTACGAGGAAGATGTAGCACTTCTATCCAACCATTGGGGGAACTCCTAAGAGCACCTCCGTCTGCGTCCATGAGCTTCTCCACATTCTAGTCTTTTCTCTTCACTAGTTGTTGCTGCTGTGATGTGAGAGAAAATGTTAGCAGGAGAATCAAAGGCAGGCGATGGAGCATTAGGAGAACATTAGCAACTATTGAAAAGACATTTTGACCTATTTCTGTAGTTATCAATTTAATAGTATTTGTTGCCAGGAAATGTGCTGATGGCAGGTGGGAGGTTGGATCGCACTAGCAGCCTGCTCTCAGGGGCCCTCCAGTTACAGGAGGTGGTAATTCTAGTTAATAAAAGGGTGAACTTCAAACACATTTTAACCAAATCAAATTGTAGCAGGAAATATCATATTACCGATGTTCAAGCCGACTCACAGCTGGTAACATTAGTCCACGGATAGGCCCCAAATTCTGACTTTTCAGCATTTTCAGATGAGTTTCTGGCCGTGAGAGAGTTCCCCGGGCACAACATTATATAGGAAGAGGAGATTTTTAACTAATGTAAGAGCTGGCATAAATGAAAAATTCTTTATTCTTGTAAGACTTTCTATAAGATTATCAGATATTCAAATAATACGAAACCAAGCCAAACTTCAGGTGGTGGATAGGAAATCTCCTAGAGCCAGGAGTTTTAATTTTTTTGTTGTTTTGCTTTTTTTCTATGACATGTTGGCAAATGATAAAAGCAATTCACTCTGCTAACCAGAGATGCTGGGCAGAGTTCCTCCAACACTGATTCCATGCCACGAAAAGCACAAGGCACAGCAAAGAGCACAGGCTTTGTGTCCCACTGCTCAGATTGGAATACCAGCTTAGCCCCTGCTAACTGTGTGACGGGAGGAGAGTCACCTAACCTCTCTGAACCCTAAGCTCCTTACAAAGTAAAGGGGCAAAATATAAATCTTTCCTAGTTGCTATGAGGATCAAATAGAAAGCATATGTAAAGAAAGCCACATATAAAAAAACCTGCTGGGCATGTACCAAGTATTCAGAGGTGATCATTGTTACCTTTTTGCATCCGTGGTTTGCAAGGCCTTTTTGTTTTTTAAGAGTCCCACCCCCCAAAAATGCACAGCTTTTAATATGATAATAAAAGTGATGGGGCACCTGGGGGGCTCAGTCTGTTAAGTGTCTTTCTTTTGCTCAGGTCATGATCCCAGGATCATGGGATCGAACCTCAGATCAGGCTTCTAGCTCAGCAAAGAGTCTCCCTCTCCCTTTGCCCCTCCCCCCTGCTCCCCTGCTCATGCTCGCTCTCTCTCTTTCAAATAAATAAATAAAATCTTTAAATTAAAAAAAAAAGGTGAACACTACTGCAGCTACCCTGCAGACTGAGTTGGTCAGTTCTTTTTGAGTGAATAGCTATTGGCCATTTTATCTGGGCCCCCATTAGCCTAGACCTCCCTTAGTTAGCCTCCTCGGGGTTCATGCAGTCAGACCACGGGACATAGATGACGTAAATCAGCTGGACCCTCGTAATAGAGACCCCAGTTCTATGGGTGCAAGTGAGACAATGGGTCATATGAGGGACTAGAACTTTCCATGCCCCTTTCTTACCTGTTGTGCTCTATCTAGCTCACCTGGAATTAGGAAAGATGTCAGACAGCTTTCTGTGGGATTGCCTCTTGCCTGGATTCTTTTCTAAACTTTTTCCATGTGCCTGAGTCTCCATTTTCACAGAGATTAATTCTGATTTGGTTCGCCTACACTTTTGAAGCTCTAAAAGCTTTCCATTGTGGGCAGATTGTCTCAAATACTGTATCTAAGGATGGAAAAAGAAAACTCTGCCCAAATGTAAGCATCATTGAATCAAAGAAACAGTATTTTTTTTCAATTGCATTCTTTGAGGATCCAGACAACCTTGAATCCTTTACAAAAGCACATCAGTCATGCCATCTTCCCCCTTAAACAGACACACACGCACATACACACATACACACCAACTACAGAGGGCCACTACTCGTGATGCAAAAGGCTAGAGAGCCCAAGAAGATGAAAAATGGAAAAAGAAGGTGATTCTATAGATAGAACCTAGACTTAGAAGCCACGACATCCAAATTCTGTTTCCTCCTGCATGGGACCTGCCGTCTTGTATGGATCACCACATATGTGCCGTGCCCCAGTTTCACTGTCATTATCTCTAGAATGAATGCACTCTGACTCACCCTCCTGAGGGTCTGGCAGGGAATTCATTTGTTGCTGTTCTGACAGGCACTGTGATACCTATACCATGGGCAAAGTGTTTCCTCACTCGGAAGGATGAAACCCTGACTCGCACCTTCCATCGCTCTGGAGTGGATAAAGGACTAAAGTTTTCACGCTAGTATGGGAAGAAAATCATGTCATTACAATGCCAACTTCTAATAGGGCTCTAATAACCATTAAGGTCTAGGACTGACGTGGGACCACTGACCTGGCCTGTCATCCATATGGACTCCTCTTTCATCCGTGCATGCTTTCAGTAAACATTAGCTACAGGAGAATTCAGTGTGAGAGGTGTTGTGGACACAGAGTAGGTATCCCTCCCCTCACAACCTAGCTAAATCCCTCTGTGCACTGATGGCTAGTTAACTTGAAGCATGGTCCAGGTCCCTTCCTTTTGGTGCACTGAACTGTCTTAGCAAGTCTGTGGAGGGGTTGTTCCATAGCCAGAAGGTCTTCCTTCTTCCCAACTGTTAAAGCACTTATTTATATGTCTCATGTGGCACTGATTACATACTGTTCTCTACTAGAGTATGTTTATATGTGTCTCATTCCTCCTACCACTGCACAGTCAGCTTCATAAATACAGAGATCGTGTTTATACACAGTTTGTATCTCCTCCAACACCTAGAAAGTACCAGCAGAATTAAAAGGTACATAGTAAATACAGTCATTTTAATGAGTCAAATTAACAATAGCGTGCAAGGATTTGGCAGCAAACTCTTTTTGAACTCCGTGAATGCCTGCCCCAAAGCTAGCCTACAGAGACCAGCACTCCATTGTATCTGTAAAACGTAAGGATTTTTTTTTCCAATTTAGTGTTTATAGGTTTCATTCTTCCCCACTCTTGGCTGGCAGTATTTGCACATAGTAGGTTTTTAATAAATGATTATTGGCTTATCAATTTAAATCATAGAACAAAGCAGCAATTTCCCATTTCTTTCTGTTAAAATAAACATTTTGATCTCCATCTACCCCTTTATGTTCAGACCCTCTCAACCCCCACAACACAAATGTCCTGAGATTTCATTCTGATCGGTACCTTGCATAGGCTTAAGAATGGTCCTGAGCTTCAGTTTGGCCTCTTAAGCTTCTTACAGGGCAAGGAATTCTTTTTTTTTTTTCTCCTGTCTCCTCTTCCTCATAGAACTGTTCTATAGTTTAATGCAACCTGTGTCAGTATAAAAAAATCTTTTAATTCCTGGAACAGACATACCATAATGTCAGATTGAGGAAGCTTTGGCATCCAAGCACACCAAGTAATTTTGTACATCCCGTGTTTTGAACTTTTTCATGGACCTCAGGGGTGAGGGGCTAATTTATTACTCGAAGCTATCAGGTTAGGTGCATATAATCTGTATCGGCCCCATGAACTGTGTCCTCAGCCCAAATGAGGCAGCCGATTTCATAGGTTCTCTCCAGCCACACAAAAGTGTCACTATTCCTCTCTAACTTGATTAAATCATAAATTTCATCCACACAAACTGATCTGAAACCAGTCACTTTCATGCTAGGTCACAGGACATGATATGGCAAAGAATTCCAAAATAGATACAAATTATTCCTGTTTTTCCTTGGTTCTTCCTTAGAGAATCTTTCTCCCAGAAAGCCGGGGGAGCCAGTCCCTCCTAGGCTCCACATTCTGTTGAGTCATGTTTACTGTCCCCCTCAGAAAGGTTCCAAAAGCAAATGCGAGAGGTTGTCGAATGCGGGGCCATGTGGCGTGCACGCTACTGAAGTGAGAGGCATAGCGTACACCTGCTTTTTGGCTGTGGCAGGCCATCTTGACTGCGCCATGCCACAAGTTAGCATTTTGGATGAGCAATTGCCATTCTGTTGTTTTCTTCTCAACACATGGTGTTCAAAAACAGTTAAAAGAAAACTGTACCCATTTGCTCATCCCAGAAATCTAAAATTTCAAAGAAGCATGCCAAATTAATTTTCACATAATATTTTCCAAGCTTTTTCTTTGCACTGAGGAATGATATTTCACTTTTTGAACTCTTGGTGTCCCGGCCTGAGGTAAATGGGTGCAGTTTCTCTTTAAATGGCATTAAACGTATCAAAGCAGGATTATATCTGTCACCGTCTTTTTTTTTTTTTCTAATGGAATCAAAATCCTTCAGGGAGTGTCCTAAATCCACATTAATGTCTTTGAGTGCTAATGTTTCCACTGGGACTTTTACATTAGCAAAATACAAGTGTGTGGTTTCCCCCCACCTCTGCTGTCTGTATAAGAAAGAGACGACTGCACATCCGTTATTCTCCATGGCCTTCAGCTAACCTGTGTCATGATGGTCGAAGATGACTGGAGATTTGGGGTGCTAATGCTTCCGTTTCCACCCCTTCCTTCCCACCTGTGGCTCACGTGCAAAGCTAATGTTGACTGCTGTTTCCAGCATGGGTGAATCTTTGGAACCCCAGCTACAAATTTTATTCAGAAAAGGCTTACCTGCAGTAGCCCTCAATGCTATCCTTTGAGGCCCTGTTACAACCCAAACCTCACTTTTGGCTCTGAGTGTGGAAAAATTAAAGAAAGACCCAGGTTTTTAGGACCTCGCTGTTGACATTTTTGTTGTTGATTTGGGGATATCGGTCATGCGCTCTTGTTATTGCGGTACAATTAATTCCTGTCTACTTCAATTGCTATGTTTTATTTCCTTAACAAGGCAGGGAGAGTGGCATGTTCACCTCCTGATTACCAAGGGGCACTGAAAGCCTGCAGCGTCATAGTTAGATAGTAATTATAAGTAAAGGATCGTAACATAATAAATAATAAATTATTCTCACGTCACACTTCATCTTAGAGTGCACCTTTTTCTTACATTTGAAGATATTCTGGAAAGTTACAGTTTTTCCAGAATAATTATTTTTATATTTGGAATCGAAGGGGCTGGAAAACTGTGGCATCACTCGGCAACCTCTGTCCAGTGCCTGCCCTCTCTCCGTGGCATCCTGGCCACAGAGGGCTTTAGTTCTGGAGCTGATGGAGGCAGCCATCCACCCCCTAAACCCCCCACCCCTCACCCTCTCCCTTCCCTGTCCCTCCACCTTCCCCCTCCACCCCCTCCCCCTTGAGCTGGGAGGAGCCCTGCTGCCTCAGCTCACTTTTTGCTACTTTCACTTCATGCAGCCCTCTGGAGATCACCACCACTTCCCCTGACTCTCACCACCCTATCCCTTCCTCTTCTTTCCTCTTCTACCCTTTTGCGCTCTTCTTTCCTTCCCTTTCTTTTCCTACCCTGCATGAAATGAGGCGAGGAAGCTCGTGTGTGGGTGTGGTGGAGCCCAGGCAGGAGGGGGATCCCCCAATGCCCCAGCCTGCCACTAGGAAAAAAACTCAGTGTTTTCATTTAAACAACCTTTCCCCACAGCTAAGCCTTTATTATGTGGAAGAAAAACCCAAATCTTTCCCTTTCCACGCTTTACACCGACAAGGTAAGCAGAGGCCGTGATAATGTCAACCCCGGACTGAACGTGTAGCCTTTAAGTACAAACTGGAGGCTCACCTTTAAATATTTTTGAGGATAAATCCCTATCTGTTGGCAATTAAAAAGAACTGACTGTACTAGATTTTTGTGGGGATTGCGCGTGTTTTTCTGGTGTTGAAAGATTTGGGGGGGAGGGCTGTTCGTTTATGTTTTTAAGCATTAGTTGGACAAAATCTTTGCAACGTCAGGTAGACTGTCTTTATAACTGAAAAGATACCCTTTTGTACATGAGTCATTTGAATTTTCCATATTAATATTCTTTTTGGTGGGTCCAATGTCAGTTTGTTCGTGTTAGCATATTTAAATGTCAAGGTGGCAGAAAATGTGTGTTTATATTTGTATAAACTTCTGCACACAATTTAGCACCATATAGCTGACACTCACTAAAAATACTGCCAGTGGTACTCACAGTTGTTTCATCTTTGGGTTTCCTTCTTAGTAAACTTTGTCAAAGAGCACAGGCTTTGCAGATGGACAAACTTGGGTCCACACATGAGTGCCATAAATTGCGTTCTGCTTTGTGAGTCTGATCAAGCCACAGTCTTGCTGAGCCTCAGTCTCTCTACCTGAGGAAATGGGGATCATAATCTCTACTCTGGAAGCTTTTTATAAGGATTAAATGAGATGATACATGTAAATCGCCTAGCATAGGCTCTGAACATGGTAGGCACCCAAATGTTATTATTCTCCTCACTTCTTTTTTTTTTTTTTAAAGATTTTATTTATTCATTTGACACAGAGAGAGAGAGATGACAAGTAGGCAGAGAGGCAGGCAGAGAGAGAGGAGAGAGGAGGAAGCAGGCTCCCCGCTAAGCAGAGAGCCCGATGTGGGCCTCGATTCCAGGACCCTGGGATCATGACCTGAGCCGAAGGCAGCGGCTTTAACCCACTGAGCCACCCAGGCGCCCTCTCCTCCCTTCTTTTTAAGAGGAATGCCTGGGTGACATGATCACTTCCTTGGTCTTAAGCTTACTATTAGTGATTCTTCTCCATAACCAGATTACTTCAACCCAGCATATTCATTAGGTTTTAGCCACCAGGTTTCTGTTGATCTCAAAGGAAATCGTTGTGCTCTGCCGTATATTAACATATAAGTAAGATGACTTGGAGGTTAGGTGGTGTGCTGGTGCTGATTCGGGGCAGGCTCCGCCAGGTTCCTTGCTTTGTCCCCAGCTCCACCCTCATCCTTGACCTAAATACTCTCTCAGAGACCCGGCAGAAGCAGAGCGGCAAGGCCTACAGAGCCCTGTTTCTAAGCTACTTAGGGCAGTGAATTTGGTAGATTCTGAAGGGAAAAACATGGCCAAGTTGAGCAGCTGAAATCAATGGCCCAACCTCTAGATTTGTGGGGTTAGAAATATTCCAGATTATTTCCAGTCTCTGCCCAAAGTATAATGCAAACTTCGTGCCTTCTCTCCTGATTCAAAAATCAATGACTATGTTTTATATTCATCCAGAATGGCTACTCCTGATTGTTCTGGGTGGTTGTGTTGCAGATGTAAAACTCTTTGAAACAGCACAAGCCATGCCTGATCGTATACTTTTCACTTTCATAATACTCGCACGTAACTGGAGCTCAATAAATGTTTGTCTAATGAATGAATTAATTGAGCCACTGGCTTCTTGACCACAATAGTGACAATGTTACAATACAGGATCCTGTTTTTACTGCCCAGCAATATATTTTATATACACATATCTGTATCTATATAGATCTTTCCCCCTCTTGGGGTGTGTGTGTGTGTGTGTGTGTGTGTGTGTGTGTGTGTGTGTGTGTGTGTGTTGTTTGTTTAAATAAAAGGCCATAAGGGGCCCAGTTCCATTGGATCACTGATAGTCCTGAATCCATCTTTGGGCTCATTACTGATAAAATTGCTAGCTACGTAATTAAGTCTGTGACCATTGGCAAGTCCTCAGTTTCCTTATTTACAAGATGACTAAATTAAGTAATCACAAACGAGGGAAAGCCTTCTGACTTCGTAATTCTATTCTCTCTAGTGAGAAATGTCATGTGTTTTTGAGGAATGTGCATTGTTTGAACTTAACTGCAAGTTTTTCCCCTAATGCAAGAATCACAAATGAAATCTAGCAGGGGGCAGGAAACTTGTACTTGCTTTTAAAACTCAGGGCAGCCATGGAAATAGATGTCTTTTCATTTCAATTATCATTTAGATATGGACTCAACATGGTGTGGTCAGCCTGACCCCCAGGGGAGCCTGCCCTGTTTCTGCCATTCCAAAAAGCTGACAGAAAGCTTCCAGATCCCCCTTCTGGAATCTTTAAGCATACTTAAGTGTACCTTAAGTGGAAGTGAGGTCTACCAGTTCTAGTGTAGATTCACAGATGCTTTTCTAGACTCATAGAGCATGCTTGGTCCTTGATATTAACGATACAGTCTGCCTTAGTCAACCCCACCATTTCCAGAGTGGGGTGTCTCTGGTGGTTTTTTTCCTATTAGTACCTCTGTATTTAATGTTGTATGTGATAGAGCCTGATTGTCCTCATCAGGGAGGTAGGTTTTCATGTCATTAATATACTGATTTGGCTCATTAAAGAGAGAATAAACTGCCCCGTATGGTATAACACTTCTGAGTTTTTTTTTTTCTCCCTCTCCCTTTTTTCTCTTCTTTTCACTAAAAGAAAAAGACCCTAAATTGTGCCCTTTGAATTATTGGCTTCTCCTTGTGCATTTGCATTTCAAAATCCTCTTTAAATGAACAATTCTCAGGGCTTCCTTTCTGACAGTTGCCTTTGGTCGTGTCCCTGGTGACTTTATGGCTGTGGACAGGTCTTCCTTTCAGCTCTTCGTGAATATTCTGTGTCCTGGCCCTCTCAGAGTCACACTGGCATCCAAACAATAACTTTTTCCCTTGCTGGTGCTTCTTGATTACCAAAGTGACCATGCTGTCTCTGTTGATTTGTATCTTTTCCGAATGCTCCCCATATCCTTGAAGAAAAAGAAAGTCTTAACATTTAATTTCTTCCATGAGAAGTTTTGATAAGCACCCAAGTCTTTAATTTTGATGACTGTCAAGGAGAAGACCCAGACAACAGACACCAACTCTTATTTTTGGAGACTGCTTTGTAATATAAATGTAGAGCACTAGGGAGTACCTAAGTCTTGCACATTTGAATGAACAAACAGGGTTGCTACCTCTTCTGTGTCAGGATCTCCTCCTCTTTGGCCTGCAATGCAGTCCTGCTTCAGTTTAATTAATCCATTAAGGTCTATCTTAACCCTAGTCAGTAATGATGGAGGGGCTCACCGGAGCCATCTAGAATGGGAGAAATTAGATGGATAATGATTTTTGTGCTGATGATGTGTTCTGTCTTTTTATATAGTTGATCCCGTGAGGGGCATATTTCTTTAGTGTATTCCTGCTGATGTTCTCAAGACAGATATATTACAGAGAAATAAATCAGACTATGAGATTTTGCTAGTGTCTAATTCTTGGTGTGTAAATTTAGTGTTTCAAATTCAAAGCTATTTTGAAAGTATAGTTTTATCAATTTAATATCAAATAATCAAGAGGATAAGAGAAATTTGAGAAACTCTTATTTGGGTATTATTTTTCATTACACTTAGATGTTATTATGGAATATTAATGTTAATAGTCTTCTTCTGATTACTCCTTCCTTCATGAGTAAACTATTTAAGTTAATTCCTCCTCAATCCAACTCAACAAGTGTTTACTGATACCTCCCACATGCCTAGCAATTGACAGTTCTCAAAAATCAGGAGATTTAAATGGCTTTATGGGCCTTAAAGTAACAAAACCAGACAGTTGGGGTTTTTTATATACAGCTATTTGAAATCAAGACCTAAGGTTGCAAAGCAATAAGTTAATCATAACTTTAGGTTGAGTACCCACAGTATTTTTCCTGTCGTCGGTGGAATTTATAAGCAACTACAATATACATTTAAAATACAATAAGTTTTTTAAGTATGATAAGGTGGATGGAGTCAGCTTTACTTTGTTTTCATTGGCTGATAAGTAATCTTGGAAGTCTCTCTGGGAGAAGCAGGGTTTAAGTTACCATTTGAAGGAAGGAAAGATGTTCTTCAGTGCATGAGGGATTATGCCACAGATGCAGGCTTATGGGGGAAAGGTTCAGAGATGAACTTTCCCCACATAAAGGGAAGAGTCACAGTGGCAAGAAGCCAGAAGGCAAAGGATGTTTGCTTCATGGATGTAAGTGGGCTTTCGTGGCATCATTTTCTGACATATCAGATGAGCAAACTTAGGACTTTCAGTGCTGGGAGTTTGGAATTCACAATTGATCTGAAGTAGGATGGAAATCCACTGGAGAACTGAAGAGGGAATTATGCCAGTCAAACCACTGAGAATATGTTTGCCGTAAGGAGACAATTTTCACATCTTAGGTACAGTATAATCAGAAGCTGCCCAAGGATAATATTTTAAAATGTATGTTTGAGTTAAGATCATTTTAAGAAATTTTCTAGGGGCGCCTGGGTGGCTGAGTTGGTTAAGCATCCAACTCTTGATTTCAGCTCAGGTCATGGTCTCAGGGTCATGAGATTGAGCCCCATGTCGGGCTCCACACTCAGCATGGAGTCTGCTTGTCCTTCTCCCTTTGCCCCTCCCCCCCCTCAAAAAAATGAAGAAATAAAATCTTTTTAAAAAAAAGAAATTTTCTAGATTTTATAACTGTCTAGTATATGAGAAGCAAAATATTTTAAAATGTGAAAGTTTAGCAGTTTAGGGCGTTGGATTGTATCATGGACTGTGGTTATATAGCATTTGGATTGTAGAATGATTTCAAAAGAGAGAGAGAAGAATGCCCTAGATGGAATTCAAGTTTCTAGCAGAAGATCTGATCAGAGATATTCTGAAGAGGAAGCATTAACTAAGTTAACTTAACCCATAACTAATAGACATAGGCTATAGGAAATGATAGAGGAGTGCACCAACCCCTCAAATGGATGACTGTCAAAAGAAAATACTATGGCTGTGGGGGCTTTTTGTGGGACAGCATATTTAGGAGACAGTAAAGGAAGAGTGAGGGAATAATTGAAGATTGAGTCAAGATTTTAAACTATAGAACCAAAGACCAAAAAAAGGAAGCCATTTTGAGAAGCTTTTTAGGGGAAAAACAAGCTTGAAGGAGACTTGCAGTATCATCTCAGCCTATGCCCAGATTCTGTGTCTGGGGAAAAGGGGGACTAGGAGAGAGAAGTGGAGGAATTTGTAACTTGAAAAAGAACCAGGACTTGGGCACAGAGGTCTCCTATCATGGTCAGGGCCTCTTGCCGCTGCACTCTGCTACCTCAGTGAAGGACTTGTCCACTCACCTCTTGCAAGTGTTAGAGGAGTTAAGCAAAGAAAGGCTGAATTTGTAGGGGGCCAGGCTAACACAAAATGATTTGTGTATATCCATTGATGAGAGAAAAGGAGAAAGTGATATTCAAATCTCTGTCACTATCTCAGCTGTGACCAGGATGGTCCCCAGAGGAGGGGAATGAATCCTTTTGAGTATTTCAGAGCAACTTCTCATTCCCCACCAAGTATCCATACCACGTGTGTCAGAGGGCATTTAGAGAATCCCAGCCACACAGCTTTGCAAGCGCACAGGCGTATTTATATTTTATCTAAATATCACCCTTCAACTTGGTCCTCAATATTAGTGAGGGAAGATTCAAGGGGTTCCTTGAGTTGTTAAAATTGAACCTACACTTAGTTGGTTAAAACAAAACAAAACAAAAAGGACAGTCACTGAAGAAGCCTTCCCTCTAACCTAAACTGAGAAACTGGTTTGCTTTGGACCTTGACTGGCTTTCTTCAGTCCAGCCTTGCAAAGGCTCAGCCAACGTGTAATTCAGAAAACATGCTTTGCTTGCTAAATATTTTTAAGTTGGCCCCTTTTCTTCAGGAAGACCTCCTAGGTTTTGCCTGAGGAAGGACCATAAACTTGAGCCCATGCTAACTACAACTGTTAAGGTCTTCCAAGGGATGGAGGAGATCCTGCGCCACTGTGACACGTTGAAGGGGGCTCCCCTGCATAATGTGATCTATGTCTTTAGGAATAGAGCTTTGCTCCCATGTTAATACATTCTGGAAATTGCTCAAGAGGCAGCTTTGGCATTAGAATAGCAACTTTCAAAGCAGTGAACGTCAGCACTTCTATTTCTCCTTCTTCTTGGCGTGCATTACATGAAGCTGGAAAGACTAATTGGCTAAATGAAGGGACTCAGTGTCGCAGAGTTGAAATCCTGGCATGTACGTGGGGAGGTGGGGAGAGACTCTGCATGCATATCTATATGGCCTCCCTTTGTGAATTATCATAATAGACATGGTTCTGCCCCTTCTGTAGTTTCCCTGCGAAATGAGTTGGGGTGTGAAGTGCATGGCACAGAAATTCACCATGCTTTGTATCTATGATTACTTGTCTCTGTGTGCATCTTTTCTACTCCTCAATTACATGTTTACCTGAGGTTTCTGAATAATACATTATTTTAAAAGATGTGTCCCTGAATTAAGGTTATTGTATGACAATTATAATATGGCTGCATACAGCTGAGCACTATAAAGGGAAAAAATCAGTAAATGTCATTTTTTAAAGTAAATAGGGAAATCTCTTATTTGTTTTATAGGTATTAAATTTGTTTCCTTGACCTCTGCCAAGCATTTATAAAGATGGATCAATAAAGGCATCAGAACAGTTCATATGTGATTGGCTCCCTGTGACAGTAGTCAACCCAGCACACAGGCTGTTTCAGTCGTTGTGTCCCATATATGCTTTTCGTGAGAGAGTATTTCAAGATAAGCTTTCCGACTCATTTTTAACTTTTACGAAAAGCCGAAGTCTAGAACTCATTTGGTTCAGCTGCCCTGCCTTCTAGCAACACTTTACCTAAATTGTCACAGACAAAAGGGGACCAAACGTATTTCATAAAACTTATAATAGGACATCACAGTATTTCATATAAGGATTTAACATCTCCTGAAATATGTCAGAATTTTATAACTAAACCAAATCCCCATGCTTCTTAAGCCCCCTTTTAAAATGTTTAATCAGAATTATAGATAAAGAACATCTATTAACATGTCATCTTACTGATAACCATTATCAAATCACCTCTTAAAATATTTTGGGCAAGGAAGGAGGGAAAGTTCTTTGACCTTTGCCCTGAACCCTCTCTAAGCTCTTCCCATTTCCATTAATTATAAAACTTTGAATCCCAAGGTTGATGTAAAACACAGGGTGAATTTAAGTTTTCCATTTCTTGTTAACTTTTATCAGCATTTTATTTATAAAGCATATTTTATGATTATGGAAATTTATGAGAGCTGAACCTGATACAGTGACAGTCTGTAATATAAACAGCTCACAAACTAATAATTGTTAAGCTGTTGACCACTGAGAAAATAATTCGAAGTCACTGGGTACCACTGTATGAAAGTTTGTGGTTCAAGAATGTTCCATGGCAGCTCGATGTTGAAAGAGGGTCTTGGTGACTTAACTGAAAGCTAAGTAAGCTTTAAACATTGGTAAAACCAAACTTGAAAGTGCCAGTTTTGATTCAAAGATCAAGTGTTAAAATATCACCCTTTGACCATGGAAGAAAAAGGTTTGCCTTATGGGTAGGGCCAGGTGCTTGCAGCCAACAGACAGGAAATGCCATTTCTACCAAACAAGGAACAAAATGCAATAAACTTTGACCAGTCATTGGTCAGTCATTGGTCACGACACTCTCTAACTCTGACTGACCTTAAATATATATAACAACTTTTTGTCCAATAGCTATCATATAATTTCACTCATTTCACCAGTACATGAATATGAATGAATATAAATATGAATGAATATGAATGGACAGATATCATGGTCCTCAAATGGGAAATGGAAAAGCTAAGGCTCCACAAGTTTAAGTGCCTTGTTTACTGTTACCTGCCTGTATAATCAAGAGTAAAATCAAGACCAGAGCCAGGCTTGATGTCTGGAATCTACAGAGTGTTGTTTTCAGGGCCAGGTGGAGCAAGTTATGTTTAGTTTGATTTTAATCCACTTCAGAATCTTGACAACATCTTAAAAAATGTCTGATTGTACCCTGTTTTTCCTATAGATTCTAGAAAGGGAGCTACAGTTGGGGGGAGGGGAGGGTAAACCTATTTTCTGACAACGAAGTGTTTTTGCCCTTGTAATCTCATCAGCGGAATTACCAAAAAATTCCTATTCTGTGTCAAACTCACATTAAGGTAATGACAGAGAGCGATATATTCACAAAATGTACCTTCTTGCTGTGGGTTCCTCACCTGTCAGACTGAAATGGCTTTCACAGAGCTCTAACTGGTGATTAGACGAGGTCCCACTTCACTACCACGAAGTTTGTAAATCTTCAACACCAGAGAAGTGGCAGCAACAACTCCAAAGGGGCCTCAGCCCTGTGTTGTCTTAGAGGAGCTGCCTGGTATCTTTGGATCCCATTGTGAGAAATCCCCAAGATGAGGTAGGAAAGCCACAGTTTGAGCAGAAGGTACAGCAGTCTAAGCAAAATGTAGTTAGTCTCCTATTCCTCTTCATTTTTCACCCTGCTGTCATGCCTGAGGGAGAAAATGGCTTTAAAAAGAACAAGAACTCCTCCAAACTTTGTCCACTCTCTGTTCAACAGGGCTAGGGAGGGAGGGGGCTGCAGCAGCTGTGGGACAGAGAGACCCCCATGCTCAGCCCATTCCTTGCAGCAGATTATTCTTCGGGTCATTCTGTGAGAGATCGCATGATGATATGGGCAGAAGCAGAGTCGGGGTGGGGGTGGAGGGTACAAGACAGATGTCAACCAGATGAGGGACACTGAGGGAGAAGGGAATATTTTCCTTGAGAGGTTCACCAACCACAGAGAGTTTTAAAAACAACTGCAGTCTTAAAATGACTATAATGTCTTATTTTTCCCCTTCTTCAGGAAATTAGCATTCTGAAAGTTATGTTTCTGAGTGTGTCTTGATGTACGTCTAAATCTCCAGTACATTTTTATGGCTGGGTTGTAAACCCATCATAATAGTGAGGGGTTAAAATGGAATGCCTTCAAAAGATAACCTATACCTAACTGCAGGCTTGAAACTCGATTAGCCCAGCTATTAAAACCAGGAGGACAAACTGTTTCTTCCCTGGATACAAAAGCTGTTAGGCTATGGCCTGACCCAGTACAAAAGTTTTCTGAATCTCTCTCCACTTTACAAAACGTCGGCTCATTGCTGTCGGCTGCAGTGAAGCTGTTTACAGCTCTGTGCTAAGTGGAAAGTTCAAATCAATTATTGTCCATTAGAGTTTAGGTATAACTGATGAAATATCCCCAGAGGAGTATTGTAAATGTATCAAGACGTCCTTCCCCATTATAGAAATGGGGACGCATAGTGAATTACTTACCTTCTCTCTTACCCTTAATGCCTCTGAAAGGCTGCTGGGCAGACAGAGTTTATCTTGTCTTGCTGGGGTTTAAAGTAAGGACTTTACCATTTGGTGAACATGTGTAGTAAGCTGACAGAAATTCCAGCTTCCAATTCCCTTTATACCTTCCATAAACTTCCTTGTGGACATAAAGGACTAAGAAACAAAAGATACCAAAACAAAACAAAACAAAACAAAACAAAACAAAACAAAACAAAAAAACCCTAAAAAATATATATGTGAAAACTGCAACCCAGAAGTTTCCTACTGTCAGATTCTTTTAGAAATAATAAGTTTCTGGTGCGTCTGGGTGGCTCAGTCATTAAGCGTCTGCCTTTGGCTCGAGTCATGATCCCAGGGTCCTGGGATGGAGCCCCGAATTGGGCTCCCTGCTCATCGGGAGGCCTGCTTCTCCCTCTCTCACTCCCCCGCTTGTGTTCCCTCTCTCGCTGTGTCTCTCTCTGTCAAATAAATAAAATCTTAAAAAAAAAAGAAATAATAAATTTCTGATTAACAATCAAATGGGAAGAGCCTTGACTCCAAATCCTCAGCAAGTGACAGTGAGATTTAATGCCAGACAGCTTGTGCCAGGATGCTTTCTTTCATAACATGAGGTCTCTACGTCAAGGGTCAGCAGGACAGAAAAGGAGACCCACTCACTGCTCATGTGTAAGAGGGATTAATTTCTCAGATTCTGTTCTTCGGTTACAGAATCAAACAGTCCTTTCACCCTGTCAAGACCAGAACTGAGAGGAAAAGAGGGTCTGATTTGTGATCTGCCATGACAGGAGATGGAATAGAGACTCTTGACTTCCTTTCAAAGTTGTGGTTACTTACTCTCTCCCTTAGTTCTGCCTCATAGCAATCTCTGTGTCCTAGAGATCTGAAGGCTGAAATGCGTGTGGCCTCATCTTGTCATGGAAAAGCTTGGATATTATTTCTCAGAGCACTGTGAATTTTCAAAAACCAGAAAGTGACAGAGAAAGGTCAAGGAGACCTCATTCTCTTATGTCAACCTTGCCTTCAGCCACATGTACAGGTGGGCAAGCCATCTTTTCATTTAGAGCTAGCCCTGTTTACCTCCAACAGCTGCACTGTGGGGAGGCAGCGGAACACAATTCCAACACAATTCCACAAACCAGTCCTACTGGGGTGAAGAAATGTCTTTAAAATGCAGTACTGATGTCTGGGTAGATTCTCTAACTCCAAGGATGTTTCTTTCCACTGACAGCTCTGTCCGTGGTGCTAAGTAGGAAATGGGCTGTCTCTCTTCCCTGTGCCCCATACTGCTTACCCCCAACTCTCCTGGGGCTTCCAGTCACCTGCCTATAGAGATGCTAATTGCTGTATGGAAATCTGGTTGAGATGAAAGCCAAGTGTCCAGGTCACTCAGGTAATGAGAGATTTCCTGTTGTTTTTCACCTTTATCTAGGTAGGGCTGTTTCGCCTTTTTTTTTTTTTTTTTTTTTTTTTTTANAGAATCTGTCTTTGATAGCTAAACCATCACTTCTTACCAGATCATGTACTGTGAAAACTCACTCACTCAAAGGGAGAAATCTGGCTCCATGCCCAACTAGATCCACCTGCCCTCAACTATACATCTAGCCCCACATCACCAGCTTCTGATAATTTTTGACATTTAAATAATTAGTCCATCTCTTTGCTCCACATTCGCAGTAATGGCCATTGGCTTGCTGAGCTCGGCACGCATAGGGTATGTTTCTCTTCGTTCAAATTTCATTTACTCAACCCGGTATATCTCTTGTTTTTGCAACTCAGATTGTACAGTTGTATCCTCTCAGTATTTTAGGAGAATTATTTCTCCTAAAATGCTAAGTTAAAGACTTAAATTTAATGATCAAAATCTAAATCCTTTAAAATAATTAATATTGTACAAAAAGATCTGCCTTCAGATTTATCCTATGACTTAACAACAAAATGCTGCAGAACTTACAGATCCATATCTTTTCTTTACTGTAGAGTAGAGCATCTGGATTCTGTACCTGAAAAGCAGCCTGAATATGATATAGCATTAAATATATACCCCAGGACCAAATGTCCGTATTTTCTTTCTTACTTACTTTCCTGGCCCCTTACTATAGATAAGAGAACGTTTAGTTAGTCCTTTTCAAAGCAATTTCCCTGTTCTGAAGCCTGTTTTGCCTCCCCTCTTCTGAGTATCAGCCAGCACACCCATAGATTGCTAATATACTTGCTTAGATTTAAGGAGCAGTCCTGATTTTCAAGTTTCTTCTAGCCATTATTTGTGTTCCAAATTATCTTACTGCATCTGTATTAATCTTCTGTTTCCAAAAGTAAACTCCATGTATTTCAAGGCAGCACGGTTTCTTTTTTACATTTTCCAGGGAACTGGTGTTTTTAATGTCATGTGAGGACAACATTACACAATGGATCTTTGGCAGGGATACACAGAAATGAATACCGTGTGCGAACAAACATTAAATGGCAGTCTTAATTACAGAGTTTGACTCTGTTGTTTTTAATGCCCTTCAATTTTATAATTTGATGGAAAATGCATCAACACAGCTATTTTCTTTCTACCCTAAATGATTAAGGATTGATATACCCCCGAGCCATAGTAGCTTGTTAGATCGGTCTGATCAGGTAGGTCTTACATTTCATCCACTAGAGGGCAGTAGGGATACACATCCACACCAACCAATATGTGCAACATATGGTCGATGTGGAAACATAGTAGCCATAGCTTTCGTGTGTATGAAAAATTCCCATTACAGTGTTGCTTCACTTATAATTATATTGAAAGTAAACACTAATTCACAGACGGACTGCGCATATTTTATTTCAACATACCCCACTAGTGTTTTGTCTATTCTAGTTTAAAAATGCCCTGAGTAATGAAACTTCCACTGCTTCCCCTGGGAAGTTGTATCAAAACCCAACTTTTCTCACTGCTTGATTTTTTTTTAATACAGTCAGCATCTGTTAGTCCTCCTTCAAGTTCAACTAGACTCTGTTATGCACTCCCTTTTCCCTTATAATAACACTGGTTCTGATCTGGAAAGCAAGTGTTTATCGAACTTCTACTATGTACAAGGCATCACTAAGTGAATGGATGGCTACAGTTAACAAAGGTTGCAACACTGCATTGGATGGATTTGCATGAGTCAGAAAGCTAAAGGAGAAGCATTCCCAGGTTAAACATCCGAAGGAAAGTTGGTCTAAACTCTAAAATGAGTGCCATCCATAAAGCTGTCACGGCTTGGGAAAATTTTTATTTGTCCTTAAGTTTCTGCATTAGAACTCAAAAGGTATGAAAAAAGCATGAAAATATGAGACATCCCCTAGAGAACTGTGAGGTGTGCAGCTGACATGACAGTGGATTCATGCCAAGCAAATGACCTGGATATTTACTAATGAAGGTTTGATCCTTCTTCCTTTTGCAGCTGGTTGTCAGATTAGCCTAGATACTTCAGAACCTATACTGGGACTCTTTATCTCCATTTATGAAGAATAAGAAGTGGGTCTTTGAATCTCCCCAAGATAGGGGCACCTTGCTGTATATCATGTTGTATTGTCTCTTCTCTGTCATTGGCTTTCTGGATCCAATCTTAGTCACACTGTACACACTACACAATGGAAAAGAGGTCCAAGTTCATGTGCAATACTCTGGTTTGCATCATTAGTTTCTTGGCATATACTTTGATTATTAAGTATCTGAGGGAGGTTGGAAGAAATCTAAGCCAAGAAAGTTCCTTTAAGGCTAGAACTCACAATTACACAGTTGTTAAAAAGTCTTTTTTTTCCCCTTACATTAGAGACATAGCACAATTTTTTGCTCTATTGGGTATATTCATTTGGAAGGATTTCCATAAGCTGTCCCGATCACCAGGAGCAATCCCCAGATAGACATGTATGCAAACAAGAACTGTTCAGACTCTAAAAGCAAAAATTGAACATTGCAAAAATTCTAGAAATGATACTACTTTCTATTAACATCCTTTGAGCCTCTGTACGAAGTAACCTATTCTCCAGAGTTTTTGAAATAAAGTGCTTTCCTTTGCCAATTAAGAAAGCAAGAATGCAGTTCCATAGACTGTCTTTCTTTAGGAAAATAATAGGGAAGGGTAGAGAGTCTACACAATCCCATAGCCCAGGTTTCTATAGCAAACAAAGCTTAGGCTTGAAATTTATGTCACCTGTAATAAAATCCACATGGGTATTTTATATGGAAGTAATTAAGTACAAATGTGCAACAGCCATTTTGGTGTTTTTGTTTGTTTCAAAATACCAGAGGTGATTAGGCCATATTATGAACTAATTACTTACTTAATTTATTTAAGTTGAAATGAGTTTTTGAGTTATACGGGGGCCAAAAACGAGAACTCATTAATCCATTCTGCACATCACTGAAAGGAACAAAACAAAGAAGTTAACGCCTTTATTTTATTATGTTACAACACACCAATATTTTGAACACTGATGAGGACCCAAGTGGTCAAAACATCTGTATTTGGTAAGAAAATAAAACAAATAAACTCTTCCCCACCACCACCACCATTTGGTCCTTTCAGTGGTGTGCTGAAATTCAGAATGAATCATTAAATGTATTAAAATGGCATGTCTTTTTTAGTACATTTTCCTATGGAAAGTTTAAAAGACTCTTCAAACATATTTGAAAACAGTAAATAAATAACCTACAAAACTCAATATTTTCTTAAATTTGGAAGCAAACCACAGTCATTCTGGGGGTTGGGACTTTGCACCAAGTTTCAGACCAGAGCATATTTTGGTATTTTGATGGTTGAGTTACAACCCCTGAGAAGAGGGACTGCCTGTGTGTAGTAAGGACAGCTGCCTGCTGAAGTACAGCAGAGCTACTCAAATAAAAACCAGTGTTTACTCGTCACTGCTGACCAGGAGATGGGAGATTCAGTAGGTCTGTTCTGCAGGCCATGAGAGGAGCTCTGTCAACACCGTGCGCCTGGCTTTCTCCCTCCACGTCTATACTTGGCCAGGTTCTGGAAGGAGAGGAGAAGGGGAACACAATCCACTCATTGAACCCAAAACAAAAGAAAACAAAACAAAACCCTAGCTGTTGGAAGCTCACTGAAGATGTCAAAGAACATTTATGACCCCAGGTTACTTGTTCTAATGCTTGAGCTTTCATCTTTATGGTTCTAATTCCACTTTTTAGTTAGTTTTTAAAGTATTGCCAAAGAATTCAAATTGTGGTATATCTGACCACACTGATCAGGTGGTTGATACTGTTGTCTCCGTTAATTTATATGTTTACCCATCCTCTTGTGACATGATTCTCATTAGTGGAGGCACGCGATCTCTGCCTGGACCATTGGGGATCCTGAACACGGGCAAAGCCTATGCTCCAGTATTTTACAAAGAGGTAGAGCTTTAATACTGGTTGCCTTGTTTCCCACATCTGTAGGAATTAAGGTGACCTGCAGTGGAAGCAGCCTTCTCTTTTCCCACGAGAGAAATGGAGAGGAAAATCTCTGTAATTTGCATACCTCAACCAAAACTTCTGGTGGAATTGATGAGCTGTTCATGTAATCTTAAATTCAGGGAATTCTCTTAGGATTACTATCTTTCTGGAAGAGGGTTTGGGGAAGTATATACTCTTAAGCTGATTTGAGGAGTAACAAATGGTAACCTTGACTTACACCACAGCTAGCTATAGCGATACCACTGGCTGGACATCGGTGAGTCCAGCATGTTTTGAATTCTTTTTCCCAGGGGCTCATGCTCAGATTGCTCAGATTGGTACCAAGCCCTAGGGTTTCTCTTGACAGCTGTCCATTTTCACCTAAATTAGAATCTTTGACTATGAAATAGAGTTTTTCTTTATACCAAGACATTTATTCATGGAACAAATATCTATTGAGCCAGTACTATGTGTGAAGCACTGTACAGGGTCATCTTATTTGTATGAGAACTGAATTTATGACGTTAACCTCATGAAACCCACGTTCTAACCAAGAAAACCAGCCAGACAAGACTCACAAAATCAGAACTTTAGATTTGAAAGGAGTCCTTCACTTTGCAGAGGAAGGCATTTCGCCTAGACAGTTCAGTCATTTTGTCCATTTTGCCCAACACATCTCATTAGCATCAGGAGCCAGAACCAGAGCTCAGAGCTGCTGGTCATCACGCTAATGCTCTATCCACTAGATGCTCCTCCTCCCCCAAAGTCAAAGGGCAGGAGCCAAGCAGAGACCAACCCCAGCAACTTAGCATTGTCAGGATTCAATCCAAGGGGCTGCGCTAACCAGTCTTCATTGGGGTTTTATCATTAGGAAGAGGCTACGAAAATGAAGTATTGTAGTCAAGATTGCTGCCTGGAGGGAGAAGGGCGTTCAATCAGTACATGATGTTGTGAGCCTTTTAATCCATTTAAGACCTTCGTTGGGGAGTTTTTTTCTGGGTCTGGACAATAACCGCTGATATTTTCCTCATACACTCTTTCTTCTCTGGCACTGATCAGTTCCTTTAGTTCAGTTAGGCAGTGACATCATGACACAGACTCGTCAGGCTCCGTAATGACACAGACTCGTCAGGCTCCGTAATGACACAGTCCCCGGCCTCACTTGCCGTGAGACTGTCAAATCTGTGTTGAGGGAAAGTAAGCCTTCAGGTAGGAAGCGTTCTTAAAGAATGAAAGAATTTCTGCTCAGAGAATTATTTCAGTCCTTTCTAAATAATATCAAACCATGCTGACTTTTCATTGGCCAGTGATCGTCACTCTTTGGAGAGCCCAGCTCCAAGGGAAAATTGGTGAAAGCAATGAGTTGCCGGTCAGGTTACAGAAACCTGTTCCATCTGTGCTAAAATCCTAGGAGTGGGGATGAGGGGAAGAAAAGAAAGGGAGCAGAAATGTAAAGAAGGAAAAGGAAGAGAACCCTGCAAAAAGATTACAGATGCCTTTACTTTTACCTGAATTTTTCATAATACATAAAAATAGCTCCTATTCATTGTAAACATATATAGTGATTTTGAATATATTTTTTAAAATGGCCTCATTTACAAGGACAGAATTTAAGATACAAGTATTCACCAACGTATTCAAAGGCATAAATAATTTTGAAAGGCTTTATTTTTCTTATGAGGGACAGAAACCTCCTTAAATACGTTATCACAGCCTTTAGGCTAGCAACATTCTTGCATCACAAAACCTCTTGCAACTGAATTTAGACTCTTCAAAATGTGGAGAAAACCAAACTCAAGAGGATTAAATCACCCAGAGTCTGGGAAAGTAAACTCTGGATTTTTTCTCTAATTTCTCTTCTCCTCCCAATGCTTCTCTTCACCACCAGACATTTCTTGCACTTTTCATCTTCCATTTTGATAATTCATTCAACATTAGAACTCATCCATCAAGGAGGTTTTTGGATCCATGATATTCACTCATTTCCTGGATGTTACTTTCACTAAAATAGGTGAGTTTAAATTATGAAAACTAAGAGTGAATCTCTAAATGAGTTGATAAAGAAAGTTGCTATTCGTTTACATGGTCGTCTGTGGTCCTCTGCGGCAATCCACAGCTGCACTTGTTGCTAGCTACATGTTTTTACCTTCTCATGATCTGGTTGCTTCTCTTGTTCCCTCTTAATGAGAGCTGGAGACATCTTAAGGTAAAGCCGTAGATGTTTACGTAGTTTCTTCGCAAGAAGCTATTGCACACACTGTTTAGATACTGGGGGAAATGAAGAACAAGACTTTGTATAGCTTAATAGGTTACTCAGGCTACCTGGGCAAAAACAGAAGCGGTATAGTAACGTAGCTTTGGAAACAGATAATCCTGAGTTCAAATCCCAGGTCTGCCACTTGGCAGCCGTGTGACTTTTGTCAAATTACTTTTCCTCTCTGAACTTCTCTGATCCTTGGTCAAGTAGTTTTTTACTTTGTCTTAAACCCTTTCTTTTAAAGAGGAATATGATGATTTCTAATTGACATATATTAGAACTGGATAAACAAATCTATATTCACTTAACCAAGCCTTTCATTTCCTTTAGACATGTACCATATCCGTTTCTGGATTTGATCATTATGAATGGAAATCCTGGTCTTATATAGTGGTTATTTCATTGATTCTGAGCTTTCTCTCCTGTCCACGTGTATGCGTGTAGGCACACATGCACGCATGTACGCATACACCGCAGCACTCCATCCAGAAACACTGGCCCACACGTGGGCTGCCGCTGGCTTCTTCCAGAGCTGTTGTGACTTAACTTCCCCCTTTCTCTGTCAAAATTATATCCTAAGGAGGCTCTGGGCTCTAACCAGAATTATCTTGATGTGAAGGCAATTATATCTGGGCCACGGTTCAGCTTACGAGGAGCTGGCAAAATGTTCAATGTTTCAACATGACCGAAAGGAGGAATGGTAACAGAAAATGTGATGCTGTCTATAGCAAAGTGAGAAACTCGCCTTAAGGAGCCGGTAGAGACTGAAATTGTCACTCGTTTTGGAGATCCTAAAGAAGAGGTACAAGGCAATGCTGGCCTAACCAGTTTGTCCCATTGGAACTGGAAGTTGGACTTGGCACTCTCAGGGGTCCAGAACCGAGTCTAGGTTGGGCTAGCTGGCCTGTGTTGCAGTGAGAGGCTGGATGCCAGGAGGAGTCTGTCACGAAAAACCCTAAAACTACTTACCTCTACATTAGCATCGCTAGCACAAAGTAAGATTTGAACTTTCTGTGACTCATTGTGAGTGGGTGGCAACCTACTGTGGAGGCAGTCTGTGAACCCAAGGTCAACATCCCCGGTGAGAAATCCCTGCTGGTAGCAAGTCACACAACCAGTCAGCACTGAGTTAGGAGATCTGAGTCCCCCTCTGCTTTGTCAGAGCCTTTTCTGCTTTGTTTCCAATCCTGTTTCTAAGCATATTTGGCCAAGTGTTTGGCCTGTACCGTGCACCGCAGGCTTCAGGAAATAGGAATATCTTACAGGTGTACAGTGTTTTAGAGGACACTTTTACATAGATCATCTCACTTCCCAACTCTGTGCATATGCCCATTTTATGGAGGAGGAAAACTGATTAAATTCCGTGCACAAGTATAGCTAGTGAGTTGTAGAACAAGGATGGACTAATGATACTAACTTTTACGTCCTCTTCGTGTCACCACCACATGATAGCCAGGTCATCTCTGGACACCAATGATAGACTTTCTTCTGTTTTCCCCCGAATGTATCACATTATCCTTGCATTCTACTAAAGTCAGTTTGAACTGTTTTGGACAATGGCAAGGCTCATCCCGAAGATGAGACCTTTTAATACCCAGAATACTAATAACACAGAGATTTCCCTGAGTTCTGCAACATCCACACCCTGTGAAGAACATCCAGTAAGCCCGAAATCAACCTTGTGTGTGGACAATCAATCCAGAAAGGAGGTCATTTTCTACTTTCCTGAACTTCCTTTCCATAGTCAAATCCCACTCCCACTCCTTAATTCGAATGTGTTCCAATATTATTTTAATAACCAAGAGGCCTCTGTACCTTACATCTTTCTGCACCCTTCCCTTCTTCCCAAGGAGCAGAATCTCTGAACGATACTAGCAAGTTCTGAAAAGCCTTAGCGGGGTGGATAATGGGTGAAGATCATTGCATCTCAGCTCCCCGATCCATTACACTCCCGCCTTTCACCAACATGCAGTGTTGTGTTTTTTTTTCTAACAGAATAAATTAAATATGAAAGAGAAGGACTAATGTAATTCAAATAAACATGTTAATGACCCTATTTTTCCATTTGGTAACTAGACCGGATGTGGTGGAATGCCAGTTTTTTACTGAGCCTGTAATTTAAAACTTTCAACAAGGACACTTTTTTTCCCTTTTATTTCCATCCTCCACTCCCACCCCCTTTTACTCGTACAGACACTCCTTACTGTCCAATTAGTTTTGGAACATGAAAACTGTCCTCACTGCTGCCTGGAGTCATAGGGGACCTGGGGTGGTTTATCTCTGTAAGAAGGCTTGTAAATCTCTGGTTTCACCGGCGGTTACCCTGCCAGAGCCCTGTGCTATTCGGGGCTGAGGGCAAGGAGGTGACGGGTGCATTTCACCAACCTCCTCTCTGGCCCTGATCCCCCCATCTTGTGGATTTTTTTGTTTTGTTTTGTGTGTACAGGCTTGCTGCTTTAGGCAGTACTTGGGCATTCAGATTCAGGAATGGAAGAGCTTGAAGTTTTTAACCCTGCAAATAGCCATCTGTTCCAGCGAGAGCTTTCTCGAAGAAGAGTCACAGCCATGTCCTGAGAGCTTGTTACATTCCAAACTGAAAACCTGACTCAGTGTGCTCCAGACAGCGCCCCAGTTTATCACCTCTGCTGCTCTCCTCGAAGTCATCTGTCCCCCTCTGCACCCCAGGGGCAGTCATTTGCCCCAGCACTTCCCAGCCCTCCTTCAGAAAACAGTCTGCCCAAAATGAAGCCCTTCCTCTCCTCCAGAATTCAAATTTGCCACTTGTCTACTACATTAGTGAGCTAGAGTCTGACTTTTCTCCAAAGCATGCAGGTTTAATCCCCAATTTTTCTTCCACCCCCCAAATCTGATGTCCCTTTGATATTTTACCTGCAACAGCTAGCTCTCTCTTACTTCTTTTACTTTGGTCACTTTCCAGCATTGAAAGGAAAACTTTTTGATCTGAATGCATTTCGGGTTGTTTTTTGTTTTTTGGTGTTTTTTTTTTTCCCAGTTTTACCGGAAAGGGAGGAATGGAGGAGAGAGGGGGCTCTGGCCTTGTTACTTCCTGTTTGTTTTTGTTCTGGAGAATGCAGACCATCTGTGTCTCTCACAAGCCAGTCGTCGATAGCCATCGTGCTGATTCTGATATTTAACTTAGTTTTTCTCTCATTTCTCTCTAAATAGTTTTCTGTTCCTCCTCCCACAACTCCTAAGTCCCTCATTAAGTCTTTCTTCCTGAAATTTCTTATCTTAATAGTACCTCTGGATACATTTCAGTCTCCATTGAGGGCCAGGATTCAAATTAAGTAAACAATAATGGGAGAGAAAAAGGGCAGGGGGGGCAGGGCAGGGAGGAAGCAGTAGAGGCACAAGAAAAAAAAAAATAGGTTCACTTTTTGAAACTGGACTTCACCAATCCCCAGATCCAGTTCCCGTGTCCTCATATTCAGTGTGGATCTACAACCTCGCCTGTCAGGTGGACTTTTCCTTTTCTAAAGATCCATCTGTGGCTATTAGGTCTCTTTAAGAGTGACCTGGAGGAGTCCCTCCCTAGCATATTTTTCCAGCCACACACTTTGGTTAAGGTTGTACTTTCTCGTAATAATCCAGGTGGTTATTGTCCAGAACTAGTGGAGATCTCACTTTTCTGTGGGCTGCCCTGTGAATGCAACATATCGTCACCCTACACAAAAGTCCTGTATTTTTTCTTTGTTTCTTTTTCATGTGCTTTCACCAAGTGGGGTGTCTAGCTCAACCCCCTTCGGTAGATGACTCTAACTCTGTAACTTAGGAAAATGTAACTCTTTCATAGTGCAGTTTAATAGGCCGGTTCCTGCGAAGCCAATTGCCACCTTCATTTCCGATGTCATTGCAACTTAGGACACAATATTATATTTCCCTGTCCGTACTTTTTAAAAAAATCAAAGGACTTTGATTTTCCCCCCTTTCATTCTTAAGGTCAGAATTAAAAAAGCGTAAATGAATTCCAGGTTTCCAACACCCAGAATCATATTTCAGCTGGTTTGAGTTTGCAGTGTGCTATCTCCAGTCTACTGGCGAAGGGTTGGTACTTGTGGCCTTAGTGGAGCACGGAACGTAGTGTGAGCTTGTCGGCTTTCTGGAGCTGTGGGCTTCGGTTTCCTGTCTCCATTCCTTCAGCAGCTTCTGCTTGTTCCTGCTGCAGTGCCTTCAGCCATGAACATTCCATTTAATCAGTGGTGTATTAAAATGGACCTGGTACAGTCAGCAATAGCGAGGCCAAAATCGATTGGCTATTTTTAAAAGGAAAAAAAAAAAAGAGGACAGAAAATTGCTCTTTTAATCTAGGTAAATCAAATCGTGCCTGCCTGCTTTCCACCTGTAGCTAAGTGTAGGCAAGAGCATTCAGATGGATGATAGTACTTCTTTGTGTTTCTTTATTCATACTTATCCACTTGGGGTAAAAGCACCAGGGTATCTTCAGAACTGAGTTTTTACATTCACATGAGAAAGCTTGTGCTCTTTTTTCTCGTGGAAAAAAAAAAATTATCTTCCCTTTTGCCCTCTCTTAGAAGATTTGAATAAAAGCAGAATACATTCACCTTTTCTGCCTTTTTGTTTTTTTCCTGCCATGAAATCATATCTGACTGTGACATCACATTGTGTTGCTTTGGGCAGCCCTGTGATGTATGAAGGCGAGGACCTTAATTGGGTTAACAGAGCACACCAGCCAAGCGCTGCTCTCCCACCAGGCAGTTCTCTGCTTTAGGCAGTGAGAAGGAAGCAGAGACCAGCTTGGGAGGAGCTCTTTTTCCCACGGGTTGTTTTTTGTTTGTTTGTTTGTTTGTTTTTGTTTTTTTAAAAAACTCTGGGGCTTTCTCTTCTTTTAGTATATTACTAACCAACGAAATTAATTTTTAAAAAGAAAACTGCTTTGTTTTTGAAACTGCAAAGGGGGGGAGGAAGGAAGGTGGGAATGTGCTGGCAGGTTTGTTCTATAGCATTGATTTGTAACCAACAAAGGAAATGTCTACTTATGAGACACAAATCAATGCAACCAGACGGCGAAAGTGCAAACAGAGATGTGAGAAAATTATTCAATCATTAGTCTTCTATGGAATTTGAGAACGTGGAGTCTTTTGATTGTTGAAAGAAGGAAAGAAGGAGAAAGAAAGAAAGAAAGAAAGAAAGAAAGAAAGAAAGAAAGAAAGAAAGAAAAAGAGAGAGAGAGAAAGAAAGAAAAACAGAAAGTGAATAACTAGAAGAAAGGAAGGCAGGACATGACAACTGGTTCTAATTTTGTTAAGGTTTTTCTCTCACGATTATGGAAAGGTCAGGCAAGGTTATGAGATTCCTAAAAGATTAACAGTGTTGTGAATGAATTTTGCAACTCATTAACCATGTCCTCAGATGATGTTGTGGAAAACTGGTGGAAGACCAGTTTATGCCTGAATTTCTGCTCTAGTCTGCAGTAACCTTGATTCTGTAAAACCGACACTTTCTTGTGAACTCTCTTTATCCAAAAATAATCTGTAACAACTAGACCTAGCTCTGACATAGTATTTTAATTATATAAACACATTACAGAAATTAACAAATCAAGTAAAAAAATGTAACTCTAGAAAGCTAAAGATGTTTATTTTGTAAAACTTCACCAGTTCAGACCCACTAAGAAATATACAGCTGATCTGAATTCACTGAAACTACGAATCCTTGTGGAGTATTTTTATGTCGACTGAACTGAGATTTCGTAGTGTTAACAGAGTTTCTTGAGAACTGACGTTATAATGAGAATTATCAGTAGCTCATCAGATACGTGTATCTTAAAGTATATAAAAAGTTTTCCCTCTCCTATAGGTTAAACGTGGTTCTCCTTTTCCTTCCCCAGCAATCTTTTTCCTTGTTTTAAGATTTTATTTATTTGTTTGAGAGAGAGCGAGCGTACAAGCAGGCAGAGCAGCAGGCAGAGGGAGAGGGGGAAGCAGGCTCCCCGCTGAGCAGAGAGCCTGATGTGGGACTGGATCCCAGGACCCTGAGATGGTGACCTGAGTTAAAGGCAGATGCTTAACCGATTGAGCCACTCAGGTGCCCTCCTTCCCCAACAATCTTAACACTGTTTTCTTAGAAAACTAAAAATCTCTATTGCTTAAAAATCTCTATTTTCAGAGATAGGGAAAAGGTAAATTTCAACACAATCCCTATCCTAACTATCACAGATTGTGAATTATGCTGATTTGCCCTTGGGGGAAAGGGAGAAAAGATGATCAGATGTTACTTTTCTGAACACTTAAATTAATATAAAAAGCATCACAATTTTAAAAAATCTTTTCACTGGGTTCAGTAAGGCCAGAGTCCTGTTCAAAATCTAGGGAAAAACTGGAAGTCCAGAAAAATGTTCTAATTTGACTATACATTTTTGTTCCCACCCCTATGATGAATTTCCAAGACTCTCACCTTATCCTTTTTTTTTTTTTAAAGATTTATTTATTTATTTGATACAGAGAGAGAGAGATTACAAGTAGGTAGAGAGGCAGGCAGAGAGACAGGGAGAGGAGGAAGCAGGCTCCCTGCTGAGCAGAGAGCCCGATGCGGGCCTTGATCCCAGGACGCTGAGATCATGACCTGAGCCGAAAGCAGAGGCTTTAACCCACTGAGCCACCCAGGCGCCCCTCTCACCTTATCCTAAAAAGTGTTCTATTTCTTTACTTCTCAAAGTTATCATGTTAGTCACATTGCCTGCAGAATCAAGGGAGTGAAGAGGAATGGATCAGAAACCTACAAGTAAACAAGAATGGATCCCTGAGGGGCCTCTGAGTGGCTCAGCTGGTTAAGTGGCCAAATTTGGATTTTGGCTCAGGTCATGAACTCAAGGGCGTGAGATTGAGCCCCATCGTGATCTCAGGGTGATGAGATTGAGTCCCACATGGGGCTCTGCACTGGGCATGGAGCCTGCTTGAGATTCTCCCTCTTCCTCTCCCTTTGCACCTCCCCCACTCTTCTCTCTCTTTCTCTCTCAAAAAAAAAATTGTAAAAAAAGAATGGATTACTGAGCAATTTCTTTATTGGTTTTTTTAAAAATATTTATTAACTTGATTTAGAGAAAGAGAACGCATGGGGGTCAGGGAGGGGCAGAGGGAGAGACAGTCTCCAGCAGACTCCCCATTGAGTGCGGAGCCCAAAACAGGGCTCTCCCACGCCCCCGAGATCATGACCTGAGCCAAAACCAAGAGTCCGTCGCCCAACTGACTGAGCCACGCAGGCGCCCCACCTTGAGCAACTTATCTGAAAATAAGAACGCTTGTGATAAAAGAGCATAAATGCCACACTTGTTACACAACAACACCTCAAAGTTTGATTTCTAGCAGTTCAGACTCTTGAATTACAACCCTTAACAAAGCAGTAAATAAAGACCTTCAAACACCCAAATGAGTGTCCCAAAGTCTCTGACCAAACCCTGCTTTCAAGCAATATAGTCTGTATTGCACTCATTGACCTGGCATTCCAATCCAAAGTAGACTAGAAAATGTACCTAGCACAGAGGTCTGGAAGGAGATGACTCTTAAAAACAGGGACGGTGACACTAGTGAGCTACAGCAGTGGATAGTGGGCTGCAGCTTAGACTGAGCAGTGAGGGATGAGTCCGATTCTGAAGGAAAATGAAAGTATATTACTGAAAAGCAGGAGCAAAGAGTATTCACAAGGATGACCCTGTATCATATGAAAAAAATGTAAATGATATCAGCATCTCTGTTCATAAAAACAGGGATGTATGAAAGTTTTCCATGGAAAAAAGTATAAAGTATGGTTTATTGCTTAAAGAGGCAAGTTTACATCATTAAAAATATATATAGGGGACATTTCATTCTCCAGTATGGTTTTTTGTTGTTGTTCTTTTTTTCTTTTTCTAATTTGGAAAAGAGAGTTTTGCGGTGACATTAAAAGCCTAGAATCTAGCCAGAACTACTCAAGAAAAACACCTTAGAAGGAAGGCTATTTATTCTTGAATATTTTTTCAAGTCCAGATCTTTTAAAATAAAGATGTTCGCTGTCACCCATTGATCTCAGTTATATAATGTATGGAGTCATCTGGAGTTAGGCACAGTTGCTCATATTTAGCTGGTTTACTTTGTAATGCGTCATTATAAGTGACCAAAAACATGGTACAGGAAGTTGTTTGTGTGTTTTTTCATTGCTTATGCAACTTCCAAGCAGAAAATGTTCTTGAGACCAGATGGTAAAGAACAGTCAAGTGCAAGTTCTATTCTCCAGATGTATTGATGTTTCATGTCTTCTTGAAGCCAGTTCAAATGCATTTGTAAATTCAAGTCTTAACTTCCAGTAACCCTTTCACTTCTGCTAGTTCCTATTTCAATGGACAAAGAATTGGGCTGGAATATTTAATTACAGCCTCTCTAAAGCCAGCTGTACTGTGAAGTGGCAACGCCACGGCCATATACATCAGCTGAGTAAAAGTTGATCACACGTGCTTTGGCACGTATCTAGTCACTGTGCTACAATGATGGCTGTGTGTTTATGTTTATGGGACCAAACCTCTTTTCAACTTTATCCTTTCCAATAGTGTACTTTGTAAAGACAATTAAAACACACACACACACACACACACACACACACACACACACACACACACATTTACCCAGTGTTTCTACTTGGCGTGTGGGTGGCTTTTTTTTTTTTAATCTGCTCAGCAATTTGGGAGTTTGCATGGAACACAGATGAGTTAAGATAAAAAGCTGTTTTTCAAAAAATGTCCCTAGTAAGTAAAAATGAAGATACTATATCTGAATGAATGTGAAAAGTTGTCCCCTTGTATATTTTTAAAGCTTCCCAAACCATCCCCAGTTCTCAGCCAAACGCAGCCTACCCAGATTGTCTTTAGGAAAGTAGCAATTCACAGAGATTTGCAGTGAACCGTGCATCAAACTGCACTCTCTCTTCAGTTCCTGCTCACAGCTCCACCATTTTAGAATATGGTGAGATATGCCAGAGCCCTACCATCTGTTTAATGGGCTAATTATGTTTACCACATGCCTACTTCACAGGAATACCATGAGTGAGGTTGCCAAACATCATACAAATATATATGTTTGTATATATAGATATAAAAATATACACATAAATAAAATCATATACATATATAACAGCATCCAGCATTTCTGAGCTTCATTCTATCTTTTACTATCAGAACATATCACGGCCCATCACTTAAGCCCAGCTAGGCACTGTCAGAGTCTATCATAATTCATGGTGTGGCCATCGGACCGAGGGGTTTGGGGGTAGGTGAAATTCGGATTCTGTGCACACAGCTCTGTCCGCCTGTTTTCACTGTGCCCCATATCCTCCCTATTAAACTCTTGACATCTGAGCTTCACAAATAGTACAGTCAAACTTTATGACACTATATGTTGCTATATGCAATGCCTGAACTCCTTCTTTTAAGAAAGAGGTGTTTTTTTTCCTTTATTAAAAAAAAAAGAAGAAGAAAAGCGAAAAGAAGGGTCAGGCCGTTCGAAAACAGTCCCTTCCGTACGAGGCCAGAGCTTTCCTTTACAAGGCCACAACTTTTATTTACAAGCCTACAGCTTTCCTCTTATGGACCACGGCTCCTATATTGGGCTTGTTCCTAAAGGCTTTTTTTCCTTTTATGAAGACCCTGCAACTCCTAAGCATCTTTTTCTCTGGTGTTTTCCGAGCACTTCCTAGATAGGTGTTTTCAGTAACTCCAGTTGTCGTGTGGGCTAGTTATCACTTGCCAGCCATGAAAATTATCCCAGGGTCCCAAGCCGGGTCAGCCAAAGTTGCTTCTTGGAAATGGGGTGTGAGCTAGGTGGGTCTCGAAAGATAGGAGGAATCTTGGGCAGGAAAAGGGAGGCAAATGGAGGGCATTCTAGGTGACAGGAATGAAACCAGCAGAGGAACGGGAGAGAAATGGAAAAGAGCGAGTCATGAGTAACTGCAGTGCCTAGTCAGGATATGATATAGGCTCCAGGTATTGGGTTTTCTGTGTGGCTCCTTTGTCTACGTAAAGCTAGCTCAGCAAGCTCTGGGCCTCCTTAGCCTCCAGGATGCGGTGGCCTGAGGGATATTGGGAGAAATAGTCGTGTCTGTACACAGACTATAAACCCAATACATAGCATTCGCTTTGAAAATGAACAAACAGTAACAACAGATGAAACTATCATTGATGTAACATTTTATTTGGTCTTTTCTAAGATACAGGAGTATTTTAAAAAGCTTTTCTTTTTCCCCGAGTGTTACAGTGTTTTCTTACATTGCTTTAGCTGAAGTAAATTATTCAAACAGAGCTGTTTTGTTTTATTTGTTTGTTTTTGCAGCTTTATGCTTACCAGAGATTTCAACAAGTTGAAGGAGAAAAAAATAGCCAGGACGTAAATATAGAAATAACCCAATCGGCTAAGTTCGCTTAGCATGAGTGAGGGCCTGTGATGAGGATGAGGAAGAACCTTCCTCACAGCCAGGACAATCATGTTTTTATTCAGCATGTAAATCTGAGAAGAGTCATTGACTCATTGACATAGAAAGAAAGGGAAAATTATTCCGTTATTATTTTCCCACTATGCAAGGGGAAAAAATGACATGATTATTTACTATGTGACATCCAGAACCCAGAAACCTAAACCTAAACCAAACCCCACAGACACAGATCAGGAGAAAGCAACATGCTTACCACAATGAGATGAAGGGGGAATGACTCTGTCATCTTGTCTTACCTTAAAATCAGCAAATGTTAAACTGGAAAGAAGCTTAAAGACCACCTGATCCAACACTCCCATTTTACGGATGAGGAAGGTGAGGTGAGGCTCAAGAGATGTGACGACTTCTAAGATCATGCAGCTGTTGACAAACATGGCTGGGGACCCGTGTCCTCTAATTTACAGTCAGAGGGCTTCCAGCCAAGACACTTTACCATTTCTTCAGTTTCTCTGAAACGGGCTTAGAGAACTCTAACTTTGCCTTATCCCACCAATGTTGCTTTGTGTCTCTTGATTGTCAACGAGCATCTTGAATAATTGCTTTGGACTGAAGTTGACTTTATAATAATAAACTGTTGGATTCTTATCAATGATTCTAAAAATTAAGATGGGTTCTCAGAAGTATTCTGAATATTCTACAAATAGGGAGAAGCTCACCAGATAAACGCCTATGGCTCTTTTTCATTAGAATCTTAACAGTCCTATAAACATGGCATGATCATATTATTTTAAAAAGTTTCTGGAACACATAAAGGAGACCAGACCTGCTCATTTACCCCCTCTGAACTGTCCCTGAGATGTTCTCAGACTGCTGTGGTTTGTAAGGACATCATCCCCACTGCCATCAACATCACCAATGCCTACCATCAACAGCATGGCCAGTCCCTATGTACTGACTGTCCATCAGGTTAAAAAAAAAAATCCCAGTCTGTACTTGGTTTTAGTGCTATTTCATTCAGTGTTAGAGGAGAGAGAACATGGTGAGAGCCTGCCATAGCCCAGCTCCCTTCCGTGACTAAAGAGTACATCGCTGACAAGAGGCGTTCAGTAAGTGCTTAATGAAGGGGGGAAGCATCCACCATTTCTCTTTTTCAAAAAAAAGAAAAAGAAAAAGAAAAACATCTAGGTCATTTGAAGATAGGAACTCTAGGCTTCTGATACAATGTCATGTGGTTTATTGCACCACATATGGTTATCATGATCTAGTTGTCAGCAACAATCCAGAAATACTCTTACTATTGCAATGCAAATAATATAAGAATCCACTTGTATATGTTAAATGTGTCTGGCCCACCGAGTCCTTGCTCAGGTGCCAAACACGTCACCGTGAAGGCACTGGCTGATGTCGGGCCCTGAAATTTCAGGTACGTGTGATCACCTCACAAACGCAAAGGAGAGGCTAGTTCGTGAGACCAGGAGGAGGGGAAGAGGCAAACCCCCAGCTCTGCCAGAAGCAAGAATCATTCAGCAATATACTCACAGTAGTGAGAGGGGAAAGGCTTTTACAAAGAAAACAGTGGTGTCTCATGGCTGTTTTTATTGAAACATTTAGTCAACCGTTGTACCAACTCTAAGATCAATTGACTTCAGTAACTTGTGAATGAAAGAAGCTGAAGATTCTAGCCCCATCAGCCCCATCCCACCACTGTGGCCCTGTTGTTATGTGACATAGGGGTGATTTAGTGGTGAAGAGCCCCTTCTATTCTGCATTGTATATTTGTGAGAAGAACCTAGAACTCATTTCCTCCAGAAGCCACATCCATATGGCACAGAGCAAAGGCCATCAGAGAAACAGCAGTGGAGGTTTCATTATGCACTCCAGCCAGGTTTGCAAGTGGGGAGAAGGAAACATTAGGAATTTTCCTTCTTCCTCTCTCTTTTCTTCTTTTTTCTGCCTTCTTTCTTCTATTTAAAACTCTTTTGCTTATAGACTCAGAAAGTATTCTAAAAGGAAAATAGGCAGAGTAAATCCTATTTGGAGGGAACACACGCCGTTTTGATATATAACTCTATCCAAATGCCTTTCTTATATCACTAACCAAATGATGAGCCCCAGAAGAGCCCAGGCCCTGGTCTCCACAGTCGGTGTCTCCCAAGGACGTTCTTTGGTCTGAACGAGCCCTGTCCACTGTTTCCTGTGATCGAACAATCAAAACAGAGAAGAAAGTTTTCCTTCTGTACTCCTGGCCCAAATGAGGCACAGGTTGTAGCCCCCATCTGTAATTTTCCATCAAGTCCTCCCCTGGTCCAATTTAAATGATATCTAGAGTGACGGGGCTCCTGGGAATGCACACTCAAAAGATAAAGCCTGCGGTGACTATTCTTAGGTTGGCCGTGATGAGGCAAGCGAGGAAGTGAAGACATGCATGTGGCAAATTTATATGATTTTTCCCTCATGGACTTTTTCACTCGCTGTCTGGAGCCTCATTTTTTTTTCCTCATATGGATGGTTAAAAGGAAAACTCACCTTTATAATTTTCAAGTCATTTTTTTCAGGCTGCCCTATTATTTGCTTTTGGGTAATCACCTTAACGGGTGGCTGAGTGCGGATCGTGTATGAAAAGACCTCATCATGTCTTACCAGGCAAAGATTACGCTCATGGGAAAAATACAAGTCTTCCGATGTGGGGTTCTCTCTCCCAAAGCAAGAGGCTCGGGTTACAGTGCCTGCCACAGTGTCACCTACATCGTGGGACACTGCAGCAGTGTTTTCAGTTGCTTTTCACTCTCTGGAATTTTATGCAATGACTGTAGCCAAAAACCTTTGGACTATCTCTCTCTGGTCAAGCGAAAAGGATAGGAGAAAAAGTCCTTTGCAAATTAAACCTAGCTGGTGCTAGCTAGTAGCCAATCCAGTGAAACTTCAGACCCACCTCCTACCCCTCAGATCCTGCCTTCATCTTTGGGGCTTGGGGTTTTTATATGGCCGTAGAGTGGTAGAGAAGGTGTCTGTCTGGTGTGTGTAGGGTTTCTGGCTATTTCAGATTCTTTGGAGAAGAATGGTTGTTTCCTTCAGTTTATTAAACTAGCTCAGTTAAACATTCCAGTCATCACTCCCTGTGATGCATGATTACTCGATGTATTTTAAAATTAAAAAAAAAAATCAATTGTGCTGTCCCCTTTCTCCCTCTGTCTCCTCCCTGTCTGTCTCACTTTACTGTGAGGCACTAGGAGTAGAGAGAGAGAGAGAGAGAGAGAAAGTGTGTGTGTGTGTGTGTGTGTGTGTGTGTGTGTGTGTGTGTGTGTGTGTGTGTGTCTGGGAGGAAGACAGACTCCCTACCTGTAAATGGCTTGCTATTATTAGACGTTCAGTTACCAGGGGTTATGTAAGACAATTGAAGCTCTGTTTTTTAACAGAGACATGATTCATGCTGCTTGTAGTAACAGTAACCACCTCCAAACGAGACAGAAACCAGACGCAGACAAAGGCTGGAGAAATCAATGCCGACTCGGTACAGCCATTCTGCTGATACCCTCCGCCTTTCAATCCGAGCAGCACTTAGGTTATCAGGAAAGAAGGCTCCTGCTCATTTGGGGTCTTTTCTGTCTCCTGGGGCTGCTGGGTAAAATCATGTGGGCTGGAGAAGTGTGCAAGAGAAAACCTTGGGCCTTGGGAGCAGTGCTGTCCGACCTTCCTCCCCAGCTCCCTGGACATCCTGTCCCCAGGGTCTCCCCAGTGTTTCAGATACACCTGGAGGAACTGGGATTGCCATCTGCACTGAGGCTCAGAAACCTCTGGAGCTTCTGCTCAGAAAGGCTGGAACGTGGAGGTTTGGCTCACCCACTCAAGTAACTTTGCTTGAGTGCTACTCTACAGCAGGCTAGGAGAGGAGGGGAGAGAGTAGGATTTGACTGGTTTATTACAGCTTCTCCCGAAACCTGAATGGAAATGGACTGGGCTGTCAGCTCCCACACACCCAGGGAACCCATTCCTAATTCTTCCAGTGCTCATTGTTTGAGAATACAATGATTCAGTACTTCACAGAATGCAGAGTACTTCCACGTGCTCAGCTTACTTTAGCCTTCCAACTTTGTGACATTGGCAAAGCACACCGTTTTTAATCAGTACTATTCGACAGGTGAGAGGTTTTACAGCTGGAAGCTAATTACACCATTCATTGCTTCCTTGCTCTTGATTTTGTAAGGTTCAGAAGAGTTGACTTGACCATGGTCACATGGCTGGTTAGTTCTCATCAGATCCAGAAGATGAGGCAGATCTTCTGATTCTCCACCTAGTTCTCTGCTCCTCAGATTTGCCACAAAGCTCTTTGGCAGCTGTGGTATTTTGGTGGGGGGGAAGGCCAGGGGTGGGGGAGGAATTTTCTTCTGAAAACCTTGGTTTTATACTGAGCTTTATTGCTCATTATCTGGGCCACTTAAATCCCCTCTCAATCTCAATCTTCTCATCTATGTGACTCATCATGGGAAGAACTCATTTTTAGAGAGTGTCCATGGAAGTATGAAAATACCGCATAACCTTTAATGTGTTAAAATCAATGTAGAGCATTGCCAATAGTATCCCCAGTCTCTGCCATAGGTGACATCCTGGAGAGACATGCAGAGATCTCAGATTTCACCCAGACCATAAATAAACACCTATTTTTACTACAAAAAGAAGAAACTAAGATATTTTACTGTAGAAACTGTCCATGGCTCTCAGAAAACAGCAACCTTGACCCAGTGGCCTATCACACACACATCCAAAAGGCAGGCCACCATTCATTTTCACTCGCAAATGTGTAAATTGTCCAGAAAGACAACTCTGAACAGGAGCATGGCAGAAAATAGCGAAGCCAAATGGCTTCACTGACCCAGTAAACTCCCACAATAAAAATTCCAGCTTTAAAAATATTTCTTTATTGATTACTACTACTAATAAATACTCTAATACATTCTTAGGAATTTTAAGTAAGGACCAACACAGAATTTTCTACTACAGAATTTTTACCATTATCCTACTATTTTCACACATTACATAATACAGTCTCTACCTATTCTAAAGTAAATGTAAGTAAACATTCTCATTTATAAATAGTTTTTAACTAAATCTTTTGTTTGTATAACACTTTTTATCCAGGAAGGTAGCAAAAATACTTCACAAACTGTGTTTTAATTAAAAATGCATTTTCTCTTTTGCAAAAACATGAAAATCATTTGTTGCTGCAGTTTTAAGGAAGAAAGCCATACTGTCTTCTCTCACATAATAGAACTGCCTGACTGGGCACCAAGAGATGAAATTTCTAGTCCTAGCCTCACTATGAACTCACTATTAGGGTACAACTTCAGATAACATCTACTCTGAAAAAACTCAAAGCCCTTTAATATCTGGTTATGGTGCACTTGCCTGAGACGGACAGTTGCTGTGTGCTCTTCTGTGCTGTGGCACTAAAAGAAGTTTATGGGAAAGATGGAATTCATTGTTTTGGGGGGATTGCATGTTGTGCTGGTGGTAGCCAACTGCCTTGACTCAGCCAGTGTGTCTCCACACTAACCCAAAGTGGAAGAGTTGGAATGTGCATGGAAGGAGGAACACATTCAGTACTGTGACATTCTGCACATGGTCGCTACATACTCTGTACACCAGGCACATTGTAAGCAGTGGATCCTCACACAAGACTGCCACTGACTTGGGCACCTGGGTGGCTTAGTTGGTTAAGCATCTGCCTTCAGCTGAGGTCATGATTCTGGAATCCTGGGATCAAGCCCTACATCAGGCTCCCTGCTCAGTGGGGAGTCTGCTTCTCCCTCTGCCCCTGCCCCTGCTCTCTCTCTCTCTCTAGCTCTCTCTCACTGTCTCTCATGTGCACCCTTGCTCTTCCTCTAGTAAATAAATAAAGTCTTAAAAAAAAAAAAAAAGGACTGCCTCTGACTTCCCTGAGTAGGAGAACAACCTTTTCTTTTTCATCAGGTTACCATGGTTTAATGATCATGAGTGGTAATCTCATCATTGGTAGAGAGGCCTTCCAGTGGTCCCTTTCATGGGTCCTTTGATGTCCCTAGATGATTTTACCCTTCTCTGCATTGGGTGTCAACTAATGCAAATCTGTCTTTTCACATAAGGACAGAACTGCCTTTGCTCATCTAGATCTAGTCTTCATCTCCTCCAAGCATGGGTGTTATCATTTGAAGAGGTGTTGATGGTGATGGTCGGTGGTATTTCTTCCCCAACAAGGTGATGGTACATTCCACCTGGGTCTTTAGTTTGGTAAACTATCCCAATCACTGCAGAAATCAAACTCGGATCTGTTGTTCCCCAAAGTCATCCATATCTGTCTGTGGTAACCTTTAATATGGTTGTCACCCCATAGAGTGCCCCGGGACTGCCCTGTGTGCTGGAGTTTCTGTAACATGTAAAACAAGACCTGCACCCTACAGGATAGACATTCTCCCCAATGACACAGAAAACAGGCATTAAACTCTATCCATTTATTTTAGTGTTCAGTGTGTGGCAGAGCTCAATATGAACCAAGATGGTTTTCACAAGGAAAGGTTTCATAAGGAATACATCATTTTGTATGGGTCTTGAAGAAGGGGAAAGGCCTAGATGAGGAAAAGGTGATAAAGGCACTCTAAACAGCCAAAATACTTAATATGTTCAGAGGCTCAGAAATGCAGATGTGCTCAGTCTTTCAGACACCCTGTAAGTTAACTGGATTAGACCAAATGGAGTATTGACAGAAAGGAAATCTGAGAGCGCTTGTTTGATATAGATTCAGTGAACTTACATACCCAGGCTCAAGTATTTGGAACCAGGGAAATCCATTAAAGCATCTTTCTCTAAGTATATTCTGAGGTTGATAAGTGTTCCATTAAAAAGGTCTGGGGGATGGTCTGTAATCCAGTAAGTTTGGAAAGTTCTGGGGTCTTCAGCACCTTTAATATCCTCATGTGCATTGTAAGTTTGCAAGAGAAACATATTGCATGCAGTGTTTCCTATATTTCTTTAAACAAGGAACCTTCTTTGAGGTGGATCTTGAAGTTCTAGTGTTCTAGAAGAACTAGTGTTCTAGTTCTAGTGTTCTGTAAAACTCATTTTGAGGTATACCACCTGGAAATATTTTGAAGGACAGGGGTTGAAGGTGGGGCAAAACACTACATTGTGGCGATTAATCTGGTACTATTTTGAATGAATATGTCATCAACTACAGAGAAGAAGATATCATTGATGAAACCAAGGGGAAGGAGAAAAATCAGAAATAAAGAGAATAACATCCAAGTTAGGAAGAGCATGTGGAAAGAGGTATAGATATATCCTGAGAAAACAGAATGACGAAAATTCAGAGGTAATTGACAATGAGATGAGAGCCAATAAGCTTGCCACACTGGATGGTCTAGACCATCTTACCAATGTAGGAGGCAAGATCATCAACTGAAGAAGAAAACAGAGAACAGACTTGGTAAAATAGGGCACACTAAGAAAAACTACTGTAGGCTCGTACTTAGAAGCAGCCCTGAGCAGGAGTGAGGGTCCAGATGACATGCATGTGTCAGGTTTTGTACTGAGAGTGGGAGAGAATGATGTGGTGATATGGATTCATGGTTGAGGAACGTGAGAAAAGACCCTGTATACAGAAGGTCAGGGAACAAGGAAATCTGGAGTGTTCAGATGGCTGATCATGGAGTAAGGTCAGGCTGAACAAAGACATCCAGTGAAGCCAGCAGGAGCTGACTAATAGGCCAGGAGAAAAGAGGAGATTCCTTAGGCATTGAGAAAGGGGAATTCTCAAGCTGGGATTGGAATACTTGATGTCAGATGTGAAGTGGAAAGAGTAGGTTGGAATGAAGAAGAGGGCTGCAAAGTAGCCGGAGAAAATGGTCTTAAAGATCTACGGAGAAAATTATAATGACTTTTGTATTGAAGCATCAATTGAAGTAGAGAGGGAAAACATAAATCAAATGTAGAAGGTTTCGGAGAAAGTTAAAAACAGGTTCAAGAAGGCAGCAGAGGACCGTGATGGAGAGTCTAGTATGAACCTCTGGCGAGGACCTCAGGGAACAGGGCGGGGATGCAGGCAGGAGGCCACAAGCTAGCTGTGGACTAAGACGTAGAGCACTGTGTTAAAGCCTGGCCATAAACCCCTGCTTTGCTGCCTTCTGGCTTTATGATCTATGGTAAATAGTTTTATTTTCCTAAACGTCAGTTTACTCATCTCTAAAATCAGAATAGAATTCCTACCCTTAAGGAGCGATTATAAGAAATAAGTTGAACAGGGGCACCTGGGTGGCTCAGTCAGTTACGCATCAACCTTAGGCTGAAGTCATGACCTCAGGGTCCTGGGATTGAGTCCCCCATCCAGCTCCTTGCTCAGTGGGGAGCCTGCTCCTTCTCCTCCTCACTTGTGCGCTCTCTCGCTGTCTCTGTAGCTATCTCTGTCTCTCTCTCTCAAATAAATAAATAAAATCTTAAGAAGAAAGAAAGAAAGTTAAACAATGTACGGAAAGTGCCAAGCACAATACCTACCACACAGTCAGCGTTTGGTTAATGGTCTTGTGGAAATGATAGAAGCAGGAAAAGGGGAGTGAGTGTTCACCTTGGAGACAGTGATGGTATGTTCTCCAGGGTAATGTCATTTTGTTATTTCTTGGTACCTGTTCCTCCATTTAGCCACAAACTGTAATTACTAGTCCAGAAAACGTACTCAGTGCAGGAAGCAAGGTATAGATAACTCTGATATAACACAAATAACGTGCTGCACCATAAAGTGTGTCCATGTTGGAGTCCTCAATACATAGTTTAAAATGACCTTATGACCAGGACCTGTGGCAGGCTTTCTGATCAGGAAGATTCCAGTGTCAAGTGACTTAGAGAAGGAGTTCCCATCACCAGTTATTCATTAAAGCCAGAAAAATTATTACCATCAGTACGTGCGTGTCTACATATGTATATATGTATGTGTGGCATTTATGAATGTATTGAGATAGAAATCTCTCACCTGATCCCAAAGATCTCTTATTTTAAAAACAAGAATCAACTGTACCTGATAGCTCTAAGTTTCCTGGGACATGCAAGTGTTATTAACAGAGTTTGTGAATTGCCAAAGAGGAATCAAGAGGTCTCTATGGAGAAAATTAACATAGATTTAATGTGACAAACAGCAGGACCTTCTATTGGCAGGGCCATCCCTGGGGTCTTCAAGCCATCCAAGGTATTTCTTCTGGACATGGGTATTAACTGGTAGTTAATTAAAGAGCTAAAATGTTTCTTTTTTTTAAGGAGCTAAAGTACTTTATTTTTTTTTTAAGATTTTATTTATTATTTATTTCACAGAGGGAGAGAGATCACAAGGAGGCAGAGAGGCAGGCAGACAGAGAGAGGGGGAAGCAGGCTCCCCGCTGANAGGACCCTGAGATCATGACCTGAGCCGAAGGCAGAGGCTTTAACCCACTGAGCCACCCAGGCGCCCGCTAAAGTACTTTAAAGTAAAATATTTCTTATAGCATTGGAAAGCTGAAGATGGAGTTGATGATAAGTTTGTCTGGCCATGATGCCTTTGGTGCCTTCTTCAGTAAATGGTTTTTCTCACTACTTCCCAGAGAGGTGGGGTTAGTGATGTAGACTTGGGAATTCATTTCAGGTAATTAGTTAAAAAGTTAAAAGTCAAATAGATTTCTTTACAGGTGTAATGGTTTAACAGGTTGATGAGCTACTTAATTCCCACATCTTTCTTCTCAGGGGACTATTAGAGTTTTAAGGGTCCTTAAAAATCATAAAATCCACATTTTCTTACAGATGGAAAAGCTGAGCCACCTGGAGGTTAAATGACTCATCCAAGGTCATCCAGCTAGCTCTGTCATTTCACTTTCTCTTTTCAACCTCTTATTCCCCTTAACTCTTTTTTTCCTTCTCACCAATATTTTGTGCCCTACCAACACCTCTCTGCTGATTATGTCTTAGATTTACCCTGCCTTTACAAAATGTCCAATGCCTTAGATTATGAGACAGTGGGTCTTTGCCAGTTAGTATACCTTCACCACTAATTCATCACTGCATTTGGGGCAAAGAAAGGAGGGAAATGGAGCAATTTTAAATTTACTGTGATCTTTGAGACAGCTTTATCTACTCCTGGGAATTGCTGTTAGACAATTAAGGTTAGGAAAGCTCATTGAATTTCTCAGAGGAAAGGTGTTATTTGAATTATTACCAGATAATTATTGTTAAAAATAACAATAATGTAAAAAATAGGAACTTTACATGTTAGAGACATTATCATTTTAATATCCATTGGGGGGTACAAGAGCCCTGGGGGATCTAGGAACAATTTTTTTTTCACATTGTGCTCTATGCCAGAAACTCCTTGAATTCTAATACCTGATGACCTGACAAACTGGCCCAGAATCAGAAGCCAGTCGTGCCATGTGAGCTGTTAGCCAAGTTATTCAGCTTCAGTTGCTCCTTCGAAAACAGTAGGAAGGTGAGTGTCAGACATAAGACCTGTGGTACCCAGACCAGTGTCATCAGTATCATCTGGGAGCTCTCTAGAAATGCAGAATCACAGACTCTATCCCAGACATGCTGAATCAGAAATCCTGCATGATTCATTTGTTCATTAGAGTCTGAGAAGACCGATAAAAGATTTTCTCATCTTCAAATAGAAGGGAGTTAGGAAGGAGCCCTACTTACTGATTCTGAAAGAGTTCCTTCACCTGAGGTCTGTGCTCTCAGTCTGAATCATCATGGAAATAACATAAGCCTCTTTCTTGTGCCGAGGTCACAGTGGGAACTAGAAATGAGTCATGTTGTGTATAGTAAGAAAAAAAAAATACAACAACAAAAAAAACAAAACAGTTCCCCACCCCCAGACTTAAAGTCAGAGAGATCTGGCTCAGATCTGACCTTGAATTCTGACCTCACTATCCACAAATGGAAAATTGAGCTTAGTCTTACTTTTCCTCATCTGTAAAATGGGCATGCTAATACCTCCAGCACGACATTGCTATGAGGATTCAGTGAGAATATATTTACATGTAAAAATTCCCCCAGGCAGCCCCGGGTAAAATGTAGATAGCTAACAAAATGGTAGCTATTATGGTTACTATTACCTTGTTTGTAAGCTTTCGTCACGAAGGACCCGTCTGTCATTTGAGAATGATCTAGTATGATTTCCAAAGAATGCAAAGAGCTGCACTGAAATGAGACCTCCACAGAAAATTCCTTGCAGTGATGTGTGGCAGTGTGTTACATAACAGCTCTGCTCTCCGAGGGCTTCCAAGACAGAGCTGCAGAGACGTCAACAATAAAACAGACTGGAATGGAAGTGACCTACTGTCTCCTCTGCCTCTGACACCATCAAGAATGTTGCCAGCTGGGATCCAAGAGCAGATTCTTTATTACAGTGACGATGTAAGAGGCAGAGAGAACAGCTGGCTTTCCAGACTCTGGGAAGAATGTGTAGCCCCAGCAGCCTCTCAGAATTATCTTTTGACTTAAAAACTGTGTACATTGGATATGGGAGTCATTGCAATAGAATAAATATGAAACCTCATGAAGTCATTTTCACGGAGTCTTTTTTAGAGCATACCTACCCTTTAAGCAATAAAACATGACACACCAGGCAGTTGTTCTGATTAATAGACCCCTAGGTGTGTGCTGAGGTGGGCGGGGAAGTAAGGAGAGGGGGGAGAGGTGACCGTTTGCCAAAAAATGAAAGGCGGATTATAGCAGCGGGATGTGGGGCTAGGAAGGAGGAGTTTGATTAAAGGACAGAAAGATTATGTCTCCGTCTAATTATAAAATGCACAATTTAAACCAAATGTTAGGCATATTTAAAATGTACACTTCTCTAATTACACAATGGATTTGTATGCTTCAGGTGATTTTTCACTGCAAGGTACTAGACATATCGGCCAGCGATATCCTTTATCATTTTAATGGAGTTGCCAGGGGGAGAAAAGAGAAGGACGCTGTGTCTGCTGAAGTGTCGATAACCTGTCCAGCCATAGGATGGTTTAGTAAGAACTATAGAGAGCTCTTGAGCCCAATTTGCTGTTTATGTGGCCACTGGGGCGTTCCTGTTGAACGGATGTCTCAGTGCGGAGCATGGCTCCCCCACACTGGCCCAAAAGAATCTGACTGATGGTACCAAGTTTTCCCTCTGGTGAGTAGCAGCACGGAAGTACTCGCCTGGGAGAGACAGATGAAGTCTTTTAGCCTTGGAGGCTAACATGTAAGAGCTGAGCTTTTCTGGCCGAGTAAACACTACTGAGATTCCCTAGAAAAGTTGCCATTATCCCCTTGTTTTCTGGGGCGGGGGGCGGGGGTTCATCTTTGGGCGAGAGGAAAGGATTCTGTTTGAGGATGAGGATAGAAAGGAGATTAAACAACTTTGAGTACTTCCATCCTGAAAGAAAAGGAAGGGAAGAAAGTTGGGAGGCTTGGGAGCTCTCCTCTATGCATTTCCGCAAGTCAGTTGGTGATATGGTGAAAGAAAAATCCGTGAAAGTTTAAACAAGCTTCTAGGATCAATCCCAGGCAGACCTAGGTGGAGAAGACGCACAGCCGTGGGTGCCTCAGAACAGGACCGCCAATGGCCTCTGTTTCCACAAGGTCGGAATTTAACCATAGAATTACTGTGGCATGTTTTCACCAAGAACTTCGGCAGAACCCGCTGCTTTTCTAAAGCGTGAGAAATTCCTTCATCCTGGTTTTCACCCTTAGTTTATCACCCGGGTGGCATTTGCAATATTGTCCTAATTGTTTCTGCTGACAGTGTTAGAAAGGTTTGCTTCCTTGTTCTTTAAATCCCCCCTCATTTTTAAACATTATTTATCTATAAAAAGATATTTATTATTTCACTCTACTGAAGTGAATCAGTGAAACAAACTTATTTATCTTTTGGAACCCAGTCTATCCTTGCTGGCTGTGCATCCCGGGAACCCCTCACTCTCTCTGGTCTGGTGACTGTGGATGATCCACTGGGCCTGTTGGTGCCAAGCAGGCACTGACAGATATTTAAAGATATGTGACCTTTTCTATCAGTTATTGCTGCTCGGCCAGGAGCAAGGATGTGGCCTTGAAGGAGTCAGTTCCCTTATATCTCATCTGAAAAATGAGAGGCGATGAGCTTTCAGGTCTTTCCAGTTCAGTCTCAGTTTCCATGACTCTAAGCAAGAATCTTGATTCCTTTTCACTTTGGTTCAGCAGACATCAGCCAAGCGCAAATCTTTGCTCAAGGCACTGCCTGCTATAGGGCCGTAAAAATTGTCTCTGCTTCCTAGGAGCTTATAGAGGGGGGAGCCACACTACACAGATAAGTATTAGAGTCCATTGAACATGCAAAGGGAGTAGTGCAGAAAGTGCTTGAGGACTCAGCTGGGGCACTTTCCTTGGGGAGATGTTTCATAAACAGGGTGGCATTTGGATGCGAAGCAGTGGGACTTCACTGCAGTGTGGAATGGACTGTAAAGAGGGAAATTAGACCGGGTCTGTACTGTAGGGGCCTTGAATGCCAAACTGAGAAATCTGAATTTAACCCAGTAGGCAAAGAGCAAAGGAATATAGTTTAGAGTGGTACTTAAGAAAAATTAGTGTGGTATTGTTGTGAAGGAAGGGCTAACGGTGAAAAGAACCTGGAAGAAGTGAAGCCACTGGGAGGCTTTCACAAAAGTCCAGGCACAGGTGACAAAATGGTAAATAGGTGTTGGGAGAGAGAGTAGGTATTGATTTAGGAAGCACAGCCTCCAATCTCTTAGCAGCTGATTGGATATGAGAAGCAAAAGAAAAGAAGGAATTGTAGGACCAAGGAACTGGGTGAAGATGGTAGGAAATGGACCATGGCAGGAAATGGGAACATATTTTGAGGGAGAGACAATGATTTCTATCTTAAACTTTCTGAATTAGAAGTGCCTGTGCGGTATTTGATGGAGGTATGAGCTTCTCGGAGTTAGAGCCCTATCTTATTCATTTTTTCCAGGTGCCTGATAGATGCTATGCAAACACTGAATGAATGAATGAGTGAGTGAATGAATGAATGAATGGATGAGCAAATAAGTGAATGAACCAATAACCAGAGGTTATTAAGAATGTGGATCTGGAGCTTTACAGACAAGCAGGAACTAAAGGTAGCCATGAGGGTGTTCTGTATGGAGAAGTAATTGTTGAGGTCATGCAGGTGGGTGTAGGCAAAAACTGAGAAGAGAATCTTGAGGGATCTCTACATTTAGGGAACAGGAGAACGAAGATGAGCCAGTAAAGGAGGCAGTAGTGGAAGGAAAGTCAGGATGATGCGGGGTCCCAGTGAGAAGGGAGGACAGTTTCGGGACTGATGTGGTCATCGGGGCTCGGTGTGGCCAAAAGGGCAAGGCCTGGGTAAGGACCTCTGTGTTCGAGGCTGGAGACAGACAGAGGTCAGCATTTCCGTGGCATTTCCAGAGCAGGTAAGAACTGGACACTAAAGCCAGAGAGGCTCCAGTGGAGTCGAGAACACCAGCAGAAGCATCGGCTGTGACAAAGTTGAAGGACACTGTCCCCCACCCCCACCTTCCACCTCAGCTTCCGTCTGTCCCCACCACAAGATCCACTCGGTCCGCACAGACGGGGTGCTGTGGAAGGTCTCAGACCACCCCCCGCCGTCAGGGGGGCATGCTGAGAAGAGAGCCCGGGCAACAGGCTCTCTTCTGCCTCGGCCTCCCCTGGCAGGCTGCTGTCTGGTGCAAAGCTGCAGGACCGGACTCTTCCCCACGTCCCACGGTTCCATCTCCATCAGCAAGACTGGTCACCATCACCTGTCATTTAATGGCCTTATCTTTCTTCCTTGTCTGCTCTAGATGCAGCCGCTCTCTGTTCCCTGCCCCAATGAACATCAGCACTAGGCCCAAGCCTTGGAGTGATTTACCTGAAGAGTGACACCATTTATTTGGAAACTACTGTGAGTACATTATGCCTCCAATGAAAGGCTTCTTAATTCACTTAGTTTAATTAAAAAGCAAGCAAACAAACAAACAAAAAAACCACCTCACACAATTGTAAATGCAGATGCAATTTTAGATGGGCTCATGTCTTGACCACAGTGAGGTCACGAGGCTCAGTGCTGAGGTGCCCATGGTGGTCCCCAGCCGCCAGCCTGCGGTGCCCGCCGGTGTGCCCTCTTTGCCAGATGGCCACGTGGGCTGGATCCGGGCACACTTAGCGGGGCCTGGCACTGTTCTGCTTATTTGTCTGAACCCTCACCGGAAGTGGTAGCAGCTCCCACCGATCTCTCGGCCCCCTGTCGCCTTCTGTGCCACTCTGTTGAATCTCACTGCAACTTGTCATTTCATGCCCTGGTCAGGTCCGGGGGCCAAGCTTTCCTCCTCGGCACCTCCCTGTTGCCTGAGTTGCATCTCTGGTCCAATGCCGTTGCTTCCTTGCTTCTTCAAGGGGCCAGGCTCGCTGGGAACTCCAGGCTCCTTCAGCTGCACCTCTCACCCACTGCTTCCAGCTCAGCCCTGCCCTGTGGATGTACGGCTCTGTGCGTGTGGTTGCGTTCCTTCTATGTCGGGCATTTATGGCGGAGAAGTACAGCCCTTATAAGGCAAGGTGCACAAATAGGTTGGGATAGGACGCATGATGTCTATAGGACAATACTTATGAAAGATTGATATCGAGTATTCATTAACCATTGCTAAAAGTAACAGATGAAGAGAGGCTTTTTTTTTTTTTTACTGCGAAAGCCGGAAAGTTAAATTATTTAGAGGCTATGCATGCAAAATAACTTAATTATACATTTTAAGACAAAACCTCATTCTAGTTGTATTCTCAAGTTTTCCTATATATGGTATGAGGCGGATCATGGGGTGGTGTTTTATAGACCTCTCTGTTACTGGAAAACACTAATCCTGGGAGAGTACCATCCCTCTGTTAGGCTTTCAGGTAGGATTTTCACATTCATATTTCCTGTGTCTTTAGCTATTCAGGCATAAATCATACCCAAAGGGACAAAGCCAGAGTTTTTGTTTTGTTTTGTTTTGCACTGCTGTTCCCCTTTATGCTTTTAGTCACCTGGATTGTAATTAGTGGCAGTGGATGTGTAGGTGATAGGCAGGCTTGCCTGGCCAGCATGGAGATGGGGACCACCAGAGTGATCTGCGGCACTACTGGGTTCAAGGGACTGGGGACTAAAGACACGATGGAAAATCAAAAATAGTTTCTCCGTACCCATGCAAGGAACTTGCTTATGTAGACACCTTCATTCATCCTCAAGTTGAAGTGCAAAGAGTGCCTTAGAAATTCCCACATCTGGCTGGTTTTCTGGGTTTCTCTGCATTATGGCCAGCTACACTGGGGGCAAGTAGCACAGCTGAGCTAAGGTGTAGCCGGGGTTCCCGAGATCTGTAGCCTTTGGAAGAGGGAAGAGTCTTTACCACTCCTACCTTCCTGCAGAGAACTCGAATCCAGACCCAGGAGTTGGGACCTACCAACTCCTGAAAATCACAGGGAGGCCCACCAGTGAGCATCCGTTTCTGCCCTAGGAAGCATTTAACCTGTGCCCAACCCCAGTGCCTGCTTTCAGGCTCCACAGGTCCTACCAAGGACAGATTGGGCTCTAATGGTCACAGGCTCTGCTTTTCAGAAACTCGGCTCTCTCATATATAAAGAAGAAACAACAGTAAAGTTGCGCACTTGCTAAGTACAAAACCAATAAGGTGAATAAACTCAAAAAATGTGGACTAATTACAAAAAAGTGTCCGTCCTGTGTGTTGACAGTGCCCTGGACCAGGTCTCAAGGCTTAAGGATGGGAAAGGAGGGGACATGTGTTAGATTTTAAAACCTACCCATTCCCATACCACTTAAGCAACCGTGCTCAGCAGCCCTACCTACTTATCTGGATTGTTGTGATAATTAAATGAGGTAATATGCATATAATGTCTGGCATAGCAGAAGTGAATATTTACTCGACCAACTGAAATTCATTGGGCAATTTCCTCCGTGTCAGACACTGTTCTGGGGACTAGGGATGTGGCTGCTAACAAAACACACAAAAATCCCTGCTCTCACGGAGCCCACGTTCAGCTTTCTTCCCCCATAAATGGCAAACAGACAAAATAGGTACATGGACACTGAGAGAACTGACTTCACTGCATTTTGCTATGTCTTTCTTTCCAGAAAGTAAAATTGAGAGGGAAGGGTGAAGGAAATGGAGAAGGGAAGGAAGAGGTCTACTGATTAGTCTCCCCTCTACACACACACACACACACACACACACACACACACACACACACACACACACACACAACCCCAGAGCCCTTCTCTGCCCTGATACGTGGTCCAGGAGGCCAGGCTGTCCGGACTGCCCTCCTGGCTCTCTCCCACTCTGACTCCCCTTTGAATCTGGCCTAGAAGAACATCAGCGATGGATGGGCGAATAGGAGGAGAGTGAGGGCAGGGTATTGATTCGTCCAGCCCCCCTTCCTAACTGCACTTCTGACTCAACTCAGAACGCCACACCTTCCTTGCCCCTTGGATTTAACAGCCGAAAGCTGACATTCACAGCTTTCCACTGCTGCTAGCCCCGGTGCTTCAGCCTCCCTTGAGTCCCCGGCTACCTCCTCTGCACCTCACTATACAGTCCTTATATTAAACTCTCTCCAGCTAAAACCTTTGAGCGTGCCAGCTGTTTCTTGCCAGGATCCTGACTGATACAGCGAGGGAGAAATACACCGAAAAGCCTTATAAATTGGCCTTGCCAAGAAGGTTAAAAAAACTGAGAGCATAAAATGTTTTAATTACGAAAACATCTCAAACTGATCTCAGAACATTAGACCGAGTAGTAAGAGGATGAATTGTAAGGAGACGTGATAAGCAAGAGTGCCAAAGGTTGGCTTTGACGCACAGAACATATTGCCCAGGTTTGGTGGGCTTCCGCAGCCGAAATGTAGCTTGTTTGACCCTCAAGTTCAAGAGGGGCTCTTGGGGTCGCAACAGCAATGACAAACACATGAATAGAAAGACCGTGTTGGCAAGGTGACACGGTAAGATCAAAGTGTTGAAGAAGAGATTGCTTATCCTTACGGTCTTTCCTCCTTTGCTAAATGATGGTCCATTTGCCCCTGCCGAAGTCTAGACATTTAAAAAGATCACTAAGGTCAAGGAAGTGCCTCTTATAGTTGACAAGAACCATGGAACTGATGCTCTCTCAGAGCTACCATCACAGAGCACTGACCCTGTGCCATCGCTCTGACAGTCATTTGACATGAATTATCTCATTTAATCCTCACTTCATCCCAAGGAGGTAGGTGTTGTTACCCCATTATTTCCACTGAGGCCCAGAGAAGCACAGTTAGCTGCCTAGGTCGCACAGCTACTTGACAGTAGAGCTGAGTTCTATTTGGGGGGTGGGAGGGTTGTTACACTTCTGTTCTCTGTCCCCTCCCCCAAATACTCTCCTGAGCCTTTTCAGTGTTTTGTTGGGAAAGAGAATGAAGAAGTGGTTACCATTCAAAAAAAAAAAAAATTGGAGGGGAGGGCATCACGGGTCTAAATTGTCATGATTCAATGACTGAGTAATTATTTATCAAAAGGAGGTTCTGACTAATTCTTTCCTATCCAACAGGCTGATAAGTGGAAGGCATGTTAATGTTCAGGAGAGGCGAGGGCGGGGGCAGCGAAGAGAGAAAATTGGGAGAGGGAGATAGAAGAGAGCACTCTCCTCTCAACAGCCCCGGGAGCCTGATAAGAGCTCGCACAGATAAAATATTTATTTTCCATATGTTGCAGAAAGCATTGCCATCACTGTATGTGCGCAATATGTGCAAAGAAGTGTGAAATATATACATCAAATGCCGCCGATCTGGTTAATTTCCATGCATTTAACATGCCTAATACCTACCATCTCATCAATATGTTTCAATGCATATTTCTTTCCACATGCAATATGTCTAGGAAGGAAGGAGCCAACATCACCCACAACCTCACTCACTGCTATGTTTCAGCCCAAAACTTGTTGCCAGGACCAGCACAATGAGTTAAAAACCAGCCACCCAGTCACCTTAAAACGCCTTTCCAGTTCTTGAAGCAGCCCTTTTCCTCCTAAGAGAAATGTTTGCAGTGGGGAGATGAGAATGTTTTTGTTCTCTTCGGACAATTGGGAGATATTCAGTGAGAATGTCAGAACTGACAGTTGAAAGGCAGGTGCCTGCAGCCACACTTTTTTTTTTTTTTTTTTTTTTTTTTTANTTTTTTTTTTTTTTTTTTTTTTTTTGAATGCAGGGCTCCACCAGTGTGGCGGGAGGAAGTGCACAATGATTGGTCTGTTTCTCGGTGGAAGTGCTCAGGGTACACCCAGTTTTGCTTTGCATATATTTACGAAACATCTGCCCTTTTCTTGTTCTTAAATCCTTCCCCCTCACCAGCCCCCTTTCCCCTTTCTCCCGGTTTCTTTCTTTGTTGTTGTTGGCTTGTCTAACTTTTTCATTGGAGCTTTCATTTTCCGGTTGAGGGGCGACTTCATCAGAGTGTATAATTTTAACATCGAGTGAGGGAGGGAGAGAGAGATAGAGAGAGAGAAAGAGAACTGAAAAGAAAGAAAGAGGCTGAGCGGCCAGAGCTTGGCAAACCAACCTTTGGCATGGTGACCGGGAGGAAGGTTCTGGTCTGGTCGGGAGTTTGCCTCTCTGCCGTGCCGTCCCAGAGTAGCCTGTGTGCTGCTGCCCTCTAAAGGCTCCAGGGAATAATGCACAGCCACAGAGGCTTGGACAGACTTGCCCTCAGATGTGCCATGTTTATATAATTCTTTTTGCACGACCAAAGAAGGTATTTTCAACTAATTACTACAGGACTGGCTTTTTCCTCCTTAACAAACTATAAACTGCAAAAACGGGGTCAACATAACAGCACCTATCCATATCTTGACAGACTGCTGCTGTTGCAGTGTTTCTCGGCTCCAGATAAAGGAGTCCGACAGAACGATCAGAGAGGGTGAGATGGGAAATAAATTGCTCCTAAGGACAGTCAGTGGCTCTGTGTCATCTGTGCAGTTGGGAAAAGCCCACTGGTATCAGGATAAGCAAATGAGGGGGTGAGCCAGAAGGTTGAATTTTCAGTATTTTCATTTTGCAGAGGTAGCTTCCAGTGCCTCTGTATTGTGAGTGTTCTCCATAGGTGATCCTCGAGACAACCAACAGGAGGGTGTGGAGTAAGAAGCCAGGTAGGAAGCAGGATCCAATCTAGGGGAAGAAGCAAGGGCATTTATGTAAAGAACAGTACCATTTTTGCAGTATTAAAAGAGTGATACTGGTTGTTTGGTCAGGTACTCATGTCTGAAAGAGAGCTTTTTCAATTTTCTGAAACAGAAATCCCAAACTAGCTTGTCTATAAGCATCAGAAATAAGTATTTTTAAAAAAGAAATAGTTTTTCTGTTAAGTGATATCTACCATTACTATTTCATCCTGATATTTAAAGGACTCATGAGGACCAGTCCAGGTTTGTTGAGCAAAATGGTATTACTCTTGGGGTGCCTGGGTGGCTCAGATGGTTAAGCGTCTGCCTTCGGCTCAGGTCATGATCCCGGGGTCCTGGGATTGAGTCCCGCATCTGGCTCTCTGCTCAGCTGTGAGTCTGCTTCTCCCTCTCAATCTCCCTCTGTCCTCTTTCTCTCTCTCTCTCTTTCTCAAATAAATAAAAACAAAAGAAAAAAATAGGGAAACTTAATTGGGATTTAGACTATGATTATTCTCAAAATATACCTTTATTTCAATTCCACTTCACTCCATCAACAAACAAATATCAAATGACAGCTTTGACGAAGCTACTCAGCTTAACAGTCCTCACTAGAGAACAAATTCTGGGAGGATAGCAACCAGGCTTGCTGCGTTCCCTAACCTATGCCAGCACACCATAGGTGCATGATATTTTAAGATGACTATGTGAATAGATGAATGGTGGGAGGGAAGGAGGAAGGATGAACACAGGGAATTAAAAAATAACTAAGACATTTTCTCTCAGAGAGTTTAGTCTCATGAGAGGGATAACCACATAAATAACTATCATTGAAACAAAATTTAGCGAGTAAAATAGGGAGAAGTAAATTTTTTCTTTTTTTTGGAATTTCAGAAAAAGGTGGGATGGAGTTCAATTTCAGAGAGAGACATTCTGTCTGATAGAGGTAAATCAAGACAGTTACAAGGTGGAGACAACCTTCAATAAGTAAGAAGGATAAATATGATTTCAACAGAGTCGTAAAAGGGACATTCAAAGCAAGGGAACTCACTTGAACAAAGACAGAGAGCCAAGGATGTAGATACCCCAAGACGTTCTGAGAATTTTCAAGAACTTTGAGAGTCCTGTTTGGCCAACACGTAGGGCATGGGAGCTTAGCTAGAGCACAGATAGAACTCATTTGGTGTGCTCGGCTAACCTGGTTTTCTCAAAGGGGTCAAGGAGGATAGAGAACCAGTAAATAAACAACGGTCTAAATAAAAGTGTTAAGGTGATAGTGGTGGAAATGGAAAGCAAATGTGGATGTGAAAAAATATGAAGGAAACAGAATTGTCAGGACTTGATGAGCTGGCTTTAAGGTGGGGGATGGTGTTGCTCACCTGTGGTTTCCAACCTGATGACAAAGCTGGTGACAGACAACAGTGATGGAAATAGGGAGGGGCCTGAGAGGGGGCACTGATTTCCAAGGATAAAAAACAGTAGCGCTTTGGAGACTTTGGTCTTGGATATTTTCTTTTTCTTTCTTTTTTTCAAGATTTTATTTATTTGACAGAGAGAGAGAGAGAGAGAGAGAGAGAGAGATCACAAGTAGGCAGAGAGACAGGCAGAGGGAGAGGAGGAAGCAGGCTTCCTGCTGAGCAGAGAGCCCGATGTGGGGCTCGATCCCAGGACCCTGAGATCATGACCTGAGCCCAAGGCAGAGGCTTAACCCACTGAGCCACCCAGCCGCCCCTATCTTGGATATTTTCTTAAACTGAACACCAGAATCCAGGGCTTTGGTGGTCCATGTAGACCCTCAAGACTTGGGGGTCGGTTCCATGGTCCCCCATCCAACAAACAGTTGGTAAAGCATTGCAATTTGTTGCTTCTCTTATATTGGCCTACTCCATACTGAAAAAATATGTCTCAAAGCTTCCCCTCTCTCTTCATCTTTACAATGCCATCTCTGCCTCCTGCCCTCTGAAAAAGCAGATTTGATTTCACAACCTGTTGGGCCAGAAACACAGTATGCTAATCACAACACCATATTCTGCGAGGGCAGATTTAACTACCCCGAACAACACATTCCGATACAAAATATTCTGTATGACAAGTCCACTGCCAGGCTTATAGAAACAAGAGAAACATGGAAACAAAGCTACTTACAACCAATTCTGTTGCACACATAGTCTTCCACCCAAAAATAAAATAAAATAATTTATCTGGTTACCGTCCATATAATGATAGAAGGAGGCACAGAGCCAAGGCAATTGGAGGGCATGTTCAGGGTGTGACAAATAACCCAGTTTGGCTGGGACCTAGGGTACATGCGGTGTAAGCTAAGTATTTCTGTGTTTATGTCAGTTTTATCATCCTGGAGGGGGAGGACAGCAGAGCTGATCCATACCTGAGCTCTTCTGCTTCCTATTCCTGATTCCAAGCAGCAGTGGACAATAAGTACTCTCTAGTTCCCTTCACCTGTCTCTTCCTCCCACCCCAAACGCACAGTCACACTCCCACACTCCAGAGTCACATCCTAAATCAACAAACAAAGAGAATCTTCAGCTTTGGAGGAGTAAAGATTTGGAATAGAGGTTCTCCGTGTGACACCTTACCACTTTACCTGCTAGAAGCTAAGCTCATCTTTTCACTTTTTGTTTGCTACTTTAACAAAAACCTCCATCACTATCCACTATATCCTCTATATCCACTCCATCCTCTCATCCGTACAGCCTGCAAATTTAGATTGTGATTGGAAATTATGTGTTAATCTAAAGTAAAATCTAATAACAGCAAGAAAATTGAATGTTCCATAATGCCTTCCATGAATAGAAGCTTCAAGCTGGAAGGAACCTCTAAGGCCTTCTAATCCAAGCCCTTTATTTTACAGATGAGGAAACTGAAGCCCAGAGAGGTGAAGTGAGGTGCCCAAGGCCACACAGCAAGTTAGAGGCACAGCTAGTACCATAGCTCAAGTCTCCTGACTCCCAGTCCAGTGCTCCTCCCATTACTCCACGGGTCCTGTCTCTAAGCTTCCTGACAAATGCTAGAACGGTAAACCTCCACTAGTATTTTTCCAGACCATGTTAAAACTCTTAAGGGGGAAAAAAGGATGCTTTCTTGGATAATGTCAGCCATACGTAGCTCAATCTGTCTAAAGTTCTGGGACAGGGTCTTTTTATGCAGCCAACAGAGTCCAAATGTGGTGCTGTTTGCTTGGCCCATATGCTTTCATGTGTTCCCAGTTAGGCCATTACTGGAGGGAAAAAAACAAGAATCAGCTTGTTTTAAAACAAGGGACATACTGGACTCCCTCCCATCCCCCCTCAGAAAAAAAAAATCAAGTTATCTTTAACAGATTCTAAAAATGCCTTTTCCCAAATATGCAGTCAGTTCCTTCAAAGGGCCCTTTGTTTATTTTCAGGAAGAAACCCAAGACAGCTGAAAACCAGAAGGCATCTGAGGAGAATGAGATTACTCAGCCGGGTGGATCCAGCGCCAAGCCGGGCCTTCCCTGCCTGAACTTTGAAGCTGTTTTGTCTCCAGATCCAGCCCTCATCCACTCAACACATTCACTGACAAACTCTCACGCTCACACCGGGTCATCTGATTGTGAGTACACCAGTAAGGTGATGGTGTCTTCGCGGCGCTTGGAGCGTGCTTCTTCCCTGGGTTCTGGCTTTCTTTGCGTTCCGAACAAGCCGTTGCCGTTTGGTCTTGTAGAGCAGTCAAAGGGAACTGGCTTCCATTTTGATTCAGCCAATGTCTATATTTTCAAAGCTAGAGTATATTTTAAAACCAGGTGGCCAGCTACTCGGCCTCAAAGGGCTGATTCATTACATGAACCACATATTCTTTCATAACATTCACTCAAAAAAAAAAAAAAAAGTTGGGTTACTGTTTTCTAATTATTCTTTTGTCCCCGCGATCTGAACAACAGCACTTCCACCATGACTAAACTGAACCACCAAATATGGACCTCAAAAAGCCAGTTAGACACAGGAAACATCCATTTTGAAATTACATAATACAAGTCAGCTTTGCATTAGTTATTGGAGTCTCATTTGGCTTGGCTGAATTTCCGTCCTTCCAGTTTTTAATTTATTTTGAAGTGGTTAAAGGATAGCATAAATTTACAGAAGAAAAAAGAATGGCTTCCAAGAATTCAGAATCCACCCAGACTTCACGTAGCCAATAAGAATTCAGGTTAAAAATATTTTTTAATTAAAAAAACTGCCTACGGGCTAAATTTGGAAATGGGCAGCTTAATGAGATCGTTGCCATTGAAATCACTCCATTGCTGTTTATTTTTGCTGTCTTCCCACTAATCTGGGAGTCACTTCTTCAAATTCTATTTTAAGAAAGTTGATAAATCATGTTTCAGAGCTTTTCTCTCTTTGAAGTGTAACCCAATACTTCAAAGAGAAAGGAACATGTGTGGTGACAATGGAAAGGAATGGAATAATTTTGGGGTCCGATCTGAAAAAATATTCCTTTTGGTCTTAAGATACCCAACAAGTATTCTGAACTGATCTCCACACAGGATGTCTAGTAACAGGCAAAGAGCTGGCATGTTCTTCTTTAGGAGGAAGAGTAAGACCAAGAAAGTTTTGTTTTCAAGAAAGGACTCCATTTATCCTGTCCGAGAACACAAGCATTATTAATTAGGAAATGAGATTCTAAATCTCCTGTTGTTATTTTTCTGACAAAACAAATGTAAAACTCTGCAAAGTGGGCAAGATGTGCATGCGTCTGGGAGATTCCTTTCCCTGCTTGTTTCATCATCATAGTGTCATAGGTAAAGGGACAAAACCCACGGGTTGAGGTTGGGGTGAAAGGAGCTTGTTCTTGCAGTGGCTGGGCTGAGACCCTGCTCCAGCTGTGGCTAGAAAAATGAAACGAGAAAGAACGGGATCCGAATCTCTAGAGCCCTTGTGATTTGTACTAAGTTGCTGCCTCTGTAGACAACCCTGGGGATCAGGAGCAAGGCCTGTGTTCTGTGGACCATCATAATAGTAACATCCTTGGCCCTTCTTGCCTGGCAGTCTCCAGCCTAATAGTAATTACAGGAAGAATTGGAAAATAGCATGGCACAGCGCCCGTAGGCATGTGCGCGCTGTCCCTACCTACCAGGAAGGTAGCCCGTTCCTGCGGAGAAGGGCCTGGAGCTCCTGCACACACACCTTCATCACCTGGCTTTCTGCCACACCTTATGGGGAAGAGTACATAGAATGGCCTTAGCCCAGAAATCCCCTGTTGCAGCAAAGTGACTGTTTTGCTGGAAAGAGAAGGCACCCGCCTTCACCGATTGTACTTTACCATAAGCATCCTCCAGCCAGGCCTCGGCATTAGCCTGGAATACGAACAAGAAACTGTGTGAGCGTGATAGCTGCCATACAGCTCAGAAGTGACCCAGAGGGAGCCAGGAGGTCGGAGCTCGCAGTGAGGTGTCTGAATACAGTTGGAAGGAAAACAGAGAGGGAGGAGACGCCTCATCTCCAGCCGCATAGAAAGTCATTCTGATTTTACCATTAAGATGTGTACATCCTCTCTGTCCTAACCTGTTGTTGAAATCGATTATGCTTTTCTCCAAATATATTTGGATCATAGTTTGTCCTGATTTGAGCCTACACTTAGAAGAAAATTGTTTTTAGGAAAGATTCACAGAAATCTGTCCATTTGGAGATTGCTTGAGAGAAGACAGGAAAGAGGTTTATTTTAAGCTGTTAAATTTTTTGGATGCTCTTCTTGCATTCAAGAGGATTTTTTTTTTTTTACTTTCAAATGTCATTCTTACCATAGATTAATTTAAAAGCCTAATTTCTTTAAGGTAAAATATTCTGTTCCTATTTAGAACTAACAGATTTGGGGCATTTAAAAATAGTGCCCTTGACTTGTTAGTCTCTTTAACTTCAGGAACATTCCACCAGTGTGTGGTGTTCCAAGCTTTCACAAGTGCCTGAATTTTTATAGCACCTTTTTATCTGTTATGTGTTTAGCAAAATTATTCTTAGTCATGCTCTAATGCCCATTTCCTGTCAGTCATTATAATTCTTCCCAATTTACAGATGAGAAAACTGAGAAAATTGACACTTCTGTCAATAAATGACTTGCTCAGTAGTTAACTCATTCAGATACTGAGGGATGTTTATGGATTTGCTCTCCCTGTGAGCAGCCTGAATCCTCTGTTCCAAGCCCATAAATGGCATTCTCAAAAATGTGCAACTATCATATTGGTGACTGAGTTCTAAAACACAGTGGCTCAGCATACCCACAAAAGGGTCAGCTCTGCCTATGAACCGGCAAGGGCGGGTGAGACGTAGTGTTGTCGCACCTGAAGGACACGGGCCCATGTTTTAGACAAGTCTGACCCCTAGAGTTGTCAGCTGGCTACTTAACCTGCCCAGCGACTTCACATTTTGCAAAAGATCCCGGTAATATCCAAACCAAGAAGGACTAGGGCTGAGAAATGCTTCCGCTTGTGGGATGGTGAGGTAATATCGCTGCGGAACTGTGTGCTGCCCGCGGCGCTCCCGCTGACGCCGGGCTCCTAGCGACATTCTCCCCACGACCTTCTCGCCTGTGGCCTCTTCAGCTTTTCTAAAAACCCAGTGGTAAACGAACTCCGATGAAGAGAACGCGAGGCGTTGGGATGAGTTTCCGAAGACGGAGGGTACAAAAGCCCTAGGTGTTTGACAGAACGGTTCCTGCCGAGGAACAGGCTGAGGAAGAGCTGAGCCAAGCTCTCTCTTCAAACGCGTGAACAGGCCTACCCCAAGTCAGCAGAGCAGATGAAGCCCTCCCTGGCTTGACAACTATCAAGCTGTGGCACGTCACCGCCGTGTACATGCGACAGACTCGACCGGAGCTCTGACTCGCGTGCTTCCTCCACTCTGTGCTCCCCCAGACAAGGCTCCCATCGAAGGGAGAAGCGATTCTCCCCCTGGGGGCAGAGCTCCCGACTTTGGGCCCTAGGTCCACCTATTCTGATGTCTTCGTTTCGTCGGAAGCTGACATCTGTGGTGACTTACCTTCCGGTGTTTCGCACTGGCCTCAGCAGACTGTCTCATCTTTGGGTCCTGGCCAAGAGGCACTTATGCATTAACAGTTTTTATTTATTTTTAATTTAACCTTTACACATTACCAAACTGTTGTGTGGGTGGGTTTAACTTTAGCTCCGTAGGTAGCATGACTCTGCTGAGGCCGAGCCCTGTCTGAAGAGACTGCCAGGCCCTTCCTTTCTCTCTCCTGACTTCCACCCTCATCGGTCCTCCCCCTCCCAGCCCTTCGCTTCTTACCCCTGCCCACAACCCCTATCACCAGGCTCACCAGGCCCAGTGCCCGAGATTAAAATTTTTAGTCCACTCGGTTCAGTTTGAACTTTTAAGCAATTTTTTTTTCAGAGAGCAAAACAAAGAGGATTTTTTATGGCAAACTCCATTAATGCCACATTAAGGCTGACATTTTAATTACCCCAAAGTCAGGAAACGCAAAGTTCAGGTTCCCACAGCAACAGAAACTGTCCCCTTGAGTGCCCACACCATAGCAGATTCTTTCTTTCCCTGATTACACAACACCAGGCGTGGGGACATTGTTTTGCCTCCACGTATGTGGAAAGGAGCATGGTTTTTACCCTTTGTCTCTTTCCTGTAACTACAGTTGACGATATGGGTCTTTAGTTTCCCTCCCCAGACCATCTATACGTATTATCCTGGAGCGGAAGCCTGTTATGGCCCTACATGTGCACACGGACAGAATTAAAGTTTCCGTGGGAACATTAACTCTGATTTCCGGACTTCCGTGCCAGTCACATTTAAACCATAATGTTGTAATTTTTGGCATGTAATAAATGTGCATTTCATGTACACAGACAGAAAGAAGCATAAAATGTATTTTAAAGAGCAATTAATTACTAACTTTGTGATTAAAAAACATTTGGTGCATGTTCCTTCCCATTTAGCATCAGCTGCTGGTCTTAGCCAGGCCTAATAGATGACATACTGTGCCTCATCCTGTATTTCAGATGTACTTACTGTATGTTCCTGTTCTTCGAGATAATTAATTCCCTTAGTAAAGCTGTAGGGGGAAAACAAAATGGAAGGAATATGCAAGCATGTAAATAGGGTAAAGGATATTTTGAAGGAAATGATTCATTTCTGCAAATAAACCTCTTAGTCCCTGATAAAGAGCCAGAAATCTGTTAAGTGGGTGGAGACAAAGGTTTCTGGCCACCTTAGAGCATCTGGTCCAGGCCACAGGAACAACTCGAAAGCAGATTTCCCCCCTGAATCCCGGGCATGCCCGATGCGGGGAGTGACTTTACGCTGTGATAACTTTGCAGGCTTCGGGCTTAAGAAGTTATTTTACTCTGTCTCCACTTTTCAGTTTATATCCAAACTGGAAAAGAAACGTTGTAGGGAATCAGGTAAAATATGGGCTTCGCCAAAGAGCCCGATTTAGAGTGTAGTGCTGTCTCTTCCTGCATTTGAATCTGGTTGGCCCGTTCGTGTTGGAGAAGGACGTGTTTCAAAATAAATGTCTGAACGAGTTTGTGAGTAAAAGGAGTGGGTAGCAAGACGCGGAAGGTACAGTGTCTAAAATCACAAATGCTTGGGCGTGCATTGGAAACTGGGTGAGACAGCGTTTTGCTAAGAGGATGTGTCGCTTGAACTCTCCAGTAACGCTTTACGGGGGGCACGCTCGCTCGTGAAGAATTCGCGCCCCCACACTTGCTATTAGTTCGTTCTCTCTCCTGTCATGCATTCATTTTTGTTCAGTTTGGTTGCGTATGGTATTTAACCTTTAAGAAAGATCCTGCAGTTTTGCAGGGCTCTGATTTGCTTTCACTTGGGCTGTCTGTATGTGTGAATGTATGTCTGTGTGAGTGAAAACTGCTCAAGCAAGTTTGAAGGTCTCCTTGGCAAATTTGACTGTGCGCTCTGAAAGTTTCCAATCAGAAAGCTGATGCAGTGTAAAACCTTCCAAAAACTTCCTGAGGCACCTGTTCACATGAGAAGATTGGATTTCTGCTGGAGGTGCTCAGAAGGCAGTGTTTATAACCGAAGATCTCTGTTTGGAGTGCCAAAAAATGAAAAACATTTTGGCCCCCAAAAAACCTCCAAAAATGTTCAAAATGTATAATCAAACAAAAGCTTCATTTGGATTCAGATGCGTGTATCTCAGCAGATGTGTCTAAACTAACTGGAATCCCACAGGAGCAGCTGAACTGGATTTGGGTATGTCTTGATAACTGAGAGTTATTCTTAGGCTTTGAAAGGACAAAAATGGTCCATCTGTGAAGAACCGTAATAGAGACATGGCAAAAAACAGCATCCTCTGAAAGAGTTTATTTATGGAATTTAGGACAAGTTGGACAATCCTGAAAACATTTTGGGGTCACACTAATTTGCAGAAGAAATATAATCAGAATGGGCTGGAATGAGCAACCACAGAGAGCTATTATCCTATGGCTTTGCTATTAATTTTCTACTAGATTCCTTATCAGTTTAACAGTAAATAGAGCATCTTTGGTATAACTGAGTGTGCTCATTGTCCCCGGAGTGCCCTGCGTCCCTCTTTATTCTATTTCCTATAAAGAATGACACATTTACCTTTTCGTAGCTAACAGTTTCAACTATCTTTCTGCTGTGTCGTTAGCCAAGTAAACCTGTTACCTATTAAGTGTGGATTCATTCCTTTAAAGATAGTCTTGCCCTTTATAAACAGTCACCTTTCTGCCTCTGAGTTAATTGATACATAATCTCTTTGGAATTACTTTTATTACCTTTGATGCCCTCTTATTTAGAGGTTTCAGTGCTTAGTCCAGCCCTCGTGCATCAGAAGGCCAGTTAATGTCTTTACTGGCTCGAATTCCCAAAGCCACTACTTAGCACATCTGGGGACACATTTATTGTTAAAATTCTTCTTCTTGAAGTTTCATTTCACAGTCTACCTCTTTTTATAAAATTGTCCTTCCTTTTAATACAACTTGTTCTGTCCCTACACTGCTAATTTAACTGCATGTCTTCTTCCATGATCCCTTCATGCAGTAATTTCTGAGAGTCCCATTTCTCATTCATGCACGCTTTCCTTCTTTCAGTCATTCATCAAATGCTACTGAGCCCCTGCTTCTATCCCAAGTCCTCAGTCAGTCCTAGGGGTGAAGATACCAACAAGACGCCGTCCCCCCACTTTAGGAACTCAGTGTTCCCAAACACCTGGCTAAAACTAGAAACCTATGAAGGATGATGTACAAATATAGTATTAAGGTGTTCCTGAGGAGGAGGCCTGAAGCAATGGGAAGGGGACATTAGACCTGGATCATGAAAGAGCAGGTGTGTGTAAGGTAAAAGAGGGAGGGAATAGCATTCCAAGTGAAAGAACAGAAACAGAGCCACGGAGACCAAAAAAACAAAAAACAAACAAACAAAAAACAAAAACAAGCAAAAAAAAACCTAACAAACAAACAAAAAACAAAACCTCAGACCTTCTTAGGCTTCACCTCCTTGTAATATAAACCCATGGGGCACTTTATATTTGGGTAACATTGCCTGTCATTAAAATTCAGCTGCGCTGAATTGCATATCCTTTCCAGAGACATTTCCTTCCCAATTAAAGAATAAAATGAGACACCCACTTATTTTCTAATAGGAAAAAGTGCCCTCTTTCATTCAGTCAGTAGATGTAAGAAAGTATTGAGAGACCTAGTAATAATTTATTGATGAACAGATTTCAAAATAACTTTTCTTACTGAGAAAGGGTCATTTTCGGAGCCACAGAGTCACCTATAAGTGTCACGCAGGAACCCTGTCATTGACTTGCAGTCTCCCCAGGTTCTAGCAATCTGTCCTCTTTTGAAATCCTCCCAGTTCCCAGGCAAATCTGGTCTCATGACCCATTGCTTCAAGCTACTCCACGCCATATTGCTCTCCCAAATATTGCGTGAAGGTGCCTGTAATTGTCCACATACAACTGTTAAGACTTACTGCTGGTTTTCAGGGCGCTGGTCTTCATCTTGCCATCCCATATCTTGTATGAATACATCTTTAATTCTTGTCTGCAGCTGCTAATGACAGTTTCATATGCGCTTCCTCTATGCGTGGCAAACTTCATTATATAAAATCAGTGTTCCTCCATATCTGTCAGGGATTCTCACATCCTGACTTAAAAACAAAAATTTCCCTCAGAGAGGGATCATTTAGGATCACTTAAGGGCATGCATAAAGACTCTGGGAATTCCTTGCTTTAAGAAATTGCAAGCCAGATCCTTCCACCAATCACCTGACATCAAGTACCATGGTCAACTCAACCCCCTGTTAACTCATCGGCTGAATAAGCACTTTTCCCTATTCTCCTGCCTCTGTATCTTTTGTTCTCTCTTGGGAATGTGTACCAGTGAGTCCTTTTTATCAGCACTGGAAGAGATGGAAAGTTGCCTGATCTAAATCCACTATTATTCAGATGAGAAAAGAGAACCCTACTCTTTCTCCCACCATACTATGCTGCCTGCCACCCAGTTGGCTTCTAGGAGAACTTACGTTTTCTGAACAGGAAAAGAGTCAGAACTGTTCATCTACCAATCTACTGAATGCTCTCAGTGTGGAGGACCAGGCCTATGTATTGTGTAGGATGCAGTTTTATAAACTGGAGCCCCACGTACAGAGATTTAGAATCTCGTAGAGAAGATCAGACACCTTCACAAACAGCTACCTTGCAGAGCAATTAAAGATATGTCCTACACACCTGGGAGCATCAGATCATTGATTCAGTCACTTGGCAAGCGTGTGTAGGGTACATCTTATGTGCCTGGCCCTATGTGGACTTCTATGAGCATACAGAGGTAGAGACAATCAGACCTCGCCACTGAGAATCTTAAAACTTAGTGCGTGTCGTCAAATCACCATTATCTGAGATAGAAGTTAGAGAGTTCATAAAACACATTATAATAATCCAGTTTATAGTAATAACCAGTTCAGTTTATCAGGAAAGGTTCCATTTGAGCTCTCTTGAAAAACAAATAGAATTTCTTTGAAAGTAAAGGATGAGGGTAAGGGATAAGGAGCCTTCATTTTGGTGTAAAGCTATGGATGGGTTTTAAGTAGGAGCAGCCATGCTCAAGACTTTGTTGTAGGAAGCTCTAATTTAACAGCAAGGGTATGGAGGGTGCATGGATGTGGGAAGGGGTGGCTGGGGGGAGGAGAGAGCCTGGGAAGCTTTGTCAGTAGTTCAGACTTTGGGTAACCGGAAGGGGGCTAGTGATGAGCCAGGTTCAACAGACTTTGTGGATGAGGGTGGACAGCTCTGAGAACTGATGGAGTGTTGAGAGAGAGAGGAGATCATCAGAGCTAACTCCAAGAGGTCAAAAAGAGGAGACAAAAGGAAATGTTTAGAGGAGTAGAATACAGTTCAGTTTGAAACCACACTGACAATGAGACACCAGGGGTAGATCCAATGGAGACAATTAACACAGAGTCACAAATAGGGTAGTGGAGTACACCAGGAAGATTTGAAATTAGGGCTAGCGAATGCTTTCACCAGGACACCGTGAATATGAGAGTAAGTTCAAAGAAGACTTTGTCGAGAGAAATAAAAAGAAAATAGAATACTTAAGTGAGTGTTAAGAAAGAGAATGAGGAACCAGCAAAGGAGGAGAAGAAAAGATGGTCTGAGATATAGGCAGAACAGCAGGATAGTCTAGAAGCACCCTCGGGGAGAAGGGTCAGCAGTGTTGGGTGCTGCAGACACCAAGGGGTGGTGGTTTCCTGGTGGCTGTTAAGAGAGCAGAGTCAGATGCATCACAAAAACACCATAAAAGGGGGTTCAAGAGCAAAGAGAAGATGAATGAGAAAGCAACAACTCGGCACTACTTTTAAAGAGCTTTAATACTTTACAAAGAAATAATGAACAGGTAATACAAAAGCAGGGTAGGGAATATTTTTATGATACGAGAGTCTCAAGCCCATTTATAGACTAAAGAATAAGAACTAGTGTTAAGGGAGACTCTGCAATTAAATAGGTGAGGTGAGAGAGAATTAGATCTTCCGTGTACACAGCAATTGGAATGATAAATATATGAAAAAGAAATGTGAAGTCACTACCCAAGCCCAACAAATCAGTAATTACATTTTATTAGTTCTTTCTCTACTCCTTTCTAGCATGGCTATCTCTTCCTTTTAGCTAATAAGAATGAATGCTTTGTAAGAATTGTACATGTCTTCTTCAGATGGCTCCACAAATACTGACTCATCCTTAGTAATCTCTAAGCATTTGTCAGAGGACAGGTACCGTATACTTTGAGCCCTAAAATTTTCCCCAAAATTTTTAAAACAAGTTCTCTAAAAGTGTAGTCTTTTTGAAAATGTCACATTTTGAGAAATTCTTTTCTGATAGGTTCAATTTAAGTAGCCCTGTATTACTAACAACAAATTTACGTATTGTTCTCATGTACTTCTTCATTGTCACAGGACATCCTCAAGTTCACTATTTTGTGGAGGTCTTTTTAAACTTTTTCCTTGGTCCGTATTGTTCTCTTTGATGACCAAAGACCTCCCTAAGGCCACTGTCACCTGGACACACAGTATCTGCAATTGCTTCTACTTCCAGATGGTGTTCTGGAACCACCTAAATCAAATGCTACTTTCCTCTGCTACTAAATTACTTCTAAAGAAATAAGAAAATTATTTTATCACTACTAGAAGTTATATAGACAACCACGTGGAATAACTGTGAATACGAGTCTTTATCATCTCACAAGGAAGAATGAATTCATAATTAATGCCAAAATGGACCTTGAGTTTCCCCTTTACTGTCCAACTCCAAAAAAGAATTTCTTCCCACTCATTTATCTTCAGTGGTTTTAACTAGGTTCATGTTATCGGTTTTATACCAAGATCTCATGCAGTATTCAACCAGGCATACATAATTTTTAAGAGTGCTTGGCGTGGCATGAAAAACAGCACATGAAGAATTGCAAGAAGTGAAATTAACTTTGTCATTAATTTTTTGGTAATCATTTTCTTTTCTGTATAATCACTTATTGTCTCTTTGCCTCAACTGGGTACTTAGATACAAAGAAGGCAATAGAAGAAAGGTATATATGCACTTGAGCTACAGAGCATGATTCCATGTCTTATGGAAGATACACATGCAAATTCTGAACTTCAACCATTAGATGTAAGTCCAGGGGAAAGCATGCATAGCCTTTCCTCAGGGAAATACTGTAGATCTCTGTATGCAGGATGGGGTGGTTAGGATTTTTTCCCCCAATTTTAAGGAAACCCCCAGAAATCTGGTTTTTTTCCATTTTATTCCTGACCTAAGGGTCCCAGAGGAGTGATTGGATCCTGGGTTTTTCAAGTAGATACTAATTCTGTGTTAACATGCTGAGAGGCACTCCAAGAAGATCTGGGCACTGTCCTTGGGCAGTGATACAGGCAGAGGCTTCATGCAGAGGCTACCCTCTCCCTCCAGAAGAAAGACTCCTCTAGAAGAGGAAATGTTGATCTGGAGGCTTGGTATTATGTACCATGACCGGGCCTCCCTCTCAGAGCCTAGGAACCTAGAAGAAGATACACATACATGTATGCTTTCCTATGTGGGTATTGTTCTGGGACACGGTGTGTAGCTTTCTTTAGGCTGGGGTCAGGGAACAAAAAGAAGGAAAGAGCCACTTCCCCCACAGTATATCCCAAACAGAATCTGCATGCCCAAACCTGATCCCCAGAAGTAAACTAAGAAGCAAGTCTGATGTGAACAGCCACATGTGGACTGGTTCCTAAAGCTCTTTCAAGTCCCTTCAAGATGCCTGTGGGGCAGAGGCAGGTATAATAACAGACTTCTAAAGCTATTTCTTCAATATCTGATAATGGAATAGATTTGGACCATGTGTTGCTCAGAAAATGTGTTCTCACCCCCACAGTCTACATATGTGCGCTTTTTAATGTGAACTTCACCCTATGAATGCATTTTACGTTACCTAACCTCCCTATATTTCCATTTTCTCGTGTGCATAATGAGAATGCAAGTGGTATCTGTCTCCTGGGGTTTATTATAAGGATGAGATGGAATGCTCTATGGAAAGCTCCTAAAACAGCACCAGGACAGCCAACACTCAGTGAATTTGAGCATTAGCTCTGGTTAAATGTCTTAAATTATTAAGTAAATACGTACTAAAATTGATGCAACATAAATGATGTATGTCATAGTAGTGGGGCCCGCATCCCCCCTCCCCCACCCCCAAGAGTGACTGAGAAGAGCCCCAATCTGTAGGAGAGCATGTGCGACAGTGACCCTCCTTGCTTCAGGAAAAGGCCAGTGCCCGTCTGCTTGCCCCTTCTCAGATTCAGGCCCAGGTTGACTGAGAAGCTTCTCCATTATCTTTTTGCCTTCCTTCATTCCCTCATTTGTCTTGGTGTGGGTTTTTGTCCTAAAATTGGAAGAGGACTAACATTTACGAAGCATCCACTGTGTGGCAAGTACTATCATTCTTTTTTTTTTTTTTAAGATTTTATTTATTCGTTTGGCAGAGAGAGAGAGATCACAAGTAGGCAGAGAGGCAGGCAGAGAGGCAGGCAGAGAGAGGAGGAAGCAGGCTCCCTGCTGAGCATGGAGCCAGATGCAGGCTCGATCCTAGGACCCTGAGATCACGCCTGAGCTGAAGGCAGAGACTTAACCCACTGAGCCACCCAGGCACCCCAAGTACTATCATTCTTACAAAACATTCCATTTTAGAGATTAGGAAACTGTAGCCCAAACAAGTTAAAAAACCTTTCTGACTTTTTCTTCTTTGTATAGGGAAGGTTTCGAGTATTGTTTATATGATGCGACAGTAAGATACTATTGACCTATTAAATTCCTTCTTGTCCCCAAGTACGTTCTAGTCAATGAGAGATTTTCGAATTAGAGGGAAGGGATGGGTGCGCTGTCTTAACTCAGGATATGTTGTTGTAGAAGCTGGACCCGGCCTCGCTGTGTAGCCTCCTTCCATGGGAGCCGCCTCCCAGCACTGACCGCTGAAAGGGCCAAAACAGCACATCCCAGGCCCCTTCTCCAGAGAAACCTACTTACAACTAAAGAAACTCATCTTTCATCCTTCTGAAAGACTGTCTTCCTGGTGGCTTCAGAGTATTTTGAAATAATTGAAAATAGAGGCAAAGTCAGAAGAGCAAATGTGTTTCACTGCAGAGAAGGATTGCTCTGAATCACCCAGTTCACTTACCTTCTTCCATTCTGAAGCAGTTTGTAGGAGTTGAAAAATACATATATATCATCTTAAGAAATTCAGTAAGACTTGTTGGCTCACTGTACCGAGTAAGCCCTTCCTTTCCCTGTGGTGCCCACATAGTTTTTGGTAATGGAGATCATTTTGGACATTTGCTTCTTTTAACTCTGGAGCATTTTCACAGCTGAGTATAGCATTCCAGGGACACGTGGGTGTGGAACTTGAGCTATAACTCTCTTAGTAAGAGGTGCCTATCAAATGCTAACCTAGACTGTATGAGGTCCATGTAAATCCCAAGTCAGAGCTTTAAAACAATGACGTACTGAGTTGCGATTTCTGTATCTCATATGCAGTATTACTTAAATCACATATTGACACCTAATCAGCAGAATCCAAAGACACAAATTAGATGGTACAATATTTACAGAGCAAATATATGTGTAGCTTGAAAAGTAACAATCCCTCAAGGTTGCAGTCCCACCAAAAGAAAAACGAAAAGCAAAAAGGTAGCAGTTGCAATCTGAACCCTCAACATTGTAGCCAAGAAAGGAACGACTATAACAATAGAAAAAGAGAGAGTCAAGGCAGAACGTCTTAGTTAAAGGAGCCTGGAGCATTGAGAAATACGTTTGAGAAAGATTCAGAAGAAATTGTAGGTAAGACAAATCATCCCTGTTCCTCAAATAACATGCTGCAAGTTAAATTATTAAATGCTTATTTGGACCAGACAGAAGAACTGGTGAGGGCAGAAATCCTCTCTTGTTTGCTGCTGGATCCTTAGCGTCTAGCAGAGTGTTTGGCTGTAGTGGGTGCTCAGCAGATATTTGTTGAATGAAAGAATGTGGCAGGAAAGAACGGAGCTAAAGGAAGGGCAGACGGTGTTTGTGAGCATTTTGCCCATCCGTGAAAGTGTAAGTACGGATTTCTTACTGGGTTTTTTCCCTTCAGCAGACCTACAAAACAAAGTGCATCGTAGATACCCTCTGGTTTTTATGCTGGGAAAACAGAATGGCTTTCTGTTGGATGTAGGCTGCTACATGTTTTGATTCTAGGAACAATATGGCAGGGTTAAGGTCAACTTTGTAGTATAATCTGGTGCCTGTTTTTGATAGATATCATGAAAATAGATACTTATTTTCAAGATGCTCAAACAGATGATTAGGCGAAAGCTCCAGCAAACCTTGAAACAAGAAAAAGGAAAGGTTTTCCCACTCCCACCTCCCATTCCCGCACCATCCAGCAGAGTTCCATCCCGTACCAACCCCACACCCTCCTCCTCGTTTCACCCTTTTCCCTGGTCTCATCCTTGTCTAGGGGACACAGCATGTGCTGTCAGTCGAGCAAGGAGGCAGTTGTTGGGAAATCCACCCCCCACGCAGTGCTCCCCAGCTCCTCTCATGGGACTGGCATGATTTGATCAACAGCAGGCAGAGCTGGCCCAGGGAAACAAGAGCTTGGCTTAGAATCCCAGTGTCCTCCTGCTGGAAGGGCTCTCGAGAGAGTTCTTCACACCCATCCTCCCTCAACTGGCTGGACGCTAGAAGAATGTGTAGGAAAACAGACTCCTGGCTGAATGAATAGAGGATTAAATGAATGAGAGATGAGTTCACTACTCCAGAGTCTCCACCATCCCACTTGAATAGAAAGCTAACTTTGAAGCCACTCTGTTCTCCATGGCTCGATTTTGTGTATACTCAGCTTTGGAATATGGTTGCCATCTGTGGCCAGTGCACAGGACTAAGGAAGCACTGGGGTGAGTCGGAGGGGGCCAGGAGGGAAGAAAAAGAGACACTTAAAATGAGCTAATGATCTCCTTTGTGTTGGAGTCGAGGTTTCAGAACCTCAGTCCTGTACTTCAAGAACAAAACACCAGTGTGTCTTAGACCACACCAGGCGCCGGTACATCAGATAAAACCTGCGCTGTGTGGTGTTCAGCCACTGAGCCTCAAGAAGTTCTGAAAGTGAAATTAAAGGAGCAAACTGGGGAGACTGAAAGGAGTGAAGGCTTAGGGAAAAACACAATCAGGCAGGCTCTGCAGATATGTGTCTTTGGGGTTACACTAGTTCAAAAATGAATCTACTAATTAAAGAGTTGGAAAATGCTAGAAATCCCAGGAATTTAAGGATCTTTAGAAGAAATGAGATACCTCTCCATACACTCTGCGTACATTGTGATCCTTTAGTAGAATCTCGGGGTGCAAGTGACCTGGCTATTGTGCGTTGTTGCACGTTTAAATGGTTGATGGAGAGTTACACACAGCTCTATGAGAGGCATGGGTGGGTGGTCTTTTAAAAACAGAAAAAAGCTATAAAGCAAAGCCAAATCAGACCAGAGAACACCTCTGAAAGGCAGTGAATAGCTGACAGAGCTTCCTAGTTTCCCTGATCTTATCTGTGTGGATTGTTGGTTATGGCACAGAATCGTACGGATGATTTATATACCAAAACGACATGCCAGAGAATAATAATTAAGCTGAGGATATACACTAGAGGAGAGAATGATTGCAGCAGCGTTAACCTTGCTTTTGAAAAAGGTTAGCTAGGTGGTTACGTACCACAGCGGAAGGCCAGTGTTGTTTTGTGTTTCGCAGTAGTTCTGTAGCGGAAGAAGTTTACGGGGTAGGGAGATGGAAACCCTTTTGGTCTTGCAAGGAAAGGACCTCATCAGAGATGTATGTCCTAGAAGTGCAGAAGCATCGACGATCCTAGGCCTGCACAAAGCCCTTGACAGAGCACCAAGTGATGGCCCAACAGGGCATCACTCTGGTGCCTTAGAGTGGTAGAGTCAGTCAACATTTGTTGGCTGCGTATGCTCTGGCTTTGACTCGCTGCCTTCTGCCATCAGGGATGAGACTGTGACCCGACGGTGACTCGGGGACAGAATATTAGTACTGCCCTAGAATCTATCAGGTATATTTTCTTTTCCTAGGAATCCTACCTGCCTCCATACTTTGTTTTATTTCCCCTATGACATCCTGGTGAAGTGAAAGCATCTTCATTTTACAGGTGGGAGAACTGGTCTACAAAGAAATAATTTAAATCTTTGTCTTTAAATTTGAAATGATTCATAATCATTACATGACCCTGCTCTGTGTACTGTTTTTCCTCATTATTGTAGGTTTCCAGGAAAAGGACATATTTTATCTTTCTCATTATTATTTTTAATTGGTTTTCAGAGAAGTTGAGATAAAAACAGAATCTCACAAATATCCCATGGAGATATTTGGTGTTCTCTTTTCTTTTAAAGAATAAATTAAGACCTTCCTCTGCTCCTCTCTCCTGGCTCTCCATGCAGATAGTCAAAATCCCATGCCAATTTTCAAACAATAAGACCTCATTCTAATGGCTGGATCACAGTCCCCTCTGTTGAGGAAATGGCCTTGCAAATTCTGTCTAGAACCTGCAAAAGTTACTTTGGATTGAAACCTTATCAGTTTTACCTGAGCGTTTATAAACTACCGATATCTGACCTGGCTCTAAGTTCAATAATACATTTCTACCCCGTATGTGAAAGGCCAAAGAGAAACCTAGTGTCTTTTATTCCCTCTGGTGACCTACAGTAAAAAGTGTGTATTTACTTATTTACTTTGTAAATGAGGACACCCAGTGGCCACCAAGTGAAAATATTCTAAACAATCTGCCTCTGACAGGTTGATGCAAAAATACATACCCAGTTATCAAAGCTGGTTGATAGATATCTCGGTAACATCTGTGAGCAAGCAGCTTAACTTAGGGAAGCTAAGAGCGGTGGGAGTTTGGCCTGATCATTTTTATATCACATCGGAACTTGGCTGTCTCCTCTCACTCTGGGTTGTAAGGTATTGGCTCTGCTTTGAGCTCCACTGACTCCTCAGCTGACAGGAGGACCTAATGAGCTGCCTCTCGGGAGGAAATGGAATCCAGGAGATGGGGACACTAAGGCCTGTATCAGAAACCATAAATGAATGGGCTCAGTTTGTGAGAAACTCAGTGAACACATAAAAAATCAACTGCCTCAGACCTTAAATTCATACTGAAAATAGAACTATGGTTATTCACTGGCGCCTTGGTGGCTCAATGGGTTAAGCCTCTGCCTTCGGCTCAGGTCGTGATCTCAGGGTCCTGGGATCGAGTCCCGCATTGGGCTCTCTGCTTGGCAGGGAGCCTGCTTCCTCCTCTCTCTGCCTGCCTCTCTGCCTACTTGTGATCTCTCTCTCTCTCTGTCAAATAAATAAATAAATAAATAAATAAAAATTTTAAAAAGAGCTATGGTTATTTGCTGAGGAGAGGTAGTAGATAGTAAAGGAGAGAGGGAAGAACATTTACGCAAAACTTCAGGAACAGAAAGACCCCCTGGGACTATCCCGTACAGACATGCCTCAGAGAAAAAGTGCCACCAGAAGTTCCCAGCTACATTGTCAGCATGTTTGGGAAGGTCAGTGGAGACCTGACCTCACAAATACTCAGTTAGGATCAGTTAGGACCTATTTGATGTAAGGAAACATGTTGGGCAGTGTGAAGGGTCCAGTAATTTGTAGTTGTAGCTGTAGTTATAACAAGGTAAAGAACTAGCCTGTGGGAAGCTTGGAGTCTTGTAGATGTAGACAAGCACGAATGAAAAGACACAATAATCAGTAATGTACTGAATCACGTGGTACATGTGTAAGAAGTTCAGATTTATTCCTCAGCATTCAGGTGCAAGAAACATTTCCTTAAATTTCCAAAGGAAATTAAACCTAAGCCTTCTGTCACAAAGTTAGTAAGAAATTCCGTGAAGTTTCAGGGCTCCACTCCCTTCCCCAGACTGGTACAGAACGCATGAAATCGAGGGAGAGGTCAGATCCTAAGTCTACGGTGGTCTTCAGCCACATTGCTTGTGTACCAGACAAAGACATTGCTTGTGTACTGGACAGGTCCATCTGACTGCCGGGCACTAAACCCTTTACTTGGCTTTAGAGATGCCCCTCACAGTGGCCCTTGCCCCATGATCATCACTGTTCCTCTCAAGGCAGTGCCTTTATGTCCAGTCTCCAGAAGTGTACTAGGCAGTCACCCCCAACTAGACTTGTGTGTAAGTAGAGACTTCAAACTTTATCAATTTCCCCATTTGAGAGGTAATTGATTCTTTTTCTCCCCTGTCCGGCCACCTCAGTAACTCCAAAGCACCAGCCTCACCCTCCTCACCCTAGAAAGGGCCTAGCTTAATTCTCCTTAGAGGGCCTAGATTCCAAAAACAAAGCCTTCTCTGTCTTGGGGCTTTGTCTTTAAGGCTTAACTTCTGATTGGGACTCTGAGGCCACAACTTCCTGAGGCAAGGGAGCCCAGGACTGTGTGCAAGCTTAGCCTGTCTTAATTGCTTTATTGTTCTGAAAGTTTTCTCGTTTAGAGGGGGGGAAAAAAGACCAAAACAGAAAATAACGTTTCACTCTATTACCTCATCAACCAGTTGGAACTAAGAAAAGAGAGAACTCAGGGTGGACTCCAGCAATCAAAGAAGGCTCCACAGAGAAAGAAGAACTTTGAATAGGGTTCTCAAATGGTACATAAGGTTTAGTAAGTAGAAAAAGCACAATTATTTCAGAACTCGGGACAAATTCAGCAGAAGAAGAGAATTAAGAACAAATGCAATACATACAAGGGATGGCAAAATGTCCAACTTCTTATATTAGTGCAGAGATTTTATTTGGGAAAATGAGAAAATAAGATCAAACCATTGAAGTAAGATGAGATCATTAGTATGTTACCTCTAGCTATAGAAGACTCTTTTAACAGCTTAATATCTTTTCTCCTATGACATGTAAATAATATAAAAATATTGCATGAAAGGACATATAAAGAATACAATAAAAAGTAAATATCTTATTCCTTATTAGAATAATTATGAAGTATGCCTTCCACTTACCAGTATCTCCCAAGGTTTTGAGTTCCGACAGCATTTATCTAGGATCTTCTTCGTCTTAGCATGAGCCAAAAGGACTTACATGTTATTCTTTCTTAAGGAAATCCTATGCCTGCTTTTATAATGGATCACCCTAGGTGGGCTGTTGAGATGTAGTTTCAGCTACTTGTCTTAAACTAGCCCACATCAAACCACCTCTGTGCTTCTCACTTAACTAGTAATCCAGCAAAACAAATATTTTTCCCTGGCTTTTCCTTGTTGCCTTGAGATAGAAGGCCTTCATTTTTTTTTCAGTAGAACCGTCTATCATGGCTCAAGCCCACACCCTCTGTAGAGAAATAATGTAGCCCCCTTCTACCGACAAACTATGCTTGAAAACCAGTTGTCACATTGGAACAAACTTATTTTTTCTAGGAAGACATAAGCGAAGAGAACACTTGAGCTGAGCGTAAATCTCAAGATCTGCTTCAAAAGCAGTTTCAAAACAATACAACAACAGAGGACCAAAGGAAGTTCTGTGTCTTGGGAAGCTCTGTGATTATTTTAGTAAAACAGCTTCTTAAAATGACACGATGGGGTTCTGTTTCCTCACTCGTTGAAGTTCAGATAAAAGTTTTCCCAAAGTCAAAAAATTAATTTCTTACGTAACTATGCTCTAGCACCAGTTGTTCTTTTCCAAAGGAACGCCCTTCCTGAGAGTTACGCTGGATCTTCGAGCTCGCTAAAGATAAAACTTTATTTTTCCTTTAAAATAAGTATATGATGATAGATCAAAATAGCAGATTAGTAAGTAAGAAGATGCTAGTTTTTATATAAATATTTTTAAATGTATAATTTCTTTTCAAGCAGAAAAAAAGGACCAAACTTATTAATTGTACATTTGAATATAAAGATCCTTCCTTAAGGCCTATCCAAAGCCAAGTTCAAACTGCATACTTTCACTGTGAATTTAAGTAGATCCCTTTGTTCATTTTTGTATCCCACCCACGGATGCAGCATCTCTGTGTTTTTGTTCCCCAGATTTGGTGAACAAAAGAAAAGGTTACAATAGGGCAGCAGCTAAATTTGTAAGGAAAGAGCTTTATAAAAAAAAAAATCAAACTCCTAAAAGGTGTCTCAAAAGGTTTATGATATAAGAGGATTTAAAGGCATCAACCTCAGATTTCATTGACTTTCCTCCTTAGTCCCAGCAGGTCCTCCCTCCTCAAGAAGAAGCCATTTCATTTCAGCTTCGGAATGAGGGCATAGGTGTCTTTCAGAATGTCGTCTGGAATTATTGCTGTCCAATGCCTTTGTTCCCAGAGTTAAAACTTAGCTTTCACAAGCTGTACTACAAGAGAATAAAGAAGGTGTTTGAACATTCAGTGTTTTATGCCACTGGAATCGGATGCTTCAAGTATAGAAATTCATAAAGTGTGTAGCTTGGTAATACCCGAAGCTGAAATTTTAACTTGTATTTAGAATGGGTTCCATAATTTTGATGTTCAATTACTTCCTGATTGTTTGATTATATCCTCATCTGATAACTAAAGGGATTTCAGTTAGTGTAAAAGGATACTCAGTACAGTAGCCAATATGTAGGAAAATATACTACATAACTATAAAAAAGAATCAGCAGTGAAGTAAAATAAAGAATTGACACTCAAATGAGGCTAGGGGGTAAATTTTACTTAGAAAAGCATACCGTAAGGTCCTATATCATTGTGAAATGTGGAAATGCGACCTAAATTTTGATTCTGAGCTCCAGGTATGATTTGCACAGGGTCCACAAAGATAAAAGTAGAACCAGCTTTTTCTGGGCACTGAGGTCTGAGAGAAGCTGATTAATTAATATACATTTCAAATATCAAAGGTCCTTATGGATGAATTTCTTCCACTGTTTGAGATTTCAGATCACCTATGGCCTTATGGATCCATTTATGCAAGAGTATTCTCAGTAAATTTTTCACTCATGAATTGGTGAAAATTCAAAGACCCAAACAACTTCATGTATCAGGCTGTTGCATTTGCAATGTCAGACGCATAATCAGGCATTTCTCAATCCCTTCTTGGAGGTAACAGAAGAATGAATGTGGAGTCAAGTGAACCAAAGGCCTGGGCTGTCTGAGGGAAACCGTGAGAGCCTTCAGAGCAGAGTAAAAGGCTTCCCTGGGACTTTTCCTTTGGCCCTGAAAGTCCCACTAGTAGTCTAGTGGGACTCTAGAGTCTCTTCCTATCCTTCAGACCAAATGTAAAGCTCTTACTGTTTGGTAGAGGAAAGAGAGAGGAAGGAATGGAGGCTTGGTCCAGATTTGGAGATGGGCCTGAAGATCACAGAGCAAACGTGTTCCTACTTCACAATTTTGCCCCCTTGTTCCCCATACTTGAAGCTTAGGAAAACTTAATGGTGTAGCTGAAGGAAAGAAGGGAGGGGTGGAGGAAGAGAGGGAATGGAGGAAGGAAGGATGGAAGGAAGGAAGGAAGGAAGGAAGGAAGGAAGGAAGGAAGGAAGGAAGGAAAGGGGGGAGGGAAGAAGGAAGGGAGGGAGGAGGGGGAGAGAGGGAAGGGAGGGAGGGAAGGAGGAAGGAAGGAAGGAAAAGCAGGAGGGAGGAAGGAAGGGAGGGAGAGGAGAGAGGGGTGGGAGGGGAGAGGAGGGAAGGAGGAAGGAAGGAAGGAGGGAGGGATGGAGGGAGGAGGGGAGGAAGGACAAAGGAAGGAGAAGGGGAGAGGGGGAAGGAAAGAAGGGAGGGAGAAAGAAAAAGAAAAGCCGACCAACAGTTTGAAGTACTACAGAACTTACAGGTGAAGCCTATCTCGTTGGCTAGATTAAAAATAAATATTAACTTTTAAAAAAAGAGGAAGAAGAAGAAGAAAGAAAAGAAGTCCATGTTAAGTTTGTATTTATTCATACCACAATATCTCATTTTTCACAGTCAAAAAACATTAAAGGATGCTTCCTAGTTCTTCCGTAGATTTGTGTTCACCGTCAAAGGGGATCCACCCTGATGAAAACCAGTGTTTGGCCTCGCCGACTGTCAAACTCCCTAGCTCTGTGACATTCCTCCAGATCTCAGCTAGCATTAGTACTTTATCATTCCTGTTCTCTTCCCTCTTCCTTTTCAATCCTCTCTTTATTTTTAAGTCATTCTCTGCTGCTGTCACTTTGGATTAGACTGTTGAGTTGATCACATAACTTAAGTAAATAGGATGCATTGGCCTGCCTGCTGGCTACATCAGATGCAGGCATGAAGGCAGTGTCTGTTTCAGAGGCTGTGATTACTCAGAGTAGTTAAGAGCAGCCTAAGCAGAGATACTGGATTCTCAGTTCATGGGTCTTAATTTGGGGAGGAACACAGACCTCTCTGAGATTCTAATGAAAGTCACTGACTGTATCCCTATGAAAGTAGGAACGTGTCCATTCATGAAAAAATAGGGCACCTGGGTGGCTCACTGGGTTAAAGCCTCTGCCTTCGGCTCAGGTCATGATCTCAGGGTCCTGGGATCGAGGCCCGCATCGGGCTCTCTGCTCAGCGGGGAGCCTGCTTCCCCCTCTCTTTCTGCCTGCCTCTGCCTGCTTGTGATCTCTCTCTCTCTCTCTGTCAAATAAATAAAATCTTTAAAAAAAAAAAAAGAAAAGAAAAAATAGGGATACCCCTAACGCCCACACATACACTTCCTAAAGACCTTTCCATACTTAAACTGTACTCCAGAATGAATGAAAATTCATTAGATGTATGAATGAAAGTTCAAGGAATAGGAAAGACATACCCAACTACAGTACTGAGATCATAAATAGAATGGTGTTGTAAACACTTGAAGCAAGTTAGGAAGCTATTTCTGTCCACCTAAAATAATAAGCAGTGACTACAAAAGTATACACAGACATTCCCAACATTCATAGGTGGTGTCTTCCAGAAAATAGGTTTGAAAATCAAATTTCTTGAAAGTTGAACAATTGATTTATGTTTTATGAGAACAACTCTGTTACCAATGTTAGAAAGAAAAGAAGGGGGAAAAAAGAAAACAGCCTCTGATGGTTCCTGTACCTTGGGCTTAGGTGATAGAGGTCAAGTCTCACCATGGGAGACGGCCCAAACACCCCTTTTACACCCAGGGGTGGGTGCATAAGGCAGAATAGCTCTCCTTCCCACAGGCTGATGGTCCTCCCATGGTCCATCTCCAGTGGCAATGACAGCTGGGCTATGCTAGGTGTCTTGTGCTATGCTAGGAAGAGTCTTGACTGCCTGCCACCTTCCGCTTGTGTAAACGATTTCCCCAGTGCCCCCAGCCACCCCCCAAATGATGCTGGTGGGCCAGTTCATGGACCCAGAGGCAGACATGCAGGAGCAGCCAAGAAGGTCTCTCGCTACGCTTAGGGTAGAAATCAAACGCAAGCCAGCAGGAGGTGAAAACAGTGTTAATTGAAGGTATAGAGAGAGTGCAGGTACAGAGTGTCTGGGAGACTCAGAAAGGAAAGAAGGGAGTCTCATCTCTGCTTGAGGTCTGGGGTTTTTTTTACTGATGACTGTGGTCTGATGCTCGTGTCCTCTCAGGCACCCAGGAACAGGTCAGAACAAGGACAGAGTCCAGGTGTCCACCATAAGTCACTTATTCCCTGGAGCCAGGGGGTCTTGGTGTCGAGATGTCTAGCTCCAGTGGTCTGGAATACGCACACGATGGCCTTGCCTGGTCACTCCTTAGATGCTATCTATTGTGCTGGGAGACTCCAAAGAAATCATTAACTCCTTATCCCTCGTAAGGGGGACATACATGGAGGCACGTGTAGGGGAGGGGTGCAAGTCCTAGCAAGAATAGAAGCAGGAAAGGGAGCAAAAAGCAGGTTTTTATGGGGTCCTTCAGTTTCCTTCTCTCACAATGCCAGTGAGATAGAAAGCCTGTGTAGGGCCATGTACTTCAGAGGGTGAAAGCCGTGAACGAGGAAGGTCTAGCCTTCTGTCATGCAGAGGTTCAGCAGTTGCCCCCCACCCCGGCATAGAGGTGACGTGGACACGACCGAGGTCTTTGCTCTGGCAGCGGCAACAGATGTACGTTTGGGGAGGAAGGGACCTGAGTTACCACATGCATCCCTGCTTCCTCAGGAGAGGAATGGGTCTTTCCTAGCATGACCAACTTGGTAGGTAGCACCAACACACAGTAGCTCAGGACCACCTCTAATCACCTAATATATGAAAGGGCAACCTCAACACGGTAAAGGTATCAACGTGCAATATGGGAAAGAGTGTGATATGAGAGACTGGGCTGTGGAGGCCTGGCCACCCAGCCCTAGTTCGTGAGCTGACCCACTTACCTCATGTGAGCTTGGTGGCCCAGATTGAAAGCTCAAGGGCTTTTCGGCCTTGCCATTTGACTTAGACGTGTGGACTTGACCGAAATTCATGTGGGTTTTAATTTGAGAGCTGGTGTTTCCTCCCGAATCACAGAGACATCAAATTCCCATCTGCCTCTGTAGCACCTCACCCTTGCACTGGTCTCATTTTATATATCCGGGCTGAGAAAGGACTGGATTTCACACCTAATTAAAGGAGATTGTATTGCCTGTTGTTTCCTTTCTTGTTCATTTTCCCTTGCGCACAAGCAGTTTTTCATTCTCATGCTAAGTCCTATCCCTGGACACCCGCAGTTTAAGAGACAGGCAGGAGCTGGGTTCCTACGAGGCAAAGCGGGGCCCTCCATCACCTCTTTCACCACGAGCCGATTTTCCCTTCGGTCCTCACCCTTCTGCAGCCCCGTCCTTATTGTGCTTGCTCACAGAACACAGTCATTCAGAATACATGACCACTCTCGGTGGTAGGATTCCTTGCGTGTTTCTAGTGAATGCCATCTCTATATTTCTACTCTAGTGTAAAGGAGGTCTGTTATTATTTTTAAACACAGAGAGAACCATTTTTATCACTCTTGTCATTTTATTCCATCAGTTCTATGTTCACACCACTGTGGGGGTATTTTTGGGGTGAGGTGGTGTCCCCAAATATACATAATCTTTGTAAAGCTGTATGGTTTTATAAAGTTGAGAGGGTAGTTGGTGTTTTTTCTTTCTTTCTTTCTTTCTTTCTTTCTTTCTTTCTTTCTTTCTTTCTTTTTTTTTGAATAGCCCAAATGCCTATTCAGTGCCAATCTAGGAAAGAATGGAGTTAGCATTTTCACACCATTCCTTCCTATACAGTCCCTGAATAACCATCTAATCAAGATTTGTTTTCAATGGGGAACAAATCTTCTACAGTAGAGTATTTCAGATTTATTCCATTGGAATCTATACATTAATGCCCATTGGATGAAAGGAACTGCTTCACAAAAGCCTGGACATTGCCTTGCTGTGGCAGAAACTTTTTCCCACTGTATTAGTGTTAAATATAAAAGAAAGCCTGGGAAAGAATTGCTTCAGCATTGTGTGCAGGAGGAACCAGGCGCGGCTGAATGGAGAGGCAGGGTCGCCCATCGCATCTGTACCCGTATCAGCAAAGCCCATTCAGCCTTTCATGGCTGCTCGCTGTGGTGTGGGACCAGCATACTCCGGGAGATGTTTAAAAATTGTGTCTATAAAAATCCAACTAGGCCTGCCATGTTGGGTTGTACATGTGTGCAGGGTTGATTTTGTCTCTGTGGTTTTTAATGAAGTTGGTGACATTTCTGCAGGAATCATAATTCAGACCATTTCACAGGTTTTTTGTGATTATCTCTATAGGGTTACCTGGTTGTTTAGATAAACTCGGCCAGTTCAGTCAAACAGGCACTTTGAATCTTTCTCGTGAGATTGTGAGTGTGTGCGTGTGTGCAGTATGATGACACCTTACGCTGTGGAACACTTCCCTCTCTAAAGCAACCTCCATCATCCCTTTCAGCATTTTTATCTTTTCTTCTATGTCCTGAGGATTAGGATGGCCTTAGATCTGAATTTCAGTCTTCAACAATCCAGTGTTACGGAGGGAAAAAAGAAGCATCCAGGGGTGTGGGTTCTAATCCCAACCCTGCCTCTTACCACCTCTGTCAAACTTAGGGTAAGTCACTTAAACACTCCAATAGCCTCAACCTTTCCTTACATCAAATAATAATAATAGGACTTGTCCTAAGAACGTATAGGATGGTTGTAAGGAGAGACCAAGTTGTTGTATGTGAAAGAGTTTTGTACACTGTGAAATGCTACATGGATATTAATTATTAAGATACTTGTCATAGAGTTTCTTCCCACAATTATCAGAAAGAAGACAACTTTTCATGATAAATGACAAATCTAGTGATATTGCTGTGCCTGGTGCTAAGAGCAAATGTGTGTTTAGAGTGTTTTCACCTGCGTGGGAAGAAAGCCACTTAATAAATCCATCCTTGTCAGAGATGGTTATTTTATCAGACTCCAGTTTTAGTGCTTACCACTTTTCTTAAATAAAAAAGACTTTAGTGATGGTAAAACTGTATCTAGAAAACTCTACGTTTTAGTGCCAGGACAAGTTGTTTTATCTCTTGCATTGTTCCATTTATAAACTTAAAAAAAAATAAAAGATGTCTTTTAGATTTACTGAGACTATGTTAAGTCCCAAGGCCTAAAAACATGAACACCATGCTAATTCAAGGGTAGGTGTAGAAGCAGCTGGAGAAGATACTGAACAGACTTTCTCACACAGCCTTACAGTGGATTTATGGACACCCAGGGGACAGACTTCACTTAGGGCAAAGCATGCAATACAATAAAGCAAGTAAGAGTGAAACCCTAGAGCCAGACCACCTGGGTTCAAATGCCAGCTCTGCCACCCATTGCCTATGTGGCCTTGAGTGAGTTTCTTAATTTGTACGGCCTCAGTTTCCTCATTTGAAAAATGGGGATAATACTACTACCTACGTGGGGCACCTGGGTGGCTTAGTCATTAAGCGTCTGCCTTGGGCTCAGGTCATGATCTCAGGGTCCTGGGATCGAGTCCCACATGGGGCTCCCTGCTTAGAGGGGAGCCTGCTTCTCCCTCTCCCTCTGCCGCTCCCCCTGCTTGCACACACACACACACACTCTCTCTCTCTGTCTAATAATAAATAAGTAACATCTTTTAAAAAATAATAATACTACCCACGTGGTAAGGGTTTCTGTGACAATTAAATGAAATAATCTGGTAATACCTGGTAGGCGTTAAAAAAAGGAATTTTTGCTCTTGTTATCGTATTCTCTGTGCGTGGGGGTACTCAGCAAGAACTTAAAATTTGGTCTGCTGACTGATTTCCTGAACATCTTCCTGGGTTATTGGGCCCTTCCTCTGGGGCTGTACTTTGTATTAGCACAGTTAGAGAGGACTCACCGTGATTCTTTAATCTGGTGATGACAGTTTGTTTTTACAACAGTGAAAAAATAGAAACTGGAGCCTAATGCATTATTTTCGGCACACAGACTTAATGGAAGTCAGAACAAGAAGGAACTCTCTCATGTAAAAATCAGTTCAAATCATATGACTGAAAGTAAACATAGAGCCTCGAGGCACGTATTAAGTTAACTGGATATATGTGAGGCTGAGTAAATGTAAAGATGGGAACGAAGGAAATAAATGAGTATATAAAAGGATACGTTCACAGCGACTGAGCTCAGACCACATGAGGAGATAGAGTGCAGCAAGGCAGAGCTGGTGGAGCTCAGACTTCCTGAACCGGTCCTCTCTCCTAAGGCAGAGGAGAAAGAACCTGAGGAGGTGGGCATTCCTCCCGTGCCCAGGTCATTACCTCTGGGGGCTACTCCTCACAAGACACGGGGATCCCAGCCACAGGCCAACAATCAGTGCTTGGGCCGCCTGGTTGTGAAAGCCCACTTACCTGGCCTCTCTCAAGCTGACTGTTCAGTTGAGAAGGCAAGAATTGGGACTATAAATGAAGAACGGTTTCAAGAGAGGGATTCTTTAGAGCTATTTGAAAGGTGAGGCAGAAAAATAGGAAAGCCCTAAGCCTTCATGTTATAGCCACCCATTTTCATTCTCAACCTGTGATCCAAATGTAACCATTATCCCTTGTCTGCAGAGCCCAGGGTATAAGGGTGACAAAGGGTCAGGCTACAGAAAGCATTGGTGTAGCTGACTGCTGCTTCCCACTGGAAGCCATTTGATACTTCCCTGTAGCAAGTGCGTAGGACGCAGTATTGCCTAGGGTGATCACACAGCCCTTCCCGGTTTACTCCTGCTGTCCTCACCTAATTACGAACAGTGCTGCCCTTCACTCTCAGAAGCGCCCAGCTTGACACTAAATATGATCACCTAGTATATTCCAGTCTCCCAGGTCAGTGCTACCATGTCCGACCTTTTGAACATTCCTTCCTCATTAAGCTTCAGGAAATGCAGAAAACGACCCGTGTCACATATCACCACTTTAGAAAGTCCTCAGACAGGTTGTGGGAGATGACAAGAAGAGTGTGTAGATACAGAAAGCAATGGGTGAGTGCCCCGTTAGCTAGCAGACTGCGTCCCAGAGCCTGTCCCTTAAGTGGAAAACATGGTGGCAGCTGTTTGGTGGATATCCTAGTCTGCAATGGATTTTCCAAGGGTTTTTGCGTACGTGGTATGGATTGAGAAATATACATATGAAGTAATAAATAGGAAGGGAGTTTATTTTTTTAACTATGAATATTGTTGCTATGAATAAAATCAGGAACTTTGAAAAACTGGGGAAAATGGAAACTTTCCCAAAGGACCACAGCTTAGACCTGTCTAAAGTAGAAATAGAGCATTCCATGAGAACCAGTCTTCCATTTGTTTCTCAGGTCTTATGTGCTGAAGTTGTAGGAAGAGCAGGCAAATGACCCATCTGTTTATTAGGCTGTCCTACTTCAATTAGCAACCCTGGCTGAAGCTCTAGGGCATTATTAGGGATTCAATACCCAAAATAGCTGGGGTATTGTTGGAGCCATATCCAAGGCCTCATTCCCATCGCCATGATACCCGCAGCCGGATCCCTGTGCAAAGCATGTCCGCCTGGCCACAGAGCCCCCTTGTGTCTGCAAGGTCGGGGGTGGGGGTGCTTCCAGGAGCCACGAGCATGACCCACCTGAGACCTGGGTGTTAGGAATGCAGTCAGCTCGCTCTGACCCACACACCCTGTCTTGTGTCTGTCTTGCCACCGTGCAGGTGACATCAGTTGCAAGGGGATGACCGAGCGCATTCACAGCATCAACCTTCACAACTTCAGCAATTCCGTGCTCGAGACCCTCAACGAGCAGCGCAACCGTGGCCACTTCTGTGACGTGACGGTGCGCATCCACGGGAGCATGCTGCGCGCACACCGCTGCGTGCTGGCAGCCGGCAGCCCCTTCTTCCAGGACAAGCTGCTGCTGGGCTACAGCGACATCGAGATCCCGTCCGTGGTGTCGGTGCAGTCGGTGCAGAAGCTCATTGACTTCATGTACAGCGGCGTGCTGCGCGTCTCGCAGTCGGAAGCCCTGCAGATCCTCACGGCCGCCAGCATCCTGCAGATCAAAACCGTCATCGATGAGTGCACGCGCATCGTGTCGCAGAACGTGGGCGATGTGTTCCCGGGGATCCAGGACTCGGGCCAGGACACGCCACGGGGCACTCCCGAGTCGGGCACATCGGGCCAGAGCAGCGACACCGAGTCGGGCTACCTGCAGAGCCACCCGCAGCACAGCGTGGACAGGATCTACTCGGCGCTCTACGCATGCTCCATGCAGAACGGCAGCGGGGAGCGCTCCTTCTACAGCGGTGCGGTGGTCAGCCACCATGAGACCGCGCTCGGCCTGCCGCGTGACCACCACATGGAAGACCCCAGCTGGATCACGCGCATCCACGAGCGCTCGCAGCAGATGGAGCGCTACCTGTCCACCACCCCCGAGACCACGCACTGCCGCAAGCAGCCCCGGCCTGTGCGCATCCAGACCCTGGTGGGCAACATCCACATTAAGCAGGAGATGGAGGACGATTACGACTACTATGGGCAGCAAAGGGTGCAGATCCTGGAGCGCAACGAATCCGAGGAGTGCACGGAAGACACCGACCAGGCGGAGGGCACTGAGAGTGAGCCCAAGGGCGAAAGCTTCGACTCGGGCGTCAGTTCCTCCATAGGCACCGAGCCTGACTCGGTGGAGCAGCAGTTCGGGCCCGGGGCGGCGCGGGATGGCCAGGCCGAACCTGCCCAAGCCGAGCAGGCCACGGAAGCTCCTGCAGAGGGCGGCCCACAGCCGCACCAGCTAGAGACAGGTGCCTCCTCCCCGGAAAGAAGCAACGAGGTGGAGATGGACAACACGGTTATTACTGTCAGCAACAGCTCCGACAAGAGCGTCCTGCAGCAGCCTTCGGTCAACACGTCCATCGGGCAGCCATTGCCAAGTACCCAGCTCTACTTACGCCAGACAGAAACCCTCACCAGCAACTTGAGGATGCCTCTGACCTTGACCAGCAACACACAGGTCATTGGCACAGCCGGCAACACCTACCTGCCGGCCCTCTTCACTACCCAGCCCGCGGGCAGTGGCCCCAAGCCTTTCCTCTTCAGCCTGCCACAGCCCCTGGCAGGCCAGCAGACCCAGTTTGTGACAGTGTCCCAGCCTGGCCTGTCGACCTTTACTGCACAGCTGCCAGCGCCACAGCCCTTGGCCCCATCTGCAGGCCACAGCACAGCCAGTGGGCAGGGCGAAAAAAAGCCTTATGAGTGCACTCTCTGCAACAAGACTTTCACCGCCAAACAGAACTACGTCAAGCACATGTTCGTACACACAGGTGAGTGTGCAGGCCCCGCTGGAGGCCTGGAAACAGTCCACGAGTGTGAGGGGGCTGTAGGAAGGGAGGGGCAGGGCAGCCGGTGCACGGGAAGGTTTGGGGTCATCTTTCAGGTTTGAAGGATACCCCACTGTCAGCCGTCTTCTAGAAGCCCCAGCAGTACCCCATTGTAGGCAGGACGTGTCTGCCACCAAAACACAAAATCACAGAAACCCTATGGGGAAGGGTCAAATGGGGACAAGTCTGACAAAGAATTTGCAGGCACAATATCCCTTACATACACTGAACTTTGTAATACATTCTTTGATTCTAGGTGTTTAGAACTGGAAATGTCTTTGGAGATTATATACTCCAGGCACTTCATTTTACAGACCAAAGTCACAGAGACAAAACGGGGAGGAGAGTTTCAGTCTGTACTACGTTCTGTATGAACCATCAGCTTGAAGAGGCCGCAACAGGGCTGGTGCAAGCTTATGCTGCATTTGTGGTCCCCGAAATGGAGAAGCGATAGACTCACTCTGTTTACTATTGCTTATTCTCTATTTTCAACATCTACAGGCCACAGTCTGGTCTGGGCACTACCTTTGAAAAAGATACTAGACTGGGCCATATTCAGAGAAGTATAATTAGGATGATGAAGGAATGCAGAGCCATAGCATATCATGGTTGAAGGTCCAAGGGCTGTTCAACCTGCAAAAAAGACGACTCAGAGCATCATATAACATCCAAATATTTGAGCTTCAGGGGCAGCATAATGTAGTAAGGCTAGAGCTCTAGAGCGACATTGCTGAGGTTTGAAATCAGACTTAGCTACTATGGACCTTTGTCACCTTGGGAAAATTGCTTGATCTTTCTACACTTGTTTCCTTGTCTCTGTAATGGGGATAACAGTAATATATCTTCCTCAGAGTGTCATTTTCAGGATTAAGTGAATTAATATATGAAACTCTTAAAACAATTCCTGGCACATAATCAGTGTTCTATAAATGGTCGCTAACATTAGCACTGTTAGCTTTATTTAAATGGTTGGGAGAAGAGCGACATTAAGCCTGTTCAGTTTGGCTTCAAAAGGTAGAAATGGACCAATGATTGGAAGCTATAAAGGAGAGTCTTTCAACTAAATAAAAGAAAAGGTTTGTTAACAGTCTGAGCTCCTCTAAGATGGGAAAGACAGTCTCCAAAGGGACTGAGTTTCTATAATTAGAGGTGTTCAGGGAAAGAATGGATTAGCTTTTCATGGCGATGTTGTAGAGGGGCCTCAATCATTAGGTGAGTAGTTGGGTGAGATGGTGTTTCATCTCTGGATTCCGTAATTCTAGAGCTAAAATCTCCTGACTGCCCAGCTAGTGCCCTTTTCCAGCTCAGTAATGGGACAGACATAGAAGTGAGAACTTCACACATGCTCCTCCATAGAAGTGACCACATATGTGGTATGATTTCACATAGATTCTCTCGTATCTGAAAATACCTACCACAGTGATATCACCGTATTTGAAATTCCTATCGTGAGTCCCTCTTCTGGTGTACCCTCTGGTTCCAGAACACCCCTGTTAACTGACAAGTTGCCAAAGGAAGTCACATACTCGAATTAGAACACATGAAAATAAATTAGTTCCTCTGAGCAACCTTGTTTCTCAGATCAGCTAGCAGGAATCCAGGGGATAGGAGATAAGGCAGATACATTTAAGTTGGGAAATAGAAGGGAAGAAAGAAAATCGACACTGAGACAAGGTACCTAAATGGAGGTGAACAACTAAAACAGAACGTTACTTTAAAACAGAACAAACTTTGCCTTCTTCGCAGTCAACTTAAGTCAAAACGTTAGGTACATCTGTGTATGTGCCTTTGTGTGAATCAGTTGTTCTTAAGAATGACGGTTTTCACAACTCCACATCAACACAGTAACTCACTACTGAATTTAGGGAGAAAACCAGGTAGTGGTTAGTCAGTGTTAATTTAGGGTAAATGTGAATGCACTGATAACCTGAGATCAATCAAGGGCAATTTTCTATGTGGTATAGGTATCATCATTACTTGGTAAATTGATCAAATAGTAATATTTCTAGTTACGTGGCACTTTATGGTTTACAGAGTACTCTCACATAGCTTGTCCTTTCTTCTTCTGAATAGTCGTCATATAAACCCTCATATTAAAGATTAGGGAGGAAAAGAGACCATTTGTGGAAGTGTCTTCTTAGCCCAAAATTCACCTTACTGGTCTTGGATCCATAAACGTTTCTATTCTCCTTCCCCCAACCCCCACCCCTGTGCATCTCTTCCAGTAGACCCAGTAGAAATAAATTTCACATATTCACATATTGAAATAAGGCTTTAAATTTGGAACAGAAAATTTTCAGTGCACTATCAAAATTGTCTTTTTGCTGTATGAACACAATCATCCAATGGATTCACTAAAGGATTGTGTGGCTAACCCAAATAACTAGATTTGCCCGTGAGAAAACCAGCAATGGGTTTGTACATTTAGACATCATGGATGCAAAAGCTACAAGCAAAGTCATTTTATAAATCTGAGTTATGCTCCAAGTGTAGCCTTCAGATCTCTAGTAAAATATGAAGGTCCTTAGTAAAATATGAAGGTTTTGTATTGGTGTGTAGAACACGGCCACATCTGAGAATAATTAATAATACACAGCTATCACTTGGGCACCTCGTTTAAAAGAAGTGAAATTCTTCCCATTCACCCTGAATTATTTGGCAGTGGCAGTTTGGAAAGGCCATCTGTCTATCAAGACTTTTGTCTAGCTGAAGGAGTCCATAACCTAACAAAGTTAAAGAATAATTGGTCTAGATTTTTCAAAAGGCAAGACAGCCTGAACATATGGAAGTGATTCAGGACCTGAATTCACTGCAGCCTCCATTTCAAAACAAAGTTCTCTCCAATTTCTTAGGAAAACATAAAAAAAAAAAAAAAAAAAAAAAACCAGGACCTCCCAACTTCGTAAGAGCCCAGGAGAAATGATAAAAATCCAGAGCAAAAAATCTAAATGTCAGCCTGAAAAGATTCTAGAAAGTACTAGGGCTACTTGGGAAAGTAGGAATGGCTTCGGTATTCTTAGCTATAACCTAATCTAAAAGAATCTTACTAAGAAAGAGTAGCTTGACAGAGCTAAAAGGAAAGAGATCTGGGTTCTCTGCATTATGGCTATCACGCATGCTGCCTGGATTTGCATTTCAGTTACTCCAGCTTTAATGTCAATAGTACTTACGATCCATAACTGCAGAGAATCTATTCTGAGACGTGGACTCCAAATAAAATTCTGTGGAGTTCTGTGTTAATGATCCACATATTCATTGAAAGGAAGTGTTTGAAACAAATAAGTCATCTGTCGTATTGACTTTGGAGCTAAGCTCCGCGGTAGAGAACCAGAAAGCCCTTGGCTGTAAAGCATATTCCATAATGATTATAACACTGAAACTTAGAGTGGGGACGTAAGTGAAATACAGTTATATCAGAATTCAATTATTTGGGTTCGGTTTTGGTCCCTTTAATTGGCTGTGTGGCCTTAAGCAAGTCACTTAATTTTAAAACCCTCAGTTTCTTTGTGTTTGTAATGGAAGTAATGATTGTCCTGCTTTTTGAGTAGCTGTAAAGGTATGTGCATTTATGAGCTTTTCATAAAAGGTAGAGTACTAGTTAATGTTTAAAAAAAAGCCATCGTCATTATTACCTGAGCTCCCTCCACCCAAGAGACATTGACTTTCTTTGCTCTATCTCATATCTCTGAATAATAAGCTTTTGACAGATTTCCTTCCTCTATGGAATTCAAACACTGAAGTCATGTGATACTTCTTGGGTTTCCCCTGAACTTCCTCCATAACATCTGCATTTTTTTTCACTTCTTAAGGATTTTTTTTTAAGAGTGAAAGAAAATCCCTCACCTAACCACTCTATCTACTCCCAAACAAGCCACAGAGGTACTCCATTTCTCCTAGGACAGTCTCAAGTTCACTTTACTACAGCGTCATAAAAGTTATGAGCTATGAAACCATAGGAGAATCAGGGCACATGGGTGACTCAGTCGGTTAAGCGTCTGTCTTCGACTCAGGTCATTATCCCAGGGTCCTGGGATGGGGTCCCGCACAGGGCCCCCTGCTCAGTAGGGAGTCTGCTTCTCCCTCTCCTTCTGCCCCTCCCCCTTCTCATGCTCACTCTCTCTGTATCTCTCTCAAATAAATAAAGTCTTAAAAAAAATAACTAAAAAGAAAAGAAGAGAATCAGAGAAAAACAGATAACACAAACCATCCTGTCATGGAACAAAGCAGGCTCCTCTATGTCCCCTCTCCTCAAGAGGAAAAACAAAAGTCAAAGGAATGGGAATGGAAGGGAAAGACAGAGGACAGAGAAGGACGAGCTTTGGTGTCAATGTGGATACGATAGGCAAGCAATAGAGAAAATTCAAAGATAATCCTGAAGCAGTGGTTCTCACGGCATGATCCCCATACCAGCAATAAATTTCTCAGGCTCATCTAGACCTGAGTCAGAAACACTCATGGAGCCCAGCAATCTGTTGCTTCAGTGAGCCCTGATTCACAGTAGGTTGGGAATCGTTTTCCTGGAAGGCTGGGCGATGACGAGGATGGCGTCAGGTTGCTTTGGTTACATAACATTGTTCTCTACAATTCCACTCATAAGAACCTATACATTTGGAAAAAGAAAACCAGTTGAAATAACAGCTTGATTTTATAGTGGATAAATTATATTATGGAGGCAAATACCTCATGAACAAGAGGTGAGCTAAGTCTCTCCAACTGCACAAGTACCACAGCAAATGTTCACCTTCCGGCACTTTAAAGTACTGACATGGATTATCATTATGTGGTTGTCTCTACACCTTCCCATTATAATGTGAATTCTGGGAGCCAGAAATAAGTGATAGGTAGGTAGGTAGGTAAATAGGTAGATAGATTGGTTTTATACTTCAATATACCTAGCATAATACCTTATACATAATAAACATTCAATAAATATTTGATAAGTGAATGAATCAAATAACCAGGATGGCATTGAAGGATTTATTTACCACTAGATATAGGCTTGCCAAGTTTAGCAAACAAAAATACAGGAGGTCCAGTTAAATATGAATTTGGGATAAACAGCAAGTATATTTTTAGCCTAAGTATGTCCCATGCAGTATTTGTGACATGATTATTTAGATTAAAATATTATTCATTGTTTTTCTGAAATACTTAACTGGGTGTCATGCATTTTATCTTGCAGTACTATCCAAGTAGAATTCTCTTTTAAGACCCAATCTTAGGACTTTTTGCTTTAAAATCTACATATAGGGGTATCTAAGTGGCTCAGTTGGTTAAGCATCTGACTCTCGATCTCAGCTCAGGTCTTGATCTCAGGGTCATGAGTTCAAGTCCCACGTTGGGCATGGAGCCTACCTAAAAAAAAAAATTAAAAATAAGTAAGTAAATAAATAAATAAAATCTATATATGAATACAGGCTAGCATATGTAGTTGCTTAACAAATACTTTTTGAGTAAGTGAATGAATGTTCAGAAATGTGGGCATGCTTTCCAGGAGAATTGAGTTCAAGGGACTTACACATAAATGCATTATTTTCTTTAATTTCCCTTTCTTTCTTTTTTCTTTTTTTATTTGCTGGAGAATTTATTGTATCTGCATTTCTCTCTCTCTTCTTTTTAAGATTTTATTTATTTATTTGACAGAGAAGAGCAAGATCACAAGTAGGCAGAGAGGCAGGCAGAGAGAGTAGGGAGAAGCAGACTCCCTGATGAACAGAGAGCCCAATGCAGGACTCGATCCCAGGACCCTGAGATCATGACCCGAGCCGAAGGCAGAGGCTTAACCCACTGAGCCACCCAGGTGCCCCTGTATCTGCATTTCCACTTGTCTTTTCTTCACTAACAATGGTAGATGTTTGGGCTTTTTTCCTGGATCATACTGTCAACAGCCCATGTGTTGGTGAATGTTTGTGGTCCATTAGTGTCCTCTGCATGGATGGTAATTTTGTTTGTTACTTTGAGAAGCGCAGCTATTTCAGCCATGAATTTGATATTAAGAGATATAGGAATAGTAGTAACATAACAGTGTCAGAAATAGTGTAAAAATACTGGAATCAAGATAATAATGTGATAGTCCTCACCCAGAATTTGGGCTGTTATTTGTATCAAGCCTGGGGAGGGCTGAACGAGTATATGATTTGAAGTAAGAAAGCCTCGGTTTTACCACGCTTGGAGTGACCTTACATAAGTTCTACAGTCAACCTGAGCCTTAACGTTTTTGCCACAAAATATATAGATCTTCATAATATTTATGTGGTTGCTCTAAGAATCAAATAACATTATTTCTGTGAAAGCACTTAACCCATAAATACTGTAAAATCATCAAAGGCATCTAAGAACATATATGTTATAGTTGTAACACCGTGCATCTTTCTGAAAAATCCAGAGAGCAGGAAATCCTTAAAAGGAGGAGGAGGTGATAATCTGGCTAGGCTGGTGTCATTCTCTCCTCTGTTACTGACTCGTCAGATGACCTTTCTAATGGAGGTACCATCTTCTGGGGGCATTAATGGCTACCCCACTCATACGGGTGTAAGAAAAGTTCAGTAATGTAGATGAAGTTCCCTGAGATCTTCAAAGTTCTGCCTCACACCAAATATGTGAGTTGTCCCTGAAGCCGCAGATGTTTTGTGAATGCAGCCTGCCCCCCAGCAGGCAGTCCCTCCCCGCAGTTGGCCTCACAGTCCAAGCTGGCCACCAGGATCGCACCCTCAGAAGTGGAAGAAGGCTGGCAGGCAGTCCCCCAGCCGGATCTCGGGTGTAGGCCTCCCCTCAACTAGACCTCTCTCCAGCTGGTGAAGGTTCTGTGCGACTCTGTCTGAGCGCCCTTCCATTCTTGGCTCTGAACCTTTCCCATTTTCTGTTCCCACCTCGATGTTCTCCATTCAGGGACTCCTTCTGCTTTCCTCGCCGGAGGCCACCTTTCCCTACCCATACTCTCCTCTTCCTTCCCTGCCATCTGCCCTCTTCCCAAGCTCCCAGTCCTAGTTTTCTGGCCCCTCCGCAGATTCACATGAAGAGGAGGGTGTTATGCTTAGAGCAGATGATGGAGAGGCCAAGAGAAGGGGCGAGACAGGGGGGAACAGTTCTTCCAAAAAAACATCCCAGTAACAGCATTCACTGTACTTTCTGCAAGCCAGAAGAAGCCTGGTTAGAATGAGAAAGAATCAGCAGAATAAACGGGTTCTTGCTGAGCCCCAGCTACAGAAGTGACTAGTCAGAATTGGGGTGTCTCAGCCCAGTTGGATATCTTTTACTTGAGTTTTGGGCAGACCCTCTGTATCTATGAACCTAACAGGATGTCTCTTCCTTTTTTTTCTTCCTCACTGGTCAGTCTTTGTAGACTGTCAGTGCTAGTCCACAAGAAGGAGTTTCAAAGAGGCTCTTTGGAGAACAGGCATCAAGAACTGGAGAAAAGGGCGCCTGGGTGGCTCAGTGGGTTAAAGCCTCTGCTTTCGGCTCAGGTCATCATCTCAGGGTCCTGGGATGGAGGCCCGCATCGGGCTCCCTGCTCGGCAAGGAGCCTGCTTCCTCCTCTCTCTCTGCCTGCCTCTCAGCCTACTTGTGATCTGATCTCTCTCTCCGTCAAAATAAATAAATAAAACCTTAAAGAAAAAAAACTGGAGAAAAGTATATGCGTTGGCCACTCCCCCCACACCATTGGGATCATCACTACTGCCCCTTTGGTTTCTCCCCTTGCTGTGTGGTTTCTTGGGTTCCAGAGCTCAGTTGTCACCTGCTCAGAACCCCTCTGTCAGAGCTACTTGCTGACATTTTATTCATGGTACCACTTCTTCGATTAGCATATGTAATTGAGACCAGACTATACCCTTAACTCGGAATCACATAGCTGCAATATAATCACTTGCTTTATTGATTATCTGAAAGTTGTTTTTTTTTTTTTAAATCCTGGGTTGGCTTCCCCATGTAATTCAAGTTATTTCTCAATTGGTTTCATTTATCATCAGTTCCTTTCTACTGAAAAGAACGGTTGATTTTTTTTCCTTCAAATGATCACATACTCTGTGCTAAGTGCTTTATCTCTTTAATTTTCAAAATGCCTTCACAAGACAGGTACTTTTGTATTATTCTCAAGTTACAGATAAGGAAACTGAGGCTTATAGAGGTTAAGTAACATACCCAAGTCACTCAGCCAAGGAAATGGAATTCATATCTGACTCCCGCATCTCTATGGCCCTAAATGGAGCAGTTTAAAGTGAAGGGGCTTATATGAGCTTCTCCCTTATGTTATAATTCTAGTGTCTGCTTTGGGCTTTGTGTCTCTTCCTAATGCACCCAAGGACTTGCCATTCCTGGCCAGAGGCTCAGACCTGAGAAGCCATCCACTTCCATTCATCTTAACTCTTCATTTCTCCACATGGAAAGCAACAATTAGCAGACCTCATGTCTCATATATAATGTTGAAAGCCCTTTCAGGGTCCCTATAAGCAATATGCAGGAAAAGAACAAGAACGAAAAACACTAACATTTCTACTGAGTGATACTGTTTCAAATCCACACGTATATATGAATGAAAGCTGTGGCTGCCTGATAAATCTGAAAATAAGCCCCATTTAGTAAGAGTTCTTGAAATACCTATGTTCTACCAACACAGCACCTTCATAATTATAGAGAGCGTTTTCCTTTAAGGAGCTCCCAAGTGCTTTGCAAACATTTTTCCTCATTAACTATCATACCATTTTCTGTGGCAGGGAAGGGAACAGGGTACTTTGTCCTATTTAAAATGTGGGACTGCTAATGCGGTGAGTGATGGAAGCAGGTTGCCCTCAGGTCATGTGCTGACATAGGCCTAGACTAGAGTCCTCAGGGGTTGTGGGTCAGGATGGGCAGAAGGCCACTACGTCTGCAAAGGGCCATGGCAAGGGTTTGGTCCAGCTCCTCGCTTTCAGAAGGGGAAACGAACCCAGGGAGACTTAGAAAGCCCAGGGTCACACCGATAATTAACAGCTGAACCAATACTACATGCATGCAAACAACATACAGATGTATGCTATGAAGGGAAAGATAACAACTGTGAAGAATCAATTTATAGTCAGATTAGAAGCTCATGAAAGCAAAAAGCCTTCAGAGTGACCTTGCCTAGAGGAAAAACACTGTAAGAAGGTGAAAGTTTCCAACAGCAGGAGTATTTTAACATAAAGTTTCAACTTCCTGGCAACCAAAATACCATCTGGAACTTAAGAAGGCAAGCTGCCCATTAAAGGTGACAGGTGGATACGTTTTAAAAGATAGTTGACCAGCCCGTCGTAGCCTCTAGAAAGCGTAGTCAGGGCAATGGATGGCAAAAACCAGCCTGAGCTCAAGCATGCTTACAGCTGACAGAAATGTTCCAACTAAAAATAACATGCATGACTATCTCTCTTGGGGAATCTCATTCCCAAAGAATGTACCTACATAAACAGCCATGCATAGCCTAAATGCATCATTTGGGAATGAGGCTTCCCCAGATTGGCCCGTTTGTCCAAAAGTGAACTCCTTTTCTTCTAACCCTGTGATCCTACTGACCATACTGTGCCATCCGTGAGAATGAAAGGGAAGAAATCAGAGAAGACTCAAGAGGAGAAGGAGCTAGACCAAAAAACGTTTGTGAATAACTAAGGGAAAGAGAGTTCAAAGACCAATGACCTTGGTTAAGAAACTCGTGGAGGGATTCCTGAACAAAACAGCCATTTCTTACCGTCATGTCCTTCAAAACATACACTTTAAGTTTACAAACACAATGAAAAAGGTTTGTGATGAGGTAAAGTTTCATAAAACGGACCCTGAACATAAAGCACTAATACGTGCTCATTGTTTTCTTGGCCATTATTACCGTGACACCTCAAACCTCTTCTGCTTCTTAATAGGAAAAATGGAAACCCAGTCAAGGCCCATATTTTAATTGGAAGTTAACTCAATTTTAAGAAATAGATTTCCTACCCAGATACACAGTCCAGATGTTGAATAATGACCCTAGAGGGTTTCAAAGGCTTTGAGCTTTACGCTGGGTTATGGAAGAGTACAGAAAAGGACTTTCTTCTCCGAGGTCGGTGCCTCCACTAGGAGATCAGTAAATGGGGTGGGACAGACGGAAACACCCTAATGCATTTCATCTCACCTGTCAAGAGCACAGCTGAGAACTAATAACACCAACAAAAACAAGGCTCTGTTTATCCAAAGGGTTGTCACAGACCCATGGACATTACTTACAGAGGAATGCTTCATACGGTCAGTTGGTAACAATATTTTTATTTACCTTACTCCCTTTCACAAGCTTGAATGTTTGGTTTCTAAGCCAACAGCAAACCAAAGCAGTAAACTGAGGAGAAAGAAGAGTTTCAGCCAACAGACTGAGAACAAAGAAAGAGAAAACTATTTTTTAAATTGACCCAAGAGTTCAAAAATGCGTATGGAACCATTTAATTGGGGTGGGGGGAGAGGATAGTTTTATAATAAGAATACCATGCAAGTATTCCCACACCACCCTTGGTGGTCTGCAAAGTGATTTCATATGTATTTATGTCAACACCAGCACAGTGAGGTAAGTAGGACTGTATACCTCAGAGGCATCTGGAGATTTGTCAGAGTGCCATGCCGAGGGTTGGCGCCGGGATTCGAACAGGACCATTTGACTCTGAGATCATTGTGCTGTCCACCACCTAGTCAACCTCCACACCAGACAAGGCCAGTCTGTAGCTCAGGGCCCTTGAGACAGAATAGCCAGTTAACTCTCACGTTACATTTCGGGAAGATTTCCATCCAAAATAAATAAAATCGAAAGTGTAGCTCTTCAGAACAACTTGCTCCTAAGTTGGCCAGTATTCCCAGTATTCCCAGCAAAGTGCCTTTACTAGACAGAATCCTGGAAATGGAAACTATCCCCAAAGATCCAGGCTATGTAATCACCGTCCTTAGTTTCTAAAGATTCTAAAGAACCCGAATGCTCCGAAGAGCTCTCCTCTCTCTAATTTCTTACAGGGGTTTGATAAAATTAATGGGAAACACACAGTTAAATCCACACATGAGTGATGATGCCGGAAACAACCCCCTAAATGTAGCCCTCCCTTGTGTCCACAGAATGACCTTTGAAAGCCTGTGGTGGGGGGTGTCTTGCAGCTTTGCAAGAGAGCCACTTTCTGGCGCGGGGGAGGTGGAAGATTAGCCTGTCCGGGCATCAGCCGAAGGCAGGGTTTCTCGGAACACGAGGGGCCAGGAAGGACTGAATCTTTCCAAATGGAGGGCGAACCAACCAGATTTTTTTTTTTTTAATTTCCCTGTTTGTGTTTTTTGTCGTCTTGTTCCTCTGTCCCCCATTCTCCCATCCCTGGCTGTGTCTCCGCTCTGCTCCGCTTGCTGTCTCTTCCCCCACCGACAGGTGAGAAGCCCCACCAATGCAGCATCTGTTGGCGCTCCTTCTCCTTAAAAGATTACCTTATCAAGCACATGGTGACACACACAGGAGTGAGGGCATACCAGTGTAGCATCTGCAACAAGCGCTTCACCCAGAAGAGCTCCCTCAACGTGCACATGCGCCTCCACCGCGGGGAGAAGTCCTACGAGTGCTACATCTGCAAAAAGAAGTTCTCCCACAAGACCCTCCTGGAGCGGCACGTGGCGCTGCACAGCGCCAGCAACGGGACCCCTCCCGCGGGCACGCCCCCCGGCGCCCGCGCTGGCCCCCCGGGGGTGGTGGCCTGCACGGAGGGGACCACTTACGTCTGCTCCGTCTGTCCAGCCAAGTTTGACCAAATCGAGCAGTTCAACGACCACATGAGGATGCACGTGTCTGACGGATAAGTAGTACCTTTCTCTCTTTCTTACGAACAAAACGACAGAAAAGAAACAAACAAAAGCTATGGCACTAGAATTTAAGAAATGTTTTGGTTTCGTTTTTACTTTCTGTTTTTGTTTTTGTTTCGTTTCATTTTGTACTACATGAAGAACTGTTTTTGCCTGCTGGTACATTACATTTCCGGAGGCTCGGGTGAATGAGAGTTTTCCCAGCCTCCCTCGGATGGTGGCCTTAAGGCCTGGTAGTGCTTCAAGAGGTCCACTGGTTGGATCTCTAGCTACTGGCCTCTAAATACAACCCTTCTTTACAAAAAAAAAAAAAAAAAAAAAAAAAAAAAAAAAAAAATTT